>CM023103.1:14726917-15133683 GCA_013103745.1 Gardenia jasminoides
CCTGTACTTCGTTCAGTTACATTGTGCCCGCGTGATTGGTGCTCGACCAGCGGCCCGGCAGCTTATCCATGGTTACCGACATCCCTGTGAAAGGAGCTTTCAATGACACCGTGAAGCCCTGGCTACATCAGCACATAGTGCCAGAGAGAGAAAGCTAGACTCAGAAATGGTTAGGGATCAGCAAAGGAAAAGCTGAAACCTGGGATGCGCTTTTGATCAGTTCATTTTACCCATGCATGTATCGCTGGAAGACGGAGACTGGTGCTTGGCGGAGGTCAGACTCAAGTTGACGGACTAACCACGCTCATGCAGGCCCACAGGGGACAAACACTAGAACTAGCGGTGCAGGTGTTCATGGGGAGACACATGCTAGATTTGATGCTTGCTGTAGGGGGTTTCCCTGCAGCTCTCTCTTGGTTTTCTGGCTCGTCTCCCTACAAATCTTAGGCTGGAACCAGATTCTAGGAGAGTTTGAATGCAAGTTGGAGGTGGGGAAAGACGGTCGAAATTGGGCCAGACTTTTCGATGTCCAGGAGTCCCATAAACTAGTTTACCTCCAGGGTGCTCTGTGTGAAACTCTCCGGCTTTTTCCACCCGTCGCTTTAGAGCACAAAGCTCCGGTGAAGGCCGACATCCTTCCAAGTGGTCTACGTGTGGATGCAAATACCAAACTGATCCTTTCCTTCTACTCCATGGGAAGGATGGAGTCCATATGGGGTGAAGACTGCTTGGAGTTCAAGCCCGAGAGGTGGATATCGGAGCGAGGAAGAGTCAGACGCGAGCCTTCCTTCAAGTTCCCTGCGTTTAATGCTGGACCAAGGACTTGTTTGGGCAAGGACATGGCTTTGGTTCAGATGAAAATGGTGGCAGCCGCCATCATCTACAAATACCACATCCAGGTGGTGGATGGTCATCCTGTTTCCCCTAGTGATTCTATTATTATCCAAATGAAACATGGTTTTATGGTCAGGCTCCTTAAAAGAAATTAATGTATCTGTAGCTTGAAAATCATCATCTTTAGCTGTAAACATATATAATAAGCACATCACGTTGGACGAATTCCGTAATATGTATCCTTGCTGCTAATAATATCATATGTATTCCTTCCGTGAAAATTTTTGTTGCCACTAAAAATTTGTCTTCAATCAGTGCTACTATATGTGGAAAAGAACATTTGCAGATATGATGCACTAAGAATAAGTTGAACAAACAATAATAATATTTGACATTTTTTACAACGGATCTTGATTATTTACATATGGTGACCATACTCATGAACCTTAATTGTTACTATATTACAGTTAATCCGAGCTTTAGTCCTTCCAATTGTCTTACGAGATGGGAAGCAAACAGAAAAACAAAAGAAATAGTCCTTTTTGTTTTTGCGATTTGTAGAAAAGTAAACGCCCCTGTAATGGTTAAGCTAGTGACCTGGTGATAATTGAGCAGCTATACGTACGGATCTTTAAAAAATAAAAATAAAAATAGAAAGAAACTCATCCGCAACTCTGTGTACTCATCCCTGCATTTTGAGATTGAATTTGCACCCTCATTATTAAATCGAAAATAAATAAATATATATATATGTGTGTGTGTGTGTGTGTGTGTGTTTATTATATATATAGTGTGAACAAAGTGTGTCCATCGTACTGTAGCAGTTGGCCCAAAATCCGTAGCTTGCAATTAAGCGTTGTACGGTGACGGATGAAGTGATTTATTATCATAAGCAGGGATAGTCTGATGAACAATATATCATTTAATAGCTGTTGTTAGTAGATCAACATATAATTGGTCCTCTATGTACGAGTAGCGCTTTCCGCCTCTGCATTAGTTGATCATCAGTTTTGGCAATACTACAAAAAGACCCAAATCTCATCTTCTTCTTCGCCGTCTCCATGACAACCCAGGGAAGGTTTCAGCGATCAATTGTTAACTGCAATTTTGACGACTTAACATTAAACTTTACTTTTCACGACAATATAATTCCATCAATCTCTTTACGTAACGCTTGATCAAGACTCCTACTCCTTAGCAGGGAGCTGTTTGCGCAATTACACCAGGTATGTTTCTACCATAACCAGGGATGCAAATTTTTGTTAGGCAAATGGGGAGGCAGCAGCACATTCGACATTCTAGTTTTTTACACCTGTTCGGATTTTGTATTTCCTCTACTTTTGACTGACTTATAGGTGGGTTCGCTACCCCAAAGGGTGACTGTACTAAACTAACCTTGTAAACTCCTTGCTATTCAATTTCAAGAGCCTACTTTATCCCAGAAAAAAAATATATATTTGTGAGGTTTGGTAGCGGGTCGAATTGCTACGTCACCTGAACTAGGTGCTAACTCCAGGAAGAAGCTCGATAAACTCTATTTCTTAGGTATGATATGATTGATGGGACATGCTGTCCGATATGGTCATTATTAAGGGATTATCTGATACACTTACAACTTGTCTACAGTTGGATTACCTTCATCAAATTGGACTATTCTCTCAAAACTTTAAGGTATTTATTCCCTATAAATACCTCTCTCTATATTACAGAAAAGAGGAGGAAAAAATATCTCGGTACTCATTTGCCAATAACCTTGTACCTCTAGTGTGACGGGGGACTTGCCCCGCCTCTTAACAACCTTTCTACCTTTTTCTTGTGTAGGTAAACTGATTCACTTGACCAGAACCGAGGCCACCCATCTCGGATCGGTGCAAGGATCCGAAGCAGCCAGATCCGAGCGCTCACACCCATAAATAAGAGCCATACAATTTCACAAGATTGCCATACTGCACTGACAGGGCATCATTGGACATCATTTGGACCCTCCATGGACATCATTGGAGCAGGACAATTTTTCTAAGCTGTCTCTTAACATATGCAGCATTTCATGATTTGGTCCAGCTCTGAGAGCACTAACCGGGCCTCACTTAAGCGCTGTTTGGTTCCTTTGAATAAACGTGGTGATCCATTAGACAATATACGAGTTTGGGCTGGAGTCGACGTTTCCACGTGAAATAGTTCTGAATATCGTCCCTTGAAGATGCATATTTAGAGATCCCATTAAGAATTTCGGATAAAAGGAAAACAAAAAGGAATAATTGACCTGGAAATTTTATGTCAAGAATACAGTACTCATAAAGCTTGGAGTAACATGCGATTCACATAAAAGACAGTAAAAGAAAAGACAAATTAGGGATTTGAAAAATGTATTCATAAAAAATGTAAATTTTTTTTTTTGGGGGCAAAAAACTACAGTCCGTCACTGTAAATCTCTCATGAGTAAGTAGCCTACATTGCTCTCTGCTCGCCTAGGAGTGTATACAAAGTTGTATCTTTTGGAATGGGTGGGGATTGGGGTGCATGAGAGAGAGAGAGAGATTGAAGGAGAGGATATGATCAACAAGTTCTTCCATGAGTTTGTGACGATGCCAAACTCCATTTTGAAATCTCTTGATGCGTCATTCTATTGTTTACTCTTTCAATAATTAAGAGTCGAAGGTATATCCATATTTCTATTTGACTGTTAACGTTGAGGCTCAAGAGCGACGCATCAAAGAGGAAAACAACTTTAGTGAGTTGGCTTCGTAAGTAATTTTTACAGCCGAGGATGCAAATTAGTTTCCGCAACCAAACATTTGAAATTGCTGAAAATATTTTATTTTCTGGAAAATATTTTCAACCCTAAATGTTTCCAAAGGCAGCTTGTGGGGATTCTCATTCTTCCACGGCTTTTAAGATTGTCTTGATTTGGATCGGTCGCTCAGGAGCTAGTGAGGGCGATCGACGATGCAGAATAGGTCCCAAGATGAAAGAGGAGAAGAGAAAGAGAGAGAGTCGGGGGCTCGGGGTCTCTCAGATGTTTAAGTCGAGGAGAGCTTTCCAGTGGAAATTGTTAGGGAGGCTGGGGAAATTATCACATTACCGTTTCTTACGATGTAAGGGTATTTATAGTAAGGAAGTGTGGTAGGAACCAGGAAATGGTGACACGTGGGTAGGCGGAGACCCTTTAAGGGCTCAGATCTTGAGTTAGAGGCTGATGGGACGTCAGACAAGACATGTTTGATCTGACCTTTTGTGATGGGATGGTGCGAGCCCTGTGGCTTTGGCCTAAAGACACACCCATTCGCCCGGTCGATGAGGTCAGGAAGATCCCACAGAATGCATGAGATCCGACCCACGAGGCCACCAGGGGGTCGGTGCAAATCTACCCTCTCCACTTGCCCCAGGTCTCGGGGGGCCTCAGACGAAGAGGTTATCCAGAGCTCATGATCCAGGGAAAGAGGGCGAGTGGATAACAATAATAGGCCCCGGATCAGCGGACTGATCAGGCGGCCAGCTGACAGGGGGCTAGCAGTGGCGGTGGGTCAGGATGAAGGAGGAGTGCTCCATTCTCCAATTAAACGACAAAGCTTGTGGAGGTTTCAGCCTTTATGGCTATAAATAGGGATCCTCCATCATTTGCTCGCTGCCATCCTTTGGCTGTCCAGAGCTTTTGTCTGCCAATCTTTTGCCGACAACCGTGACTTGCTGAGTCTTTCTCCTGTGACCTTTGCAAGAAGTAAGTCCCTTCTCTTCTTGAATAGACATGGCGAGAATCTCAGATACAGCGAGCCCTCACGAGGAACCCCATACTCGAAACCCAGGTAGCGGACCTCAGCAGGTCTTGGAGGCCGGAGGCTCTAGTTCGAAGCTCCGAAGTTCAGAAGAGAAGCGGAGCGTGGGGCGTCAGGGAAAGGGCCCAAGATGCCGAGACCGCATGATGAGATAATTGTCATCGAGCCAGAGGGACAAGCCAGAGAACCGAAGCATCAGGAGATGGCCTACGTCAGGAGGAGTCCGAGGGATCCCGGCGACGAGCCTTCATCCTGCTTGAACCGAGGGAGGCAGAGGAGGTCGGGACCTGAGTGTCGGCCGATGAAGAAACCCGGCCCGGCCAGCCAATTGGACGAATATGACTTGGTCCGTCCCCACTTCCAATGATATCGGCCGGGATGACCACGAGCAGAGTTCCGTTGGCCGGGGATTCATTTGAGGAGGCCTCAAGACAAGGCGTGCTTCCCGAGGCGTTGTATATTTGACAAGTGAAGCGGTACCGACTTCCCTAAACTTTATGAAGGGGATATGCGGGGACTTGGATCATGGTGGTGCCGGAACTCATCGGGGATCTTGGTGAACTTCAGATCCTCCTGCATACACACTGGATGTGGAGCCCTGGTAACTCTCTGGAAGTTCCTAGATCACGAAGAGGAGCTACCGAAAGCCCAGGGTAGTATTGCTGACAGTGCGATCAGAGCTTTGGTAGTGGATGCCCGGCGATCAAATCCACGATGGAAGAAGCACTTCTTTTTGTGGGACTCCTACTTCCCGGGGGTTTTAGTGGAGGGCGGCCCCGCTGGGCTACCGAACCCGGGTTTCGAGGAGGAGTTCGGTATTGTCGACTGACTTCGAGGGCTCGTCGTGATTACAACATCCAGGGGTCCTGCAGTGCGATGCCGACCTTTGTCGGTATGCTTGCCGAGGAGGAAAAAAGAATCCACGTCGTTTCTGAAACATTGTAATTTTCTTTCTTGTTTATCGAATCCCATTTCGTTCACTAACTATCTTGATTTTATACTGCGTGAGTTCTATGCGACCTCGTGACCAAGGAGGAGGAGTCAAGAAGAAGAAAAGCGGAGAAAGGACCTCCGGCTCACCAGTGGCGTCTGCCCGGCGGCGACCCTCGAGCCTTGATAGTCGCTCCGGGTCTTGTCTGCCTGCCTCCTCGGGGAGGTCCGCAGGGGCTCACGGTGGCCTGACCTCAGGGTGGGGCCTTCCGGGGGCGGTAAAAGGTCGATGGTGCCCCAGGGGTTACTATCACGAAGCCCCTCCCTGTGTGGGAGGGGTATAATGCGGCCCAGCTCTTATCCACTCGAGGAGCCACCGCCCAGATCCGCCGCCTGGGTGGCGGTGAATCGAACGACCAGGATGGACCGATCACTCGGGAGTTGACCAAGGAGCAGTGTTGCCGAGGCCGGGAGTTCGAGCCCAGAGAGGCGTCGAGAATGCCTGCCTATGGTAGGTAGGTAACAATCCCTCTCGAGCTTCTTTATTTTCTACTCTTTCTCACGAACTCTTCATTTTTTACATTGCGGCCGGCTGTTCGAGGACCTCATTGGCCGACGCTGACTACTACCGAGAAGGCCAGGGGTTGGTGAGGGGAGAAACAGGAGAGGGCAGACAATCAAGGCGAAACAAGCTTCGAAGGTGGCCGAGCAAAATGCGGACTGGCCAGTGAAGA
Organism: Gardenia jasminoides; assembly: GCA_013103745.1. NCBI lineage: Eukaryota > Viridiplantae > Streptophyta > Magnoliopsida > Gentianales > Rubiaceae > Gardenia > Gardenia jasminoides. The sequence continues at coordinate 14,733,189 of CM023103.1, forward strand.
TCGAGTTCCCAGAGGCTGGTCTTGGAGGCCAGAAGAGAGGTCATGGCTAGGTCCAGCTTCTGAGCAGGGTGCCGCTGGGATGGCCTTCAGTGGGAGTCACAGTGGTTATGCCGACAACATTATCGAGTTGTGCATCCAGACTCAGTCTGTGGGGGCCTTGAGGCAAGGCGAAGCTCGGCGGGGAGGCTGAACACGGAGGGACGATGCCTCTGACTCAGACATCGAGGAGCAGGGCCTGCCTCGGGTTCAAGGCTGAGAACCTCGATCTCCTTGATCGAGGCCTGTGCAGTGAGGTGAGAATGAACCCATGGAGGCCCGAGGGCCTTGAGGGCTGGGAGGAGGCTCCAGGCCCACTGAGGCAGGCGATGCAGCCATGACAAGACCATTCAGGGGGAGCTGGGTCATGAGGAGGGAATCCAGTAGAGGTTCAACCATAGGCGATTAGGCTATTCTCGACCTCAAGACTTGTATTATTTACATTCTTTGTTTGTCATTTGTTTGTTTTTTTGTATTTTGTTTTCAGGACAAGTGTACTGCCCAGAGTTCTTTTTTATAATATATTCAACCAGTTCTTAACTTTTCCGAGTTCTTGCTTACTCTTTCCGTACTTGATTGCATTGGGGGTCCAATGAGCTTTTATTGCCATCACGATACGATATAAGCTAAAATAAAAACTAAAGTATAAGCTACCCGAGTAGACAAAGAAAGATAATGGGAAGTATAAAATTAGAGCATAAACTACCCGAGCCGAGTGGCTGATTAGCAAAAATAAAGGTAACATTCATACATAGAACCTTTAAGGTTGAAAAATGCAAATGCGAGGTAGCGAGATCCGTCTCGGTAAGCTAGGTCACCCATGCGGATCGCGCTTATTATTGATGCGGACCCCTTTCCCATTTGGCATCTAGCTTTCCTTGTCCTTGAGCCTAACGAATTCTTCCAAGGCGAGATCTCAGGTTGGAAAGTGACCTCCAGAACCAATTGGTTATAATAGTGAGCAAGGGAATTCTTATAATTAGGCGAATTGCTGCGATGTCTCGTCGTTCGAGGGAAATCGAATTCGGTTCTCAGAACGCTTGATTAAGGATCCGAAAATGACGCATCAGAGGGCTAGGAATGAGTACTTGGCGGGGATTAACTTCCGATCCATTATGTGAGAGAAAAAGGGTCTCTGGGTTGCCGCGGGAAGTAGTTCGGTAAGACCACGCAGTAATCGGTAATTAGCGAAGTATGGAGCGGTCAAAGTCAGTTTTCAAAGCCGTTATCGCGGAGTCCGTTCAGTTCTTGCCGTTGCTTATGGATGACCGAGGTAAAATGTGCGTTATCGATCCCACCATGTACTTAAAGGTTTTAAAGCCTTTGCCATTGTCGGAAATGATGACTTGGAATCCGAATGAGCATATGATGCAACTGGAAGAACTTACACCTTTGCCCGACGTGATTACGGTGAGGGCACAAACTTGACCCGTTGGAGAAATAATCTATAACCCTGTGAGCCATTTAGGCGTCGGGGGGCTGGGGAAAAGGAGCAGAGGTCGGTCCCCATTGTTCGAAGGCAGGGGGGAACTAATGGGACAAGGTTCCCAGTGGAAGATGCCTACTCGGGCAGTGGAGCTTGGCAAGTGGCCTGGTTGTTCATTACCGGGGCAGGAATCACTGCATGGAGGGCAGTGGTGCGAGATGGAGGCCGCCAGGGACATAGTCAGGGGCAGCGTGAGATCCACCCGAGACCCTGGTGGATCTCCCTGGCCTTCTTAGGGGTTATGCACCTTAACCAGGGCCAAATGGGGCCTTCGGTGGTTATCTGGAAAAGGCGTGCAGGGCCATGCGGCCGTATCCGTCCGAGCGAATGCCTTGTCGCCGCGGGTAGCTCCCCTGGAGAGGTAGACCACGTGGGGACTCGTCCAGCTCGAGGACTTCCGGATGGGGAGGACCCCGGCTCAAACTTAGGCGATGAAGGATCTCCACGTCAGCCAGTGGGGGTATAGGATGTGGAAACCAGCTTGGAGAGGCGTCGACCCTTGTTCTTGATCTAGGGATCCGTTGGATTTCGAAGCTGTCGAAATCCCTCACGAAAGCCCCACTCGAGCAAGATACTTCTTCATGCTCCTTAGTTTGGTACTCCCAGAGCACTGTTTTACTACGAAGTTGGGAGTGCCGTCTCAACCTTACTACCAGGTCTTACGGCAGGGATAGGCCGATGTCGAGGTCTCGTGTGACTTCATTGTTGGATCTGGGGAAGTTGAATCTGAGCGCGCATAGCTGCACTCGAGCCCTCGGGGCTGATGAGCAAGAGGCCAGCTCCGCTTCCGTCCTCGTTAGAGGACCCGTCTATAGAGATCTCACTGAGTCGAAGTGCTCACTTTGAACAGGGTCTCTCGGGGTTTGCTTTCTGCAATGAAATTGACCAAAGCTTGGCCATTAATGGCTGTTCTCGGTATTCTATGTCGAACTCCCAGTTCCACGCCCCAATTCGGTCTTCCAGAGCTTGAGTTACGCATTCATGACGGCGGAGGGTTGATCGATCGGGACACATATGGGATGTGATTGGAAATAGGCCTTTAGCCTCAGGAGCGTGTACTAAGCTCAGACCAACCTTTCCATGCGGGTGTACACCTGCTCTGGCCTTGAAGAGCTTCGGCTTACATAGTATCTTGGTCTCACGAGTCCCCACTCATGCTGACCAAAACCCTTTTCGCCTTACATGGTTGTCGATAAATAAAAGAAATAAAGTCTCCACAGGGTGGTGAAACCAAGGTGGAAGGGTGGCGGGTGCTCTAAGGTCCTCAAATGCCTGGCGGTCCGATCGGAAAGCGATCGGCCTTCAAAGTTTAAAGAAGGGTATCTCTCGGTCGCCGATCTGGATAAGCGGTGGAGGCACGACGCCATCAACCTGCCGTCGAAGCGTCTTGGGGAGTCATATCCCGGATGGCTTGCACCTTATGCAGGTTAAGCGTGTATCCATTTTACGAGATCATAAAGCCAAGAATTTCCAGGAGACCGAAGGTGCAACTGGGGTTTAACCTCATCGGTGGTCCAGAAGAACTCAAGACCCGGACGGATCCACGACAAGAGGTCTTGCTTCTCTCTTGTGAGCAGTCGACATAAAGCTTCCATGTTTCTCCCGATCGATGCTTGAAGATGCGTGTTCAACCTTTGGTAAATGCGCGCATTCTTCAATCCGAAGGCATGGTGACATAGCGAGAATACTCCTTGGTGGTGATGAAAGCGGTTTTGCGATCTTATCATGATCGGTGGTAGCCCCTTGAATCGTCAAGGAAGCAAAGACCTCGTAGCCTCTTGTAGAGTCCACTGGCGTCTATCCTCGACAAGGATAACAATCAGGGAGGCTTTGTTGAGGTGCGTGAAGTCCACACACATCCTCCAGTGTGTCTTTCTTGACCATGGCCGGGTTTCTTGAGCAGTCGGTGAAGACCTCAATTATCTTGAGCGATAAGAGACCCCTCGGCCTTGATGATTTCGATCAAGGCCGAGTCGTTCTTTTGTTGGACTGGGCCAATTGGGATCATTGAGTGCACGTGGATGACAATTCGGTTGGAATTCATATCATCGGTGGACCACGCAAAAGATCCCGTACTCGTCGCGACAAGTCCACTAGCCGAGCAAAAACGTGGGGTTGTAATTGATCCGACCCTTACGGTCTTTTGGGGAAAGGCTGGGTCAGCAACACATAAGTCACCTCGTCTCCGGTCTCGGCTGCTCCAGGTGTCGGGATCAAACGGCTCGATTGAAAGGACGGAGAAAGCCGCTGGGTCCCGATGCCGCAGGTGGCGAGGTAGCATGAGCGGCGTCAACGTCGCCATCAACTTCCCGCCACGCCATCGCGAGTCTGGAACGAAGGTGATACGGAGAGATAATGGCGGAGGGCGTTCAAAGTAAGACGGCCAAGTATCATGTTATAAGTGGGTGATACCTTTACGACGGCAAAGTTGACAGGGATGGTACGGGTCCGGGGGTACTCGCCAATAGTAACGGGGAGGGTTATCATTCCTTCCGGGTAGGTGACCTGTCCCCCGAATCCTACTAACGGTGTCCGGACGGAGACAGCGTCGGTTAAGACCGAGTTACTCGAGCGTTCGGTAGTAGAAGGATGTCCGTTGAAGCGCCACGGTCAATGTACACCTTCTTGAGCGAGTAATTATTCGTGACTACACGAGCGACAATGGCCTCATGAGTATTAGAAGCGGAAGGCCGGGGATCCGACGTCACGAGATGGTCTGGTAAAGGCGAGCCTCGGTACAAAGTCCCTGTAGCGGCGGTGCTCGAGACCGGTGTCTCCGTGCCCAGCAGACAATGGTATTGATAACCCAAGGGGCCCCGACCGAGGTGTCGGAGGAGGTGGTGGTTGGCCTTCGTCAGCGGTGACCTACGGCTGGCGGTCTGCCGTTTGTCCGCGGCGATCTTCCCCGCCGACCTTCTTGTCGTCGTCCTTAACAAGCGAAGGAAACCCTCTTTATCAACTCCTCTATTTCTTTCTTCAACTTCGTGGCAATCCTCCGGTGTCATGGCGATGTCCTTATAGGTAAGAGAAGAGGTTGGGGTTCCTTTTCTGCACCAACCATAGGTAGGGGATCGGGCAATGTTTTCTTGCTGACAGCCAGGATTTGTGCACGCGCAGCAGTTAGAGGCGTGAAGTTCTGCTCGGGGGGAGTTGGTGGGCCTTTACTTATTCGGTCAAGACACTTTCGGTCGCCTTTTGGCCGGTAAGCGTGGTAAAGTTCGCCTTGAGTTGGGTTTACCGTATTTATCTCCCAGAGGGAGGTGACCTTCCGCTTGAAGGCGGTCGAGTCTTATATGTATCTATCCGTTCTGCCATAGCTTCGTTCAGCGTTGAAGGATAATCCACGCAAGTCCTTATTGAAATCCACAGGTGAATAAAAAGGTCGCCAAGGTGACCTCTTTCTCGGTCGGGGATTTGGACAGATTCTTCCGAAAAACGAGTCATATACGACCGTAACGTTTCTTCCGGCTTACTGCGACATTCATAAAGTATCTTAGCGAGGTCTTGGTGATGGTAGAGACCTGAACCGATGCGAATAGATCTACTAGGCTCCATGTAGAAGAGAACCAGCCCTAGTTTCCAGAACCATTTTGGTTCCCTTTGTAAGAAATGCGGGAATGCTTCGGCGCATGATGGACTCAGAGACTCATATAGGCGGAATGCCGAGAAAAGGCATGCGTGGTCTTGAGTCTCCTTTACCGTCATAAGTAAGGGCGGAAGCGTTAAAGTTGAGAGGAGCTGCTCCGTTGATATGGGGTGAGCGGGGACAGGAAGTACTCTCCATATCGGACCCAGGCGAGATCTCGGGGTTCTCCCATCGGGATAAAGGATTCCCGCCGGGATACGAAGAGATAGAGTGATCGTGAGACCGTTGCGGCTCATATTTCTTCTTCGGCACACCCGTTCGGTTCGTCCGGGATGAATGCCTTCAGCGAAGCGATCTTGGGAGGAGCTCGGTGATCCTTCCTTCTCATCCGGGCAATGCGCCTCGAATCGTCGGGGTTGACGTGAACTCAGCGATCTTAGTGGCCCTCGGCGTCAGGCGATGAGGGTTCCTCGGGAATCGTGGTGGAGCCTCCTACGCCCGAGGGATCATCACGGTCCATTTGTTGACCGGTCCATGAGACCTCGACCTAGTCATGATGGATGTTAAAAGACCGGAACTGATGTTCGGGTTCCCACGACGGCCAATTGTGCGGGTGGATGGTCGCCGAGGCTTGCGTCGAGGCTGATCGGCCGATCGAATAGGTCTGCAAGATGAAAGAGGAGAAGAGAAGAGGAGGAGAGTGGGGCTCCGGCTCCTCTACCCATGTTTAAGTCGAGGGCTTTTCAGTGGTAAATTGGGGAGTTGGGAAATTATCATTACCTTCTTACAGGTGTAAGGTATTTATAGTAGGGAAGTGTGGTAAGAACCCTAGGAGATGGTGACACGCTGGGTGGGAGACCCTCCCCAGGGCTCGAATCTGGAGTTAGAGCGATGGGGCGTCAGACAAGACATGCTTGACGGGACACTTGTGATGGGATGGTCTGAGCCCTCATGGCTTTGGCGCCTAAAGACACCGCCGACCCACTTCGCGGTCGGGTGAGGTGCGAGGAAGATCCCAAATCGTGAGATCCGACCCAGAAGGCCTCGGGCAGAGGTCAAATCTGCCCTCTCCAGAGATCTCACTAGATTTTTTTTTTCTGACCATTTTTCAGAGCTCTGGAATGGTCCTTGCCTTTTGCAAATCATTCCTCGGATTAACTTTGAAAGTGGCCCTTGGCAGTTGTACTCTCGCAAGCCTTGTGCAATACTTTCGTACGAGTTACTTTGGATTGGAATATTTGGGAAAAAACTTTTCCTTATTATTTACAAAGCATATATTTTAATTTCTTTTATTTTACATAATCACATTAAGAAAATTACGGTAAAGAAATATTCGAAACATTTTCCAAATAATCTTCAATCCAACAGAACTACTAATGAGGCAACTTGGCCTTTTGGGGTTTTTATGTTGTTTAGTGGTGGAGGGACGAATGGGGTGGGGGGCGCCCATCGCGGCATTGTCAATGACAAAACCCCACCCAATCCTATTGGCCATGGTGTCATCTGGTCAGTCGTCGGTCCCCCACGACTCCCAATTCCGCTCCAAAGGGGCTCCCCCGTGACTGATCACTGCCCGATCCAAGCCCCAAATTCAGATATATAGGAGGGCCATAGTCTTCTCTCTGTAGTAACGCCGACCGGCGCCCCCCCAAACATTTAAAAAAAAAAAAAAAAAACAAAGGCGGTTACAAAATATTTATTTTGCTTGGTTACGATTTACAACCCAAGAGATTAGTCCAGCTTGCTGCGTAGCTAGCATTTGACTTTTTCAATGAACATACGGTTCGTGCTATCACGCAGCTTTTCAGAGAATTATGAAGACAGTAAGGCCTTGTATGAAAATTCTTTTTTTCTCTGAAAATTTTTATATTTTTCGTAAAAATATTTTTCAATCATCTTTTTATCACACACATATCAAATTGTTATAGTTTTTTTTTAAACTCCAAAAAAATAGCAATCCAATCGGACTCTAAGTGCTGCAAATTCCCCTCCCCCAACCCAGAAAAAAGCGCCACCGCTTGGGATTTTCTACTGTCAATTAGGCCAAAATAATTAATTCAGCACAAAATATTCAAACTAGACATTGATTCCACGAAAAGTGTTGTGATGCATACCACTGATATTGAAATTTGAGTGTAAATCAGGTCTACCTAGCTACTTCATCATGACTTCACTACTGGTGGAACACCAATCAATGCTTGACTTCTTCATTTTTTTTTCCCCTAATTTCTTGATCGCTCCCGACTTAGAAGAAGATAAGGGTGCTGATGAGTTTTTTTTTTTTTTATCTTCAATTTTTTCTTTTAAGAGAGCGTGGAGGCATTAATTTGCGTAATGGGGTGTAGCGGACGTTGCATGAAAACTACTTGCTGTGGTGTGGGTCGCACTAGATCCGTGCGTTTTACTCAAAACGCCATTTTCTTGAAGACTGATGCTAATTGATGATATTGATCTTATGGATGAGAAGAAGAGTAGAATCCAAGGCTCACTCACAAGTCACAAACATGCATGCCTCTCTTTAGCTCAGTCTTTAGCCTTCACCTACCGACCTTGCCATTACTTGATCCACACAGACGTAAGTGCATTTGGATAGTAGATTTTTTGAGATAATTTGTTGAAAAGGGTACTGTAACACTTTTTTGATGTGATGTATGTGAGATAAAAAGGTGAATTTGTGTCGATGATGCAAGCACAAATTTTTAAGCCACTCTTTCCTTTCTTTTCCTGTGGTATCCAGGTACGTAAGATAATTTATTTAAGTCTCGAAAATAAGATCAGGTAAACCTTTTAATCTGTAGCCTCCAGAACAAAACATATGTATGTAAGTTTGTTTAACAATCACAAGCCCCTTGTACGTGCTCTGGACTGGAGAATGATGATTGATCGGCTTTGGTTTGAAAAGAAACCAAAATCTCAAAGTTCTTTGTGTCTTTACTTCCACAACACATGAGACTTGCCCTAATTAAATCGAATATTCCACTGAAGAAATAGAGAGTTATAACCAATAAGCACTGGACGATTGATTGGACGCTACACTCGGGGACAATATGATGCCATTAATTCTTTCTAGCCACTAAATTGGCTCGACATACATGTTAGTGGATCAGATGAAGTTGTTAACATTTTCTAGCAAATTTGTGGGACCAAAAGAGGGGGGGAAAAAGGATGACGAAAACGTATCGTCAGAAGATATGTGATCTGATCTCATTCATCAGCACTGGTGCTTAGACCCCATGACCAAAATGAGCATGTTTTAGATGCTACTCAGTGGGCTAAATTAAAGGAGGAACAATGTGTAAAGTTGTAACAATGGGGGCTGTGGACATCTCTCTGGAAATTGTTTGCCCGTAAATCCGTGATTGGTCTCTTTGTTGAATTTGTCCGGTTTCGATCGGAGCAGCAACAATTTTTCTCCGTCAAATGAACGTGACTTTCATTTTCCCTTTTCCTCTTTTCTGCACTTTTGATTCTTCTATTTCTTCTCCATGCATCCCTTGCCTTCTGCAGAGATAGCAACAGCAACATCATTTTTTTCTTTTTCCCCCTTCCATTCCATTCATGCACTGCTCAGTTAATTCTGTTTCCCTTATAGTTTTACAGTCTTGGTTTTTACGCCCCTTTGCTCTATTCCTGATCATTTTTCCTTTCCTTTTTCTTTTTAATCACTTTTTCGTTTTCAAACGGCTGTGGCGTATCTGGTTTATTACCTTAAGAGTAGCTGATATAAATAAGGATGGTGTCAAGAAGATAGAAATCGAGGGAATTTTTTTAATTGGTGAGACCTGACTTTTTATCCTTTCCCCCTGAAATGAATATGAATTAGGCGGTGTAGCACTATCTTTCCTCTATTCTCTCGAAGAAGTACTCCAATATCAAGAACTCTGGATGAAATCAAGGCTTCCTTCTTCCCGGCACTACAGTAGAAGGTTATGCTAACACGTTTCTAGAAGCTAATGCCAATGTCGAATAACTTGAGAAGGAACACGAATTTCATAGTGAACAAGGAAAAATATCATCTAGATGGATGAATACAGAGTGATCTGGCTGAGCATGTAACGAGCGGAGCCATCTTTGTGTCAGTTTGGTCGACATGGGCTGGGATGGGTGGCATCTGATTGATCAAAAAGATACTACTCACTCCAAAGTCCAAAGTTCCAAACCAAAAGGGCGCGTCCAAGTTGACGCTCCAAATAGCTGTTGTTTAAGGTGGGGCCCATGTCGTGTCCATCCATAAAATAAAAAAGAAGCGAGATGGGCGGTCGGGTGGGGTCGGTGCTTTCCGTGTACGATTTGACTGTACGGTACATACGGAGTTGTCCCCTCCGCTGACGGTTACTTCATACGAAGGGCCCCGCTCCCCATCAGCTTCCTTACCCGCTCAAAAAAAAAAAAAATAAAATAAAATAAAGTAAGGACAATCAATTAATAGGAGTATATCCATTTGTCTGGGTTCCGCAAATCGTCCTTGCCTTTCCGTACCAGAAGCGATCGAAGGGAGTGCCCTTTTCGCCGACGGAGGATCCATCAGATCAGTTCAGTTCTTCTCGGTTGGTTGCAAATGATCAGTTTTGGCTCTCCGCTGCTGAAGTTCATACACATCATACTACTACTAGTACCAGGCAGTTAAGTACTAGTATCTGATAGTAGTAGTAATTACGGATCCATATCTGACCACACCTAAATTTTTATATTGATTCCATAAAATTGAACCACCTGGCTGAGTCCAACGTTGAAATTACTCCCACTTGCCCACTTGATTCCCTCCCACGCCATACATGCTTTTTTTTATATTATTGATTCCATCACCAGCCAATTCTGAGTGACCCAATACCTCTTCTTTCCCCTTAAATTTATGTTTTCAGAGACCAGAGAGTAAGTTCGTCGATGTCTCTCGAGTTATAACCATAGCATATGGAGCTAAGATACCAAACCATGCACGATCTCGTAGAGGATAGCTGTAATTGGTCAGGGTTAATTTCCTAGCATCTTCTTCCTAATGCAGACAAGAACTCAGAAAAAGGAAAGGTCATACGTGAAAACTGTATTCATTCATTTCCATTGGTCGAAAGGATCGTGCATTTATTGGTTTTCTGCCAAACAAAAAATTTCACCAAACCATGGCTGCTTTCCCCATGTCCATGTCTATAGTGGGCCATTTAGTTGCTGTATCATTTATGTCTGGAAATATTCTACTACTGTTTAAGAATAAGGTGGAAATATCAGTTTTGCATCGTGGAAGGAATTACATGAAGGTAATTACTAATACTTTTTTTTTTATTATATAATTTAGAGAAGGAATTAAAAGATATTACTAGTATATATTTGCTCATATAGCTAGCGCGCATTCTAGCTAAGACAAAAAGATCTCTGCTACTGTGAAGCAGCACAACCCATGCCATGCCTGCGTCTTCATTATGTACTAGTATGTATAGTACGTGCTTTCCCTTTTTTTTTTTTTTTTTTGAGAGGGAAGTTTGAATGCAAAATATCCATAAATATAATGACCGTGTTATCCAGCTAGCTGGAGCCTAGCCTGGATGCATAAGTCTCTTATCTTCTTAGCTAGGTAGGAATCAGAAAAGGTGCAGGTGAGGCAATTTCTTTTAGATTAGTTTGCTGAATTGAAAGCTGCTGGCTGGAGCACACTACTATTTGTGATTCTGGACTCTGGATTTCCTTTCGACTGCTGCTCTCATCGCATTCTTATTTATTTGTCTATTTATTTATACACATCATGCTGCAGCTGCTGCTCCTTAAATGTTAAATTGATTTTAGGACATTTCAGCCCCAAAGTAAGTAATTCATGCAAAGGCCCGCGCTAGCTAATTAGAGCCTCCGAACAATTAAATTAAAAATCCCAGTCAAATTTGGATCCTCCCAGCATTGAATTCCAATCCAATCACAATTCACATCCTTGTTAGCTAGCCAGAATTTCAATTCCACAGTCCGCAGTTGACTGAAGATCATTCATTCACGTCGTCATACTCACTTCTATGCTTCCCTTCGTTATCCTTCATTAAAAACTTTTTCTTTTTCTTTTTCTGCCATTTTGGGTGAATCCGATGTGTGTATGTAATATGTAATATGTATGTAGGAAAAAGTGATTTTTTTTTTTTTTCCTTCGTTGCTCGTACAGCACTGCATGAGAGCCTTTTTTGTCATCCGTTGTGCGTGGCTGTGGACACAGAGTCCATAATTTTAATTAGCTATGGCCGATTCTGAACGTGTGCTGATGCTCATCAAAAGCTGCACTTTACATTAGGAAGCCACTTCCTTTAACTTTGCACGTCAAAAGCTCCCCACAACCCGCCACCAAAAACCGCCTTTTTTCCTGCTTTCTAATCACTTTTTAATGTTAAGAATTAATAATGTTTGTCCATACACTATCAGTGCAAATATTTTGTTTATAATACTAGTAGGCGTGCATATATTCAAGCACACGCGAAATGATAATTTTTGAAGTCTGAATAGAAATTATGTGGCATACATATATTTAGACTCACTAATATTTTTTTTAAAAAAAAATTAAACTAAATTCCAAATGTTAAAGTATGAAACTCATTAGGAAGAAAAGAATCAGCTGGTCAAGAATAATAACCGCAAAGAACTTGAAAAACAAGCACGGCTCTTTGTGCACTAGAATTAAAAACAGAAGAGAAAAACACATGCAAACAAACTCAAAAGAAAGAAAACAAAATAAAAAGCGGCAATGAATGATGCTCGTGGGACCTCATTTCACACGGCATGCTGGTTGTTTAGACGGACGTTACCGTTCACAGGTTTAAGCAGCAGTAAAATGTAGTAATACTTACTAATTCATTCATCTGGAATGAGCAAATCGTGACATCGACAGTAACTGATTCGTCGTCATAAAATAAAACTGTACTTAAAAGCATAACGCATTTACGTACAGAACCAGAACCGAATGGACGAAGCCGCGCCGGCCTCAGGAAATCGTCGTATCATCCCAAAGTCAAACATGGAGAAATTATCACCTTCAACAGTAAAAAGCTAACCGGGTGAGAGAGAGAGAGAGCGCGCTAGCTAGCTAGCTACAAGCCTAGAAGGTGGTTGAAGCTCGGGGGGTTGCCTAACCCTAACCTGGAAGAGTCCAGGACCACTTTTTCCTCTCCTCCCTTTGATTTAAGCGATCCGTACGGGGTACTGAAACGGACTACGGAAAAGCGAAACTAGTGTAAATACTACTTACAGCCAACAACTGAAAAGCCGCAGTGATGAAAGGGGGGAATTAAGCATCCATTTAGTCACGCTTTGATCGTTTTTGCTCATATTGTCGGGACTCACACCCACCCCAGCTTTCCTTTTTTTTTTTTTTTCCTCCTTTTCTCTTTGGGTCTTTGGGGAGTAGCAACAAAGAAACAAACAAACATTCCATCCCTGGCTCCATTTCCAGTTCCCCCTCACGCCTCGCGTCAATACTAACACCACCTAAATTTCGCTCACTAAACTAGCTTTTAATATCCGTCTCTGCTAAATGATGGATCAACTTAATTATTATTTTGAGGTCCCAATTTTAGCTGATCCTACACTCCTTGGGTGGGTTTTTTCTTTTATTTTTTTTTTTTTGGGTTCGGGAGAAGGGCGCTGCTTAATGCACTTATGGCATACGTTTGGAGCTACTGTCCTCTTATAGCTCATTCCTCAACCCTTGCTGCGTAAGTAACTTGCATCTTTTACATTTTTTTTTTTTGGGTTTCTGCAATTTCACGCTTTTGATAGTTTTGGAGCCACATCCAACAAATATACATATATATATATATATACAGCCCCATGAGGTTAGGCTGGAACATTTAATTGCTAGAACCCAATAGAGTGTTTTAATTCACACTTTACTTTGAAAATTGAAGAAAGTGGAATTCCAAGTATTCTCAGTGCAACATCTTACGTTACACAGGGGGGGGGGGGAATGTCCTAGTATTGTCTAACTTTGCATCAAGGACGCCCAATAGTTAGCGAGTTCAATCTCGTACAATTAGGGAGCTACTTTTTAGGGTTCTAGAAAGAGGGGAGAAGAGGAGAGAAAACAAGCTTGCCCTCGGCATTGTCCCTGGTGGTATGGGGCGGCTAAAGATGGGGTGTTGCTTCTGATTCGAGTCTCGCTGCTAACAAGTTGTGGGAGGCGGGGATTAGTCTGCGGGGTCTACTCCCTGCAGGACACCAAAAAAAAAAAAAAAAAAACTAGCATGGAAACTGACTTTAGTCTTTGGATGACATTTTTTGAATAAGAACAAGTGTGTTGTGTGTGTGTGTGGGTTCCAACCCCGTCATTATGTGAACAGAATCACACCCACTGAGAATCAAACCAGAGTAAGAAGGCATCCCAACAAAACGAAAGACAACCCCGGGGGGTTCAGGGTTAAAGGCAGGCATCCCAAAAGCAAAAGAAAGAGGCAGAGATGTACTAGCTACTACTAGTTGATACCATTCAAATCAAAGCTAGCCTAGTAGAAATGTCAAAAGTAGTAGTAATTGACACGTACACTGTGTGTTATTATTGCCGGGATGGAAGGAGAAATTGTTGTTTGAATATAATAATATGCTGTGGTGCTTCTTCCCGGGCAGGGAGTTTCGTACTGCTAGTAAGTTTCATCGACTGTAGCAATATGTAGCGGCAATAAAAAAATTTTTTTTTTTTTGGTTTTTTGTGGTTTTATTATATGTCATCGTAGGAAGGAAGAATCTTTGAAAGAAGATGTGGAAGTGGAGTTGCGTTTGTATAATAATAAAACTATATAATATTTTTGTTTTTTTGGGCGCCAGGGGGGGGCTGGTCCTGGTTTCATCTCAGTCACGCGGGCAGGCTGAATTGGCATATTTGTGAGAGAGAGAGAGGGAGAGAGCGTAGTCACGACGCGAGAGAGATTGGTGTCTTGGGATAACATCAGAGTCATGATCGTAGTAGTGTTTAGCAATACCAACGATACAATACAAATACAATACAACACTAGCTAGGCCTAGTAGTAGTACTGCTCTAGAATAGCGGCCCCATTATTGTCTCTTTTTTTTATTTTTTCTTTGAATTAGAGGAAAAGAAAAAGTCGGATAAATTGTCCGTTTTGGAGGCTGGGGTTGGGTATTATTGTAACAGTAGAGCATAATAAGTTTGCTTGTTTGATCCATTCATACTAATTAATCAGGCTTAGCTCGGCTACTAAAACAGCCTGGCTGGTTAAGTTTGTTTTAATGAATGAATTAATTACATTGATGACTAGCAGCAGCAGTTATTAGTACAGGGAAGAAACAAATAATTGTACCTGCCAAGTACGCTTACCCGTACCTCTTTCTCTCTGGGTCAAGTCGTCAGCCGGACCCCTTGTCTTTTCTTTATTTAATTTTTATTTTTTGGTGGATTGTTTACTCTGAGCTCAACCGTCCATCTTTCCTTTCTTTTCTTTTTCTTTTTTTTCTTTTTTGGGGTGGGGTGGAAAGAGAGGGAAGGCTGAGGGTTTCTAAACTAGTAAATGACTGTAAGGGTTAAGAAACTCCTCAAAAGCATTTCCTTCAGTCCACTGTCTGCAATCAGCAGTACCACCCAACCACGCACCCCAGTAGTAGTACTACTAATTGTAAGGCTGGTCTTAGTACTAGTAGTAGTATATATCCACACCCCTCTCCAGCTCCAACCCCCCCTCCCTCTCTCCCTCTCTGCTTTTCCTCCAAAGCAAACGCTCCTCCGCCTCCCCCATCTCATCTCCTTGCAATCTCCCTCTCCCTCTCCCTCTCTCTGAGCTCATCCCGCATTCTCCACCATCACCTACCCAACCCATGAAGAAGCTGATAAGGAGGCTATCGCGAGTGGCGGATTCCTCCCAATATTGTCTGTTGAGATCGGAGTCCGGGACCACCTCCACCTCCACCACCACGGCGTCTGCTTGTTCTTCATCATCATCATCTTCTTCTTCTTCTTCTTCGTCGTCGTCATCGTTTATGAGAGCGAGAAAGCAGCAGCGGCGGCGAGGTGGGGGCGGAGTGCCGGAGGGACACTTGCCGGTGTACGTGGGAGAGGAAATGGAAAGGTTCGTGGTGAGCGCGGAGCTGTTGAACCACCCGCTCTTCGTCAACCTCTTGAATCAATCGGCTCAAGAGTACGGCTACCACCACAGGGGCGTGCTTCGCATTCCGTGCCATGTGTTCGTCTTCGAGCGAGTCCTCGAGGCTCTTCGTCTCTCCCCCCATGACTACTCCCACCTTCAAGATCTTTCCAACTCTCTTTCCGGTCAACAAGACTTTCTCTAGGCAAACACGTAGATGAACTCTTCCCCAACGCCCGCCTTCCCCCACCCAAAAAAAAAAAAAAAAATTCTGTCCCTATCTCTCTGTTTTTTTTTACTATATATATATATATATATATATATATTTTGTGTTAAGTTATTATAGGGAGGCAGGCAGGCAGCGCTGGTTGAAGATTACTGAGAGAGAGAGGGGAAGAGATATACATGTATATGATATTAATTTAGGGCGGGCAGGCAGGCAGGCAATTAGAGAGAGAGAGAGAGAGGGGATGAATGAATGAAAGAATGAATTAGGGCGTGGCGGGGAAAGTCAGATCTGGGACGGACGGTGTGATCTGCATATAGATATAGATGGATCGTCTGCTATAATCTAAAAGACTCTCTACTCTTCTTCTTCTTCTGCTTCTCCTCTTGGTTTTGTGTACGTACATACGCTGTGGAGTGTGTGTCATCCAATCATTCAAAGGACAAAAATGGCAGAGTGAGTTTGTGAGTTTATTCATTTATTTATTCAGGAAATGGAGAGAATATTCCCTATGAACGGAAAACAAAACATGAATATCATCATGCTGATGCCGTACCAGCAAAGAGTGTACTAACTTTTTCTTCCTCGCTTGAAACACTCACTGCTACTGCTACTTACAATGACCACTTTTTTTTTTTTTTTTTTTCTTCTTAAACCAAAAATATGCCCACTGCAATTTGCTTATCATACTCTGGTAAAGTTGATGACGTGCTTCAACATGAGCACAACACAAGCGTCTTTATGAAGAGAGAGAAGAGAGAGAGAGAGAATCGTCCCTTCCCTCCCCTTCCCAGGGGGAGGAAAAGGGGGTGTCATTTCATAATACACGGATCCATCCATTCTCAGCAAACGAAACTGGGTTGGTAGTTAGAGGTGGTGACAGACGGCGAGGATTAATGTGCCAGATAGAGAGAGAGTGTGCGAGATAGGATTAATGGTTTCTGTCAAAGGTTAGCGCAGTCGGGAGTAGAGAGTATGGGCGGCTTCTGCAAATTAATTGGGGCCTTTGATACATATGCGGCCTTCAACTCAACTGGGGCGTTTCTTTGGTCCTTTGATCGGCATTAATAACTTGTTTCGCCCCGGCGCGTACGGCTCATGTACGGTTACTGTTTGGTCCAACCTACAATTGCAAAATTCACATTTTTCAGCAAAATAAAAAAAGAATCCACAGGAAAAATATCACCATAAACTCTAAAGACAAATGTAGACACGCACACTCTTACAGTGTAGTCAGAAGTTACAACATACCTGCCTTTTTTAGATTCTGATGATTTTAGTTGTTTAAAAATTATCTTTTCACAAAATGTGCATGTCAAATTATCAAACCACCAGCATACTTACTTGATTGATTGTATTAAAGTTTTGAAAACAAATTGATCTAATTAAACATCCAGACGGAAAATACTCTGTATGAGAAAGTTTTTTGTGTCGAGAGTATTCTGTAATTAGCCCTTACCTTTTTGGATAAAGTAAAAGGGCATGAAAATGTGAGTTTTGAGTGAGTGCAGGGGAAGCACACATGTAAAATGAGACATGAATGACCACATCGCGATTAACAGACAGACTGGTGAGAATTTTATTTTCCCTTTTCTTTCTTTCTTTTTTTTCCCCTCGAGAAGTAAAACAAATATCATCTTTTACCCCGGGAACTATATATGCAGAGACAAAAGCTAATACTACTGTCAACTAAAAATAAGAGCAAGCACGCAAAGGAACTTTTGAGCTACTACTTAATTAAACTAGCTTGCGATTCTTGTGTTGCTTTCAAAATTGTAGAGAACTTTTTCAAAAAAAAGAAAAAGAAAAGAAAAGAAAAGAAAAAGGAATTAAATTTGTTTCAAGTTCACCAACTCCAGAACAGTTGAACGCCAAAGAGTGCCTGCCTCAAGTCCTTGGAAAGCATCTAGAGTTTTCAAATCAAAGTGGGTATGATTCTGATTGAAAATTAAGCTGAATGCTACCCCCCCCCCCCGGCTCTCTCTCTTCCCCCTATTTTTTTAAATATTTTTTCTTCTTGATAAATAAATGGCATTGCGATCAACTTTGAAAAGGAGTACTCCTATCAGGGTGACTACACACAAAGAAAATGAAATCACGGATAAATACCCACCACCCAAGAAAAATTAAAAAAAAAGAAAAAAGAAAGCTACATTATGAGGAGGCAACCATGCTTCTTTGCTAATCACCCCACCATAATATTAAAAAGGCAACTTCTTGAACACAAAAAAACACCAAATCAGCTGCTAATAAGCAAATAACACCACCGTCATCAAACTTTTTAGGGAATGGTCAAAGCCAAGAAAAGCTACGCCAAAGACCAAACCATCTCTCTCCGGGTTGACACCTTCTGTCCTATGAGTGCATGAAGGAGAATTGGCATTCAATACCCTAATTATTATTAGAGACGTCACGATGTTATTCGACTACTACAATTCTCTCCATCTCGTCTGTCTTGTTCACTTCACTCTCGGTTTTTTGATTTTTCTCCCCCCCCGCCCCCCCCTCTTCCCTTTTTTCTCTTTTATTTTTTGGGTCAAATTCAAAATCTGGTTCAGTCTTGCGGCTAGTGGTGACGACACAATAATAATGGAGAGGAGCGGATATAGTTGAAAAGAATTGATCCTACTTGGAACGTTCTCTCTCTGCATCTCTCTCTCTCTCTTCCCAAATGAATTAAAAAAAAGGGGGCTCTACTTTTGAGTGATTGACTCAATCAATAGAGTGTGTTTGAACTTTGAATTTTGAAGAAACCCAAATGATTAGTTAATGGAATAATTGTCAGCGTTTCAATATCAGCAGCTTGGCAGTGGTGTCCCCATGTAATCTTATCCTCCGATCCATTCGGGCTTCTCTGACTTAGCTCCGCCGATTCTGGCCGAGTCAACTCAACTATTATATGTATTCTATCCGGTTTCATGCCTAATTTCCCTCTCTTTAGTTGTTTGTTAATTTGCAGCAATTGTTGCATTTCTTCTTTAGGGCCCAGTCATGGTCTTCAGTCTCCAAAACAGGGCCACAATTATAATTAGAAAGCTGTCTAGGAATTCGACATTTTTTTGGCTAGCAAACAATGAGGCAATGAGAAACAAAATTCCACGTACAATAAAAATTAATAAAGCGACCGTCTTGACCATCAATTTTCTTTCTTTCTCGTCTTCTCCCATGTGGGGCAAGTGTCAGAATGGAGAAAAATAAGAAGAGAAAAAAGAAAGTCTTGTATTTGTCCCCAAAAAAAAAAAAAAAAGAAAAAAAAGAAGAGGAGTGTCCATGAGTCTTGACCGTATTGGAAACTTGACTTGCCACCATATCGATTCAAATGGACAGAAATACCCCTTGTGAATGCGGTGCATGAAATGAGAGAGCCAAGCCATGCAGGAGAAGCACAAGAAGAAACAAGTATGGCCGCAGAGCCAATGCACATGACATGGATCAATGAATCATTTGAACTCTTTTTCAAGCTTTTCCCTTCGGCTTCCCCTCTGATGATTGATTAGCAGTAGCACCTACGGAATTAAGTCCTCCTCAAGTTCTAGTCTCTGGAAGCTAGCATAGATCCACTTATTTTATTTCCCCTGCCTTTTTTTAAAGTCTAAGTGCAACCCTTGTTGAGAAACAAATGGATGTAATGAATAGTGCATTGTGTCATTGATCAAAACAGATATTCGGGAGGGCTTTTGTTTTGGTTTGGGGGGACGCGCAACACCCTGATGAGGAAAAGGACACCGTCAATCAGGGCTTAAAGAATAAAGACTTGGCCGTTTAGGCGTGATTGTTGATTGCTTGAGTGTCGTTTTATTGTTTGCGTTCCTACTCCCCACTGCCCGCCCAATCATGACCCGTATGAACATAAGCGCTGTTAACAGCTTCTTAGCGTGTAGTATCTGTCACTTAATTTGTTTATGAGAGAGACAGAGAGAGAAGAAGAAGAAGATAAGCATACCGTGATAATTATCATCATGAGCTTCATGGGTGGCAGAACAATAGAATATTACTGTCGCAAGTTAGCGATGATTAAACTATTGCTTCACCACTTAAGTTCATCCTAATGTTGATCAGGGATCATACCGTACCAATGTTGATCAGGGTTCATCATGAGATTCATGGGTGGCAGAATAATAGAATATTAATGTCGCAAGTTAGCGATGATTAAACTATTGCTTCACCACTTAATCCGTGTTGATCAGGGTTCATACCCTACCAATATTATTTTCGCCTGGGGCGAGTTTGTTCTTAGGATGTTAATTAGGGTTCGAATCCTACCAATATTATTTTTGCATACCCGAAGCGTAGAGCAACAGACAGGAACCCTGATCCCCCAATTTCCTTTGGGAAACCTCCTCCTTGTAATAGATTAGGAATTCCATCCAAAAAAAAACTATTGGCTTGCCAGATTTAAACTATTGGTTTACCAGATTTCCAATGTCCTGCCCTCCTTCCCCAGTCCCCTTCTTGAAAACTCCTCCTCGTAATAGGGTAGCATTTGCCAAAACAAAAATAAAAAAAAAATATACATTGGTTTATCAGATTTCCGGTGTGACCTTAATTCACCCCCCCCCCTCTCTCCTAAAAGCAAAATCCACCCCACATGCTCTTCCTCTCTCTCTCTCTCTCTCAAGTCTCAACTGTCAGTTTCTCCCGCGGGCCGGTGGTTAACTGCTGCAGCACTTTCCACCTCCTTCCTTTTTGTGCAGAAACTACCTTAAGTAGTATATAATTAGTTTAGTAATAAGCGGATTGACTAATAAATTGATTAGTAGTATTTTTGCTTTGCCGTGTTGGTGATCCTTTCTCTGAATCGAAGACGACGAATAGATCCGAGAAATGAGGGCCAGCCGTACAACGTTGTAAGCAGTAGTAGTAATATACTAGTCCTCCAGTACATGTGAAGATGGGACGCACATGCTCTTTACGCCTTTGCCTCCTCCTCCCAATCATTTTCACGTATCCTGCTGCTGCATATCCCATCCCTTCCTCAGCTACTTCCTCCCCACAACTACTCATTTCTATTATACTTCTGTTAAAAGAAGAAAGAAAAAAAAAAATAATCATTGTGTAAATCGATCGGTTCTCTTAAAACCATCCCGGTTTAACGGGTCAACCATTTGAACCAAATGATTTCTGTGATTTTGCTCGGGATGGCCCCCCTTTTTTTATTAAAACAACTGGGTTTTAAAGTTTGCCCGACCAGAAAATCTGACAATAAACGGTTCAACCGGTTAATCCAAGCTGGGTTTCAAAACAAAATGCTTCAACCTCCCACGTTCTGAACTGAATAAGAACGATTCCAACTTGTATCTTACAGACCACAAAACAAAAGGGCGAAAAATTCACCATGATTTTATACTCAATTTGCTCTCTCCATGCACCCATCAAGAACAGTGAACTTCATGAACATTGCAAACTCTTGACAAAATAACCTAATACGCTCCTTTCGTTAAAAATAACTAAGGATAACTTAATACCCCCCCCTTTCAAAAAAAACACAAAAACAAAAATACCCCAAATAACTCATCCGCCATTAACTCAAGAATAGGACAACTTATCCACCAATATCAGGTCTCGAAAGACCCAAAAGTTCCTTTACAAGCTACTGGTTCTCCCTTTCTGCTTTTTGTACTGTTCATATAATTTCAGAGACATATTTGCGCAATACAACTCAGTCCTCAATCTCTCGTTTTCTACAATGTTATCCAGTACCAAAAATTGCTCAGAGACTTTACGTCTAACAGCATTTTCATCAGTTAAAGTAATCAATTCATCTTTTGATGCTGTGCTAACTGGAAAGGACAAGCTGCATCCCTTTTTTCTCTTGCTACTTGTGTTTTTAGTGTTGCTTGCAGGGATGAAAGATTCATGCTCATGAGACAGCTGCACAAAAGCTTGTTGAGGAGATACATTGGAATGAGAAACCCGGTTGTTCACAGTATTCATAGTTGAAATGCTTGAAGCCACTGTAGAAATAGCTGGATGATAATGCTTAGTCAGAAGGTTGAGCTCCCAAAGGACTGAAGCAAGTGCACCGCTCAGGTTTGGGTCCGTAGCACAAGGATTCTGCATTATTTTAAAGCGATCATGAACATCAGCAAGCAAAGCCTAGTATCGTTCACAAAAGTGCAAATAATAACCGAATCACTCAACTCCACATTGAACTTGTCCAAGCAAATAGAAAAAATAAACAATGTGCATGTACATGTAAGTATGCATGCGTATATGTTTGCACAGAACAGGTCAAGTTAGTCTGAGGGGGCCTCAGAACTTTCAAGCCACATGAAACATGCTATCCCTGACAAAAATCCAACTCATATTGTATTTTTCTTAATCTTCTTGCAGTAGAGACGAGAGCTTTACCGCAATGCCACCTGAAACAGATCCACCACCAGCATCATTCTCTAACAAATTCCGACATTTGACATTCTTGTGGAGAAGATGCCTCAAAGTAACCAACGCTGAAAGAATATTAAGCAAGAAAATATCACAACCTTTTGTCATCATATCAAATGTAGCAATTTGGTTGGATTTTCAAATTCACCACTTACCAGCCATGGACTCAGCAGAACCAAAGCATAAAGAGAACGTGGCTAGACGTTTTACAAAGGCTGCAGCTCTTTGGGTATCATGTTGTCTATCATCACACAGCATTATTTTTAGAGCTTCAGCCAGTACCTCACCTTTATCCCTGCCAGACAAACATATATAAATGTATAAAAAAAACTAGCATGTGCAGCACAACACAAATCTCCAGAAAACAGTTTCACCTCCTAATCCTTGCCTTCTTTTCCCAATCAGCTTCCCAATAAAACTAACAAACTGAACTTATTAAGGACGAATAACTCAAGTGCCAGTATGTCAAATTTTACCTTTGACAAACTTCATCAAAATTTAATCCAGAAAACCAAAATGGGGATACTGAAAAAGATCCATACTACAGCTAAGAGTGATGCTTTTGAATAAGTTCACAAAGCAACATTTTCTCAAGCAAATCATCTTTATAGCTGCATATTTACCTTCCTGGTCTATACTCGAGTATCAGACCATAAAGTTGGACAAAGAACTCCTGCAAGTCAACATTGAGGGCGTCCAAATTGTTTTTCATTACTTTGAATGCAACAATACAGCACTGCAATCTTTCAGATACAGTTAAACAATGTGAATCATTTTTTTGGGAACCACCTCCAGCAAGCTGTCTCAGATGATTCATCAGATCAGCCATGAAGTCTAGGTCAATCAAATGTGAAAATTTCCCAATTCCATTCAAACATGGAGCAAGCAGTGGATGACTGAAAGATTCCCCCGCTGAACTTGCTAATGATCTGCAATCCACAAACAAACATAAATGACCTATTATGACAACTTCATCCCTTCAATGATAGAAGACTGACAGAAAAGGTAACCACACTCACTGAAACAGTGTCTTTTTATTCAGTTCGTTTGAAAGAATATTTTATATCCCAAGGTTCCGAGACTCATAATTCATGCTGCAAGGTTCAGAGACTTGTATTACAATTTCCGTTAACTCATTAAATGACTGGTACGGGTATAAAAGGTCAGATGTTCTCCGAAGAAGAATTTGTGACCAAACTGGTAAGACCATCCGAAAAGTACGCACTACAACCAATATATTAAATTGCTAACAATCGCATGATTCATGGGATAAAAGGGGCTGAAGACTAATTACTAGAAAAAGCTCAAGCATTGGCTAAATAGAATGTGACAATAATTGTAACTATGCATGTAGCTCCAAAATGCGCTTAAACTACTGATGTAGAACTATAATTATAAAGACTCAACTCCTCCAATACTTTCACATCAATTTTTCATTACTCCCTCCCCTGATCAACCCAACCCATCCCTCCCCAACAATACTTTCATATATATAAATATATATATATTTATTTATTTCATAATATCTGTCAAATAAACTTATTTGAATTTTTCAACAGTACAACAGTTGGCATTGGACCCAACGAGCTCCTCAGATGAAAAGTGGCTTTATCAAACTGTAAAAGCCATATCAAACTGTAAACACCTACTGCGTAGCATGCTTTAAAATGCGGAAGAATGTTTGAAATACAGCTGAAAGAGTCTCAGACTGCATCCTTCTCCGCTCTGCAACATCTTGGGCAAATGATGCAGCCTTATAGTCTGCTTTCACCTATACAGCCAGCAACATTTAAGAAATATTTACAGAATTCTATTAAAAAAGTGAAGTCCATATATGAAAGTAAGTACCTCCTCTCGTGTCTTTGATATGATTTCTTGCCTACTTCTCTTGTTCTCACTAGCTGACAATTTATTTGGCTCCACAAACTTCCTTTTCTTCTTAGAGTTCTTCATTTTCGTTTTGTTATCCACCTCAGAACTTTCAGGTTTGCCGAGATCCTCATCAAATGATAGAGACATAAAAACCTGAGCATGGAGTGAAATAAATCAAGGTTATGGACAAAAAAACCAGCAGAACAAATGGCATGTCCAAGCAGAACAACAGTTGGTTCACACATTTTAGGTTTAGCACATTGCTTGAAGAAACAATTCAACCTTAGATAGTCCATATGTTGGGAAACTTTTACCGAGTCATCTATAAAAAATCCATTTGTTTGGATACATTATTTTTTGGTTTATTTCCCCGCTTACAATCACCTTTTTAACTCATATACATTACATCAAAAAAGTGCTACAGTATTTAGATAACCAAATAATTCCAAATAATAACATATCCAAACTGGAGAGGCTTAATTATGTCTCCCTAAATTCGTACCTAAATATATCAAATCAAAACTCTTGGCAATTTAATACGCTACAAATGAAGAGCAAACAAATTCTGCTGGGGCCATATGCTTTTGGCTCCCGATCTATATCACATGACCCAGAGATGATTAACATGAAGACTGGTTCAAGAGACAATTCAAATAATCAAGCATGGTCAGGACAGTTCTTACGTCTATAGAATCAGGATGCAACTGACAGTTGTGAACTTTCACGAGTTCAGCAATCATTTTAACAGCCTCGACCGTAGCTTCACCACCATGTTTTCCCTCATGTTGAAAAAGTGATTTAACTGTAGCGCAGCAGAGTTTCCTGTATAGAAGTAGCAAACAATCATTTGAGAGACAAAAACTAAGTGAAAGACACAAGAAACATAGAAACCCATCTTGCATGGACATGTGAAGCAAACATCAAAATAGCTGAGGAACGAATTAAGTGGTCTGATGGACAGGAAGTAGCAGTAACCGCCACATAATAGGGTCACAACCAACTTGGTCGCAGCAAACCTTTTATTAGCTAAAATCCTTGGAGACATTAAGGATAAGTTTTCCCATAGGTGAACAATTCCAATTCCACTAAGAACATATGCCCTTAATTTTCCAAACAAATAAGCTCCCTGAATTTAGATTTTTCCCTTCTCGTAATGTATATGTTTCTTTGGCTGGGTTGGAGGTGGGAAGAAGGGTTGGTCGCACTAAATTAAGTGTCTACAAACCATGGCTATCTAGAATACCAATGCGGATTTTTTGGCAGCTCAAGATGTGGAGTTAACTTGACAGTAATTCCCCTCTAAGCAGTTCCACTAAACAGAAATGACTCATGAACTGTTGCCATTACAAAGCTTCATATTGTTGGTGCATGATGTAACAACATCCTTGTGGTGCATGATTATCATGTTTTATTCTAGGTTGGTTGATTGGAAGTTTAGCATGCTCTATCATACCTAAGATTAAGGATGTTCTACTTAGCAAAACGAACAAATAAAGCAATGGATTTGACACCTTTTGTTCTCAACCACCAATCAAATCATTAGATACTTTCACCACAAATCACATGAAGATTGTGAAGTCATTGAGTTTGCTGAATAAGTACATCCTCAAAATAACAAGAGAAAACCGACCTTCCAGACATTAAAGGATAAATGTACACACAGGCTTTTCAGAAAAACTAAAATCATTCAATTGTTCCAAAACTATTGACTGAAACATGCTAAATGCAATGGAAGTTGACATATACAAGTGTTCTGGAAATAAGGAACATGAGCGACCTTACAACATCATCCTGGGAACTTATGCCCTTTACAACAGCTGCTAACAAATTCTCTCGGAAGTTAAAATGTGGAACTGCCTCAAGCAGAGTGCATATACAACGCATTGCCACACGCTTATAGACAGCCTGCTCCTCAAGTGCAATTAATTTCTGCACAAATGCCTGTTGATGCATCAAAAAAGAATGCAAAGTTGTCAGCATGACAGCTCTTCATAACATGTACATATACTCCAATCAACTAATGCCATAAATTTAATCGTTCATAATAGTGATCCTATTCCAACACACTGGTCAGAAACCAAGAATATTTCATATCAAGCCAAAAATTAGTTTCACAATTTTTACCAGTTCTCAGTCAACTGGTTTTTGACTGAGTCTTTCCCAACCTAGTTTTAGTATTAACTTGGACAGACAGACTAGCCAGTTCCCAGTCCAACTACCCGAACTGACTGGTTTGATCCGAGTTTAAAAACACCAATCAGGACAAAAGCATTCTAACTAAAACTAAAATTAATAGTAAAAGATAGTAAGTTGATAACATGGTAATCAAGCACTGTCCAACAAAATAATGAAGGGTTAAAACAATTCCTGAAAACCCTCCCTCACAGCTTGGTGACCCCAAAAGGCAATGAGAATCATGAACACAATCAGCCAAGCACTGTCCAAAATATGTCAACAACGATAAGATAGTCATTTCTTCAACTCAGAAAGCAGCACAAAATAGGTAGGCAAATCTTAGCTAGCAAGAAAACACAAGAATGAGTTCAAAAGCTCAACCCTGAACAAACTGTTTCAGAAGGTACATATCAACCTTGTAGGCAGTTAAGAGGGTTGACTCATACAAGCGCATTTTTTTAACAGCCTTAGAAACCAGCATTTGCTGTTCCTTTTCTGTGGGCAGTCGGATACGATAGCTGCATTACAGAATGGAAAAAGTTATCACACTTGTATGTTCGTCTATACATATGTTTTCAAAAAAGAAAATAAAACTCATCCTGAGAAACAAGAAAAGCAGAAAAATTAAAGTCCAAAGCAAAACTTCTACCCGGGAAGAATGTCTTTGAAAACAGCCAACAAAGATTTTAGACCAAGTATTACTATAGAATGATCTCCATCTTTTGCAATTTGCAGCATTTCCCTAAGAGATTTGATATTAGATTCTGGATCCGCTAGAAGTGCAGTTCCCAGCTCAGCAAGTCTATATTTCTTGTTTTCATTGGCTTCTTCAGCAGTGAGCTCCTTTTTCACTTCATCCTAATATGTGCCATGCCAATAACAGATTGCAGACAAGCAACAATTAGGAATTTCTGTTTCAGATATAAAACATCTGAAATCAGAAAACTGATGAAAGATAATCCAAAGAATCTAAAGGGAATGACTGGGTTGAACCATCTTCTCTATCATTGCCAGAGTTTTCTTCTTTTTCTTTTTCTTTTTTTTTAACTTTTTCTTCTATAAAGAGTACAGAAAGAAAATTAAAGCTTTTAAAATACTACAGGATACCCTAATGAGCATCTAGAAAACAAGGCAATCTGGATCTTTTGCCCCAAATTCTTTGTTTCATTTGTGCATTTGTGTTTCCATATTGTTGTATTAAAGAATTGATATTAGTATATATGATATGTCAGTGTACAAGTATTTGTGCTTTTGTATATGTATATAAGCAAACCAAACACAGATTTGAGATGTACATGGGTTATATACCAAAACATCTGATTGAGGTGCTTGCTGCACTTCATCTGATTGAGCTGTCTCTTTAACTTGTTTCTTGGCTTCTTTCCGCAACTTTTTCTGTTTTGCCCTCTTTTCTGCTTTTGTCAACTTGACCATGGGTGCTCCTGTCCCATCGTCTTCACTAGCAGCAGTAGCATCAGCCTCAGATTTTTTAGCTGCGGCTGGAACTGCAACATAAGCAAAGCATATGGAATCAAATTACACTTCAGCAGACAGCAATCAGCGATCACTGATTAAAAAAAAAAAACCAACAAAGACCCCATTTGTACCAGTTCGGTAACAAAGTTTTCCATCCAAAGTCTTCACTGGAAGTGCATCAACAGGATCGAGCTCAAGCCCATTTTCTTCCTTGTCTTTATCAACTGATTTCTTCCTTAAACGCCTCTCATACATAGACTCTAAAGCATCTTCCTTGACATCCGCAACACGAGTAACATGCCTTTTGAAGTAAAATAAACACAGCTCATTTATGCAAAAGTGAATGAATGTGTCGACAAGTTAAAAGCTAGCATTAGATACCAGAATGAGTAGTTAAAAAAAAACCACGAAAGAACTAAGGCCTCGACGTTGGAGATTATCAATCCAGGCAAACTGTGAAGGTCAAACACTTAAGCAGACAATCAAATCCCTCGGCAATATAGCTAATGCAGAAACAGACAGCATTTAGCAAATGGGAACGGAAGCAGGCAGCACAAACGAACAGAAATTACAGTTCAACCTCCATCCTACTACACATGACGAAGTTTCTTCGTTTCTTCATAATATGTTTCAGTAGAGAGAAACATAAAACAATTATTCCTTCTTTTCTATTAATGCATTGATATAGATGGTAAAGGGGAAAAAGAAGCAGGAAGAGAGAGAGAGAGAGAGATTAAAATAACAGCGCAAATTACTTGGTAATGGACTTAGTGTCCAAATTGGATACAAATCCAGCATAGTCTCGATTCTGGTCGACGAACTGCAAGTCCTCGTCAGAGACTTGGATTTCATCGTCGGGCACTTCCGGAGGAAGCTCAGGCGGCAACACTATCTTCTGCTTTTGCCTCTTCCTCATTTTACCGTATCAAAATCCCAGCAGCTTTGCTTAAGATCATATCATTAGTCCTTCTTCTTCTTCTTCTTCTTTAAATAAGTGATGCCGACGCAGGAAACGGGGAGCAAATGACCTTAAACCCTAGACCCTAGTCACTCAGTCGAAGCTCACCACGCCGACCCGAGAATGATAAACCCCGTTTCTTTTTTTATTTTTAACTTCTTGGGACTGGGAGTTTGTTTTGATTCTATTGGGCCAAGATAGGCAGGTACAGGAATTGGGCCTTCTATTTGATACCAATACGGCACTATGAGCTCATTTAGCCATTTGGGCCCATTTCCTCCTTTTCTTATTTTAAGGACTTGGGCCTACTTCGTGGATGCTACTAGTATGATTATTCTTTCTCGCACATAGAATACTTTTGATCCAGAATGCATTTATCTAAGACTGTTGAGGGCGCAAAAGTTCTATTTAAAAAATAAAATTATAAAAAAATGAAATTTGCTTTTCACTCGGTCGCTGACTTGAACCGAACAATTTTTGGCATATGACTTGGAACAGCGTTTCCAACTTCCTCGTAAAACATTTAGTATGAAATTGAACCTAGGACGAAGATACCCATATTGGCCACTCCGGACCATATTTATCATGTATGTATACGCTAATACAAGTCTTTGTTTTAATTAAATTGTATTTTTTGAACTTGTTTAGCTGTAAAAGTTTTTTTTCTCCCCCCCTTAAATTTTGTAGAACTTCTCTTCTTTCTCTCACATGGAGTCACACAATTTCTTTCACGGATTTCGTCAAAGCTTCATTTTTAGCGTAGCAGTCCTGTTGTAGAAGTAGTTTATTCCTTGCGGTGGGTGAACAACTCTTAAATCCATTTAAAGCCATGAAACCAAAGCAGTAATCATAAATGCCTTAATTAGCGCCATGATGATGCACCTACCTAGCTACGACAGCCCTTTCGACGAAATTTAGGTAAATACTACTCTTTTCCATCATTAATTCAGAGGCTCTGTAAATTTACGAATGGGTACCTTCTCTTTTGGTATCATAATTATATATATCAATATATGTATACATGCATGTGTGCATTCTCTCTACATACAATCATACAGGTTGGCAAAAACAGTTGTCGAATCAAAATTAATTCCTTGTATATGTTGTTGCCTGTACAAGTACTTTACATTCACCAAGCAAAGTCATTATCTATGGTCAAGACTCAAGAATGGCTTTTTGATAATGAGACGAGTACGTCTCCCTTCATCATCCAATGTGTACATGCCACGCATTCATCTTCATGTACCTAATTAATTCAAAGAAATACACGGGCCTTAGTGAAGCAAAGGGTTACCTAGACATTCTTTTCATAATTTGATTATTGTAGTCAAGGCCCCGTCTGGAGTTATTTTTTTGGTATAAACCACAGGTATCCGCATGCATTTTATAGTTTGCGACTATTTCTATTCGAACTATTGCCGGGCCCTTTAGTGGAGAGAAGTTGTGATAGTTTAAAAGAAGTGTTTCTAACAAAATTGATTTTGAGTTACCAAAATGTGGGCTACTTAAGTTATAAGAAATTAGTTACTAAATACCTTAGAAGTACTTAAAAGTATTTTTCTTTTTCTTTTTTTTTTTAATAAATGCATCGCAACCTCAAAACACGACCTAATTGAAGTAAAAACCCATATATAGACAAAATACTACAAAACTAATTGTGTTAATCCACATAAATAACCATTTGAACTCCTAATTCTGAAACTTTTGTTCTCTTCCTCCTCCGCCTCCCCCTCAAAAAAAAAACCCAAAAAAAGGGGGACGTCCTAATCTAAAACTAGTAGGCTTGTAGTTCCTCTCGAGGGCAAAATTGAAATTAAAAAAAATATAGGTTAAAGAGTCAGGATCAGTATTAATAGTCATGATTTGTACAACCTCGCATTTTAATAATTCGATTATGTACATACACACACACATGTGTTTGTATATGAAGCAGCAGCATAAGACGTTGTTGACTTCGGCAATGACCAATGATCGCGGGGCCTATAATGATATATCTACTGAGATATAAAATCACTTGTGAATCCTCCATTATGGCTGCTGCGGCTACGCAGCTTATTATGAGAGTACTTAATTACCCGCGAGTTGTAACGTTGGATAATTAATTGTGGGAGCATGGATGAATTATGATAAATTGATGACTGCAAGGAAACGATGGTAGTAAGTAGTATAGCAGTAGCATTTGATTTGCTGTTCATGAGTTCAGTGAATGAATGACGGCAACAACCAGAACCAGGACCAGGATCAGAACCAGAACCAGAACCAGAACCATCGCGCTTAGATGAGTATTTATGCGGGCATTGAATTGGTAGCTATCTTGAATGCTATAGCGATCTTAATTGAAGTTGCAGAGTTGCCAGTTAATGCCCGGCCGATGAATGCAAGGCCAGTCAGTGAAAGCAATAAAACAACATGAATGTGATGCCTGCAACTGCAAAAAATGAAAAAACCCCTTCCTTCCCTTCCTTCCAAAGTCAGACACTTAAAACCCCAGTTGCAAAAAAAAAAAAAAAGGCCCCAGCTGGTGGGCTAGCACCGCAGCTGCCTCTTTGACTGAGTACCCATTACTTGAATAGTTGAATGTTGAATCCGTTGCCTTCAGATGAAATATATGATGAGCTCGCTTTTCTCATTTATGACTGTTCGTCTACCACCCAAGCATGCATGTACGATACTGTTGTATTGTGGGCAAAACATATTTTATTTCTATTTATTTATTTTTAATATTCTCCAGCTCCGTGGCCGTAAATATTTTTTTATAGTTTAAACCGAATTGGTTCTTCGAAAACCTGGAATTTGTAAAAGGTTTAAAAAAAGAACTTGGAAATGATAAAGGGACAAAGAATACTGGAGTGTAACATGTGTGAAACTGCATTTGTAAAAATGCAAAATGCGCCAAGCTTACAGCAGCAGGGGAAGAGAGGAGCTTGTCATCATCAAATCAACTTGGTACTGGAGTATATGATATAACCACTCTTGTTGCTTAAAATACAAGAAAAGTCAGTTTCAAAGAAATTAAAATAGACAGAAACATAAATAACTTAAAATATCTCGTTAGTAATACTTTTAACTCGAACGAGAATAATGAATTTTTGTAACTACATCTAGTAAACAAAAGCAATAGTACTAGTGATAAAGTTTGCTCATAGTTTCCTGCGATTCGATCTTGTGACAAAGGACAAAATTACTACTACTACATCATTGATGATTCAAGGATGACGTGAAAAAAAAAAAAAAAAAAAGGATGCAGGGGATGGAATTTGTGGTTTAATTATGAGGGAGTGATAGGCAATAATCAAACCTAGAAAATGACAAGATAGTTGTGATCTCATGATTTTTTCTGAAGTAGAGTACTAGTGTATTGTTACTATCATCATTTGAACGTCGTTAATTAATTAATTAATTAATTTTGAGATGGTAATTATACCAGATACTGATTAGTGGCTGCTCGTTGCTCTGCAATATAGAAGTCATGCGACGAGGACGACGACAACAACTACTACTTTAACACGGGACTAGGCACCGGAGGCAGGTGTGCCGGCCGGCCGCTCCTCCTCCCATATCTCCAGGAAGGAACAGGAAGAACAAAGTCAACCCCCAGCTAATTAATTTGCCTATCATGTTATCAACCAACCTCCCTACAGATAAAAGTCATACGTGTCCTGATCAACCCTAGCAACCTAAACACATTAGGTTTCAAAGTCTTTTACGTACGAACGTTCTTTTCCTACACAGAAACAGAAACTTCACCCTGCTTGGTGTGCAATGCATAAGTCTGAAATTCAGAGGAAATGCGATCCATGGGTCAAGGGTTGGGGGGGGAGGGTGTGTGTGGGCGTGTGGGTAACATTAAGAGCAAACAATTGATCAGGGTAGTTGTTTCGTTTTATTATTATTATGGGCTGTATATTTAATGCATGTTAGGTATATAATGAATTGCCATAGTAAATGCCATAATTAGCTAGCTTTATAGCTTTTAATGGAGGAGGCAGGGCAACAGAATTAATCTGTTTGACGAAGTTTAGGTGGATAGCCTTCCCACTCATTTACTATGTTTTATGGCACGATGCCTTCATTTGTCCGTCTCCCCCAAAAAAAAAAAAAAAAATAAAAACCATGAATACAAGCGGCAGTACTCAGCACAGCCCACAAGTTTTGTACAGCAAGTCCCCGAATTAATGGTAGAAAATTACGTAATTACTACCTCCTAGGCTTGTTAAATTAATTTGCACAGTGAAAACATGGATTCTCTCTTCTTCTTCTTCTTCTTCTTCTTTTTTTCTTTTTGGGTTTTGTGGAAGACACAGTTCAATTTTGCACACGTGATGGACTGCAAGGCAAAATTTTTGTGTATAGAACTGGGAGACGAAAATCTTCAGTTACACTAATAGATTTTCTTTTTTTTTCTTTTTCGTTTTTGATAAATAATGTCGCATCCCCAAAATACAACGAATGAATTATCATTATGATGTTTGGACAACTGCCGCCTCCACCCTCTACGTCCATACTATATATGCTTGCGGGGCTGGCATACAAACTGCTTCAATCCATGCAATTCAAGTCAATTAATAACGTATGTGTATGGCTTCGACTTTGTCAATTAATAACCGATCTGCTCTTTACGAGCAAACAAACGTTATAAAAAAAAAAAAGAGAAAAGAAAGAAAGGAAAAAGGAAGAAAAGACATACAGTTTTACTTTCAGACCCTTATATATAACCAAAAAGGATGTTTTGATGCGTAGTTGCGTACTCCCTTCTCTTGGCCTCCTGAAATAACTCCCCCGCAATTACCTTGAAAAGTGTCTTTAGAGAATCAGTGACAGACAAAGAAGAATGTCGTCGATTTTCCGCACAGATTGGTAAACTCCAATTTCGATTGTTGCACATGGGAGAATTTATTGCTCATGCATGCTTACAATGTAAATTCAAAAGGAAGAAGAATCACGGGGTCACCAATGTATTCCGACATGCAAATACTACAAACTAGAAAATTAGGAAGATGGTGACTATGTTATATGTATGTATGTGACCATCTTCTTTGCCAGCTAGCTAATTAGTTGATCAGTACGTAACGGGTTAAAACTTGTAAATATTCTCAGAGTTGGTATGTCAATTTGAGACAGCCAAAAGGCGAACTACCGGCCAATGTTAATTGGATCCCACCAACACTGGTCAAAATCGGCGTATATATTCTATGCATTGCAAAGGAAGAAAATTCTTGGCGTAAAATTTAAAATGTATGAAACAAAATTACTCTTTCTGTTTCTTTGTCAAACGTCAACGAGTGCCACTTCAAATAATATAATAGTATAAAAACATCATATCCTAGTTAGTTAGTTAGTTAGTTAGGTTTGTGATAGTGCGTAACGTTATGGTACTACTCTCTGTAAGTGTAAGCATTCACCCCTTAAGATAAGAGTTAGAGGCCCTCATCGATTTCCACTGCATTATTATGATTATGCATGATGCAAGTCCATCCCATGATCCTTCAAAACTTGAAAGTTGCGTTGACCTACAATCGCTCTGCTTCTGCCTTCTTTTTAAGGGCTTCCGGAGCAGAGAACAGTGTTCAACGCCCTCAGAAGTGGTTGGAGTAGAAAATAAAAGCATTTCATATCAAGTCAACGAATTGTGCAATGCTTCATAAATGAATGACGGCAGGCCACCACATTCACCCGGAAGTCCTTGTTAAAACAAAACTGGAGAGTAAAATTTCCCACCGTTTGGTCTTAGGAGCACAAATTAGACGCCGAATCGAATAATAAGGCAATGGCTGCAATCAGATTAGAGGCCCAAGTACGTACTTTTTCTTGTGTCTTTTTCCTGCAAAAAAATGAGCTGCGGTGATTACCTACTGCAATACTGTCCTACTCTCTTCTTTTCTTTTCTTTTTTCTTTTGTGAGCAAATGGCAAAAGTGTCCTCAGTGAAGACCCGTCTGTAAGACTCTCGAGACAATTTGGATGTACACACTTCACATGAACGACTAAAGATGTAGCATGAATTATCATCCTACACTCGATAAAACTAGACACTTCCAACTTATCTGGACAGTCACCGTACACCATCAAGACTCTTATTATTTTCGTTGATATACCGTCTGTTCTGTCGCACCTTGTTTTATAGTATGATATATGGGAGGAAAGCGGAAGGAAATGGAGAGATAAATTGATTAAAAAATTTGCCCTCCAAAAATGGGAAGAAATAGAAGGAAAGAATCATTTATCTTTGTAAGTTTTTTTTTTTTAAAAATGCCAACTTCACCCCTAAAATGTGAAACAATAAAACCATAATACCAAATTTGTCCAAAATCATTTCTTTTCTTTTCTGAACTCACAATCAACACAAAAAGATCAACATTTTTCTTCTTTTCTTTTCTTTTCTTTCATAACTTATCCTTTCTTTTCTCTTCTTTCCTAAACTCCCAAACTGAGCCTAAAAGATAATTGAGAGAACAATAAAATTTTTTTATTTTTTTATTTTTAACACATAATCATATCCAGATGAGTAGCATCCCGAGCTTTCATCTACCTACAAGAAATGGGGAGGTACAATTGGTACGATCTCTCTGTTCCGACGTTTATCTACAGTTCCCAGTTTCCAACACCAAAGTGGCAACTAGAAAAAGCCCGCGCTACTAACCGTTGAGACAATTATCCTGTAGGCCTTGCCCGTTGACGGGACCCTTTTTTTAAACCATGAGATGAGGTGCGACGGGACTTTGAACCATGACGTTTAACACTTGATTCACTGGAGTGATCTTTTCCTCTTTGTCTTGAGCTTTAACTTCTTTCCCCAGCTAATTCGCACTGTAACTGCCATTTGATACTTGTATTAGAGACAAAATACACATGCATGCCAAGGCATTCAATTGGATTAGGAAAAAAAAAAACCAATACTATGTCAAGACGAGGGTTAAAAATAAGGCCTGCCGTGGAAATCCAAAAGATTTTTACCTGCTATTTTGTCCCAAGAAAGGAACACCAAAAGGCTTCAAATATTTGTGCTAGCTAATGCTATTGTGTTTCTACTTACAAAGTTATCTACTATCTTTACAAAAAACCAACATAATTGCGCTTGGATTCCTCTCTCTCTTTTTTTTTTTTTTTTGGAGGAAAGGGAGGGGGGAGGGGGCGGTGGGTGGTTTTCATATTGAGATGTTAAGATCAATACGGGGCTTTTTCACTGTCGAAGGCAATGGGACAATAGCGTTGCACCGAGGGCACTTGGGGTTTTTGGTCGATATGAGCACATAAAGCAGGCAACTGGGACAACCAGCGGCAAACGAAGTTGCTGACTTCTCCTCATCCTCAACCTCACCGTCTTTGATCGAGGATGAAGAATTCGAAGGCGGTGACGAGGATTTCGACATAGACATCGAGCGCTTCCTGATTGTTTCTTTCCCTGCCCTCTCAAGTGCTGACTTTACTTTGTCCAGAGTGCAAACGCTTTGGTAATTGGAAGACGATGCTGATGCTGAAGATGACGGCACCAGCTTCAGGTCTAAGCTGCTATCGTCAAACAGGTTCATTGGCTGCTTTGCAGCTGGTGGAAAGTTAAGGTCCTGAACCTTCGAACTCGTCCCGTTGTTCTGTTTCATTTGATCTGCTGATGTTGAAGCAGATGCATTCAGAGAATCACATCTCTGGAGGTAGACTTTTCCTGACTGATATTCAAGAATAACACATACCATAAAGACATCAGTTGTCAAGTATGAGATGATCACGAGGAATTACACAAAGAGAGTTAGTTATTCTAATTGTGCGCACAGAATGCACAAGGACATGAATACCTTACTAATATTAAAGAACATGCCGATACCTCTGCCATTGCTGTACACTATGATAGAAAAGGTAAAAAGGGGGGGGGGAGCAAGGGGCCTTGGCCTGTGGTACTGACAGGTTTTCTTAAATTCTTCCCCTTCCGCATTCTCGCTAAGAAATACTACTACGGCGACTATGATCTCCGCTAAGCCTACAAGCTTTCGTCCCCGGCACGTCCCTCAACCTCACAAAAAGGGGGAAAAAAAAAGGCAAAGAAAATAAAAACCTTTGTTCCTTTTCCTAACAGGCAGGGCAGGGCAGGGCGAGGATGGAAGGAATTATCAGGAATGGTTAAGATCAACTGCAAAAGAGGTGATGCCATTATTTTAATGCTTAAAAAGTTAACAAGTGTGTAACTGAAGCAGTATCCAGCCATAATTAATAATTTATTCACGAGTAGAAAAGTAATAGAATTGGGCAGAACAAGGCAAGTGAATACTACTGAATTTATTACGCTCAAAACCACATCCACGAACGCTCCATTACTTCTATTCAAAGTTAACAGCTTCTGACGACATACGATCACCATATCATAATTTTAAAATATAGAAGTGAAGTTACTCCAGTAATTACTAGTGATGATTTAGTACAGCCTAAAGAATCTCCAAAAAAGAACTATTAATCCCATCTGCAATAAATTCAATTCAATGCAAATCACAAACCCCCCCCCTCCCCAAAAAAAAATAAATAAATGCCAAGCAAAACCAAAAAAAAAATGGTCCTAGTTCACATTCGGATCAAATTAGCATAACAACGAGCATCAATCCATCCAAAACCAAAGGGAATTAAAAGATTTTCATCAGCACTTCTCCACGGTACAAGTACACAACAAAAGCAATCGGCACATGAGATTTTGAAAAATTAAGGGGAAAAAAGAAAAAGAAGAAGGCTTTCTTTGTCCCATTTTCTCGCACAAAAACACATGCAGTAATCATTGAAATTGTGGAAGGTGACTCCTTTATATTGCAGCAATCATTGATAAAGACATAAGCATGGATGAAACACCAGTAATTTAGAGGGGAGAGAACTGCGAAATTATTTTCATCAGACTGAAAAGTTAAGATAATTTTAATCCAAACCCCAAAAAAATCCCAGGGGGATAGCAATCCAAAATCATAAAGGGTTCACAAAGAGCGAATCGTACAGTAGCAGTATAACAAACGAATAGTTGATTCATTTCAAGAATCCTGACCATTAAAGAATCAAGAAGGGATTTTTTTTTTCCCCAAAAAAAAAAGAGAGAGAAAAAAGAAAAGGGAGTGGCTGGATGGTCTGGGGAAATTGAAGCGATGGGGGAGAGAATAACTGAATAAAGAGGATACCTTCAAGTCGAGGCGCTTTTCCCAACCAGATGGAACTTGCATGTCCAGGTCCAACTCTTGGGAATCAAGAGGACAGCAGCCACCAAGAAGGTCACGAGTGATCAAAGCCGTTGATTTGCCGGAGTCGTTGGAATCAGCAGCGTTCAGAATCCTAATTAGCGAACTAACTTCTGCGGCCATCGGCCTGCTAAGTACTTTTTATCTCAATATAATAAGCGTATTCCGCTCTTGTTTTTGCAGAGAACAAACAGAGCAAAAAGTAGAGAGCAGTATATATAGAAGCAGAGATATTGGGTTTTCTTTTCTTTTTTTTTTTGTGTGTGTGTGGGGGGGCGGGGGTTGGGGAGGTGGTGTGGGGACTTGGGCAAAAGAGAGAGGGAGATAAACTCTCTCTCTCTCCCTCTCTCAACGGGCGTGTGGGTGTCGAGGTGGAGGAGGGTGCTTTAAATGAGTGAATTGGTCATAGAAAAAAAAAAAAATTTGAGCAAGTGCGGTCCGTCATTATGTGAAAAGAAAATGCTGAGTCAAAACTCCTCAAACTCACCTCCCCAAAAGTTTGCTATAATTACATAGACCACCTCTCCTTTCGAAAAAAGAGTCTCCCGCAATTGATAAACCCTGCTTAGCTTAAAAAGAAGAATGTGCGACTACAGAATACATAACCTTGCCTGCTTCACTTCAAGACAAGCAAGTGAGCAATTCGAGCCAAACTTTCCATGATTGATATAGAAAGGGAATGTGTAAGTTGTGTTTAGATCGATAGATTTACATTTGAGGAAGAACTTGAGAGTGATGGATTTAAATTAACTATTGTATTGGATAGATCTGAAATTCGTTAAACTAGTCTACTCCATCTTATATAGGTGGATTTGAAATTCTATCATTAAAGTAAAATTTTGAAATAGTAGAAATGATTTGGACCGTGAATTTTAAATCAAATCCACATCCAAATACAGCATAAATTCAATTCTAATGCTGATGAGGGGCGTCCGTTTTGATTTTGAAAAAGGATATGGAAGCTTTTGTAAATATCAAAAGCTCTGGAGAGGTCAATAATGTAACAATAAGTGGCACGAAAGAGCAAGAAGGAAAAAGGGTTAAAAACAATAGAGGAGATAATTATGGAATAGCATTTAATAATTTAGAATTATTAGGGAGTTATTTGGAAGTAGAAAAAGAAGGCTTTTGAATACATTTAAGGAGATAGAGAGGTGTATTAAAGAGGGAGCATTCAATAATGGTAATTGGTGGGTGAAGGGAAAATTCAACCATAGAAGGAAAAGGGCGGAGAGAGAAGGGGAAAGGGGGGGAGGTGGGGCCGCGAGTAATGGCGGCATTAAATGCAAGGAGAACACTAGCGGACAGCTGTCATTTATTGCATGCACACAAAACCCAAATAGAGCCCCCGTAATGTTTCATTATTATTATGATTATGAAGTTAGAGAAGCAGCGGCTTGGCATTTGGCATTTGGCATTTGGCATTTGGCAACACGCCATTGCCCATCTCAGACGCCAATGGGATCTCTCCCTTCTTTTACAATCAAAATATGGCATTTACAACATTACACGCACCTTTTTGGCCACACTTTCCTTGGATGGATCTCATCCGCATTAATGATGGTAATGACTTGTTTTCAAGTCTCTCCACCGCATTAATGATGGCCTCTTTTCTTGAATTTGGACGATCCTTCCTTCCCCTGCCCCTTCAGTCCTCCTACCTTCCTTGTTCATCCAGCCGCTTTTATTATATACATAGAGGAGTAGGACTATTATTTATTTTCTTTTTCCGTTTTCTTTTATTTGTTCTTTAAAGTAATGGCATGTGGCATCGCAATTTCATTAACCCTCTCCGACCTCGTCTAACACTGACGGAATTTTTGATTCTCTGTATAATGGGACAAATTGGGAGGCGAATTCACCTTAAAACATATATGCATATAGAAATTATTGAAAAATCAGGAGATTAGTCATTCTCTAGTTTATATCTATATATAAATTGTATGTTACTCAGTTCAGATTTTCCTCCAGAGAATACGTACGTTAACTGGCACGAAATTTTAGAGGTTTCTCTTTGATACATACCACATTAGCACTCATAAGTTTTGGAAGCGTGGTTTTGTTTTTCCCATGTTCTTAGGTAGGCTTTCAGTGTCTCCATATTAGACTTCTCTTCCAAAATAATAATAATAATATAATAAAAGAGGGGGAATTATTCCAAAATAGGCATCGATTCAGATTAGTCCTCGATCAAAACATTGAACAAATTCCTTTGGTAACCAATTTTGTCTACTCGTTTCTCTTTTTTAAATCTATAAACTTCATGGTCAACGCTCTTCTATCGTACTACGGCAACTCTGGACAAATTAGTGAGGACTGCTAAATCTATGCTAAATCTACACTCCCCCCCCCCCTCCCCTCCTCTTATATTATTATAAATGAACACATCTCACAAGTACTGATACTAAAATGATACGGATCACGAGTGCATGACAAGTGTAAATCTAAATCATTTAAAAGTTTATCAAAAATACTTATGGAGCGTTGGTTTTTAATTAATGTACTCGATGATTAATGCAATGAGTTTCAGTATAAGGACTGGAAAGTTCTGTGTAATCCCGTACTATATAGATAAACTCCACCATAAAACCAGCTTTACCAAATCAAATTTTGCATGCCGGAAAATTAAACTGCAGGTGGAATTCTTGATACAGATCACCTTTTCCAGCAGAAAACAGCCAGCCATAAACGTGAATCGGTTGCTTTTGTGGGACTCAACTTGTAAAAAAATAAATAATAATAAACCATTAGGTGCGTACGCCCCTTGGTTAGTCCATACTCCATGGTTGTTTGCTAGTCATTTTCTGGGAGGTTAGTACTCTTATGCATGTGTGATGGAGGAGAGAACCACGACTGATACTTTCCGTTTGGATCCTTTTTTTTTTTTTTTGAATTTTTATAGAAAAAATATGCTGCAACGATTTGACTTATATAAAGTAAGCAGATGGTTGGGAAATATAACTTCAAAACTTCTTTGATAGAAAACACCACCTCAGTCTCGTGCAGTATGCTAGAATTCTCACACATACTCAAATCTATTAATTATATCGAGGGTAGGTCATGGGGATTCGTTAACTGAAAATGTTAAGGCTTATTCCCTTTTATTTTAATTGATGAAATACACTATCTTATAAACGCATCTAATTCAATTCCTTTGAACATGATAAACTCCAGTTTGGTTTTAAAAAAAAAAAAATCAACCGAATAATAGTAGTGAAAATATATTACTACCCCTCACGAAGCGCGCGATCCAGAAAGGAGATTATTGAAGTACTAGAAGCTTGATTGCGCCTCTTCTTCTTGTGGACTAAAAGAATTCAATGCCAATGGGTACAGGTGTGCACTACCCAATGCGGGGTGGAATTAAGTGCGTATTTAATGGCTTTCAATTCGCATTTATGAAGGAAATTAATAATTTCCGAGAATTCCCCACTCTTTCCTCCTATTATTG
Organism: Gardenia jasminoides; assembly: GCA_013103745.1. Classification (NCBI taxonomy): domain Eukaryota; kingdom Viridiplantae; phylum Streptophyta; class Magnoliopsida; order Gentianales; family Rubiaceae; genus Gardenia; species Gardenia jasminoides. The sequence goes on from CM023103.1 coordinate 14,774,090, forward strand.
TGATTTTGCTTCTGCCTCCAGATGAAGATGAAATGCCAAAAGACAAGTTTGTCATCCGTCATTACCTCACAACATATGCAAAATCAATGCAGCATTTATGACGATGAAAGAAACATCTTGCGCTGACCAACGTCTTACATCATCCCCTAGTTCCTTCTAAGTTCTAACTGCTGCTGCTTCTTCTACTCTTTTTTTTTTTTTTTTGAGGATGAAAGAATAATATATGGGGATTTTTAAAAAAAATAAAAATAAATGTATAATGGGCACTTGTTAAAATATCTAAATCACTGCTTAAGTTGTTGGATAATTTTTTTTTATACACTATCAGTATATTGTTATTTTTTTCACTAACAGATTTAGATCGTGTCACATAACATGAATTCAAATCATGCATATGTGTCACGTATTCAAAATTGCTACTATAAAAAGAAAAATTACTTCGCTGTCAATGTATAAACAGTTAATTCTAATGTATTATGTGAATGTGCATATTAATAATTATTACCCTACCTTGTATTTATAAGTTTTGCATTTCAAAAATATTAAAACCTGAACTATATTTCAACGAGGAACTATCTCTTATCTTAACAAGTGATCAATAGGCAATTGTTAACGAGCGCTCAATTTAGATAAACCCAGCATTACGTATATTTGGTGAAAAAACAAAAATCAGAAGTGTTTTGGAAAAGCATAAATATTGGGCTTGAGTCTCTTGCTTGACCACTGGATCGGATTGTGTCCTTGCTAGTTTTTCAGTTGGAAAGTGCACATGCACGATCGAACATCAACTGAATCAAGTGTACCAACTTTTGTTCAACTGATAAAATAGTACTACTAAGAAACAAGCAAATGAATTTGTGCACTTCATTAAACTAAAGTATCATTTCTTTCAAGGCTCGAATGACATAAAATTTGTTTGATGTGTATTAAAACGAACTTAATAGAAAAACAGGGTTAATTTGAAGCAGTAATAATAAGGACAAAAATGTGAAGAAATAATAAATTGTGTTTGTCTAACACTTACTTTGATGTCTTCAAATGTATGATTTTTTTTTTTTCTTTCCTTCCGTTTTCCGTCATTAAACAATCTTAAATTCGGTATTTCATACACATAGTGAAAAATCACATTCCCCATGTATCCTTGCTTATAAAACAAATGCGGAACCCTCCTATTCTTTCATGCTTTCTTAAAATTGTACTTAATTTATTTGATAAAAACTGTAGACAAAGTGGGGGCTTCCCTTGCATAAAGAATAAGAACAAGCCAAACTTAGCCACACATCAAACATGCTTAATTCCCCGCTTCCATGCGGATATGTTTCTTAATTTCTGCTAAGCTCCTTATCATATGTTGTTGAAGGATGATTGATGTAGTTAGCATTAGTCGAAGTAGTTTCTTGTAGTATGACCTATGTACTATCAAATCAAACCAGTGAATTTAATACGAAAACTAGTTTTCAAATATGATTAATCAACATAAAAGATGCAAATTCAAGTTAAACTCGTCATACGAATGCCTAGGAGTAGGAGTATCACGTACCATAACCTTACCCACACAGGTGCGTCATTCACGCAATATTGCGACATCTGATAAGCCAGCCATTTGGTTTGAATTTCACAATTACTATCACTACGTGTATTATAGAGTGGTCAGTGATAATAGATTTTGATAAAAACGCATAGTGTGTTTGTTAATGTGTAATGTATTTTACAATTTATTATTTTCTCGTTTCTTTTCTTTTTTCCAATTTGTTGAAAGAGTAGCATTTTGTTTTCTTATTTTTACATTTAACGAGAATAAAAGGATAATTAAAATGATGTAAGGAGAATAAGATAGGTAATTAAGACGATTCCCTAGTAACGGGTGATTAATTAGAAAACCCATAGAATATACCTATTATTCCCATTAATTTATTCCCAAACAAATATTATATGTAGGTATAATTGAATTTGAAATGCATTTATCAAATACCCACTAAGTACTTCTAGAAACCAAATTACAAATGCCACTGTTCTGTGATAACTATTGTTTTTTTTTTAATAAAATCAAATAAACTCACAATAACAAGAGTAATACAAATAAATTACAAGTCAAACTTACTAATTACAATCAACTATAATAGTGACTCTTAATAGAATCAAAAGTTTTAGCTGGATGTGAGTTGTTCATAAGTCATATGGGTACCGTATGTTGTATTATGTTTTTGACGAACATAATACATTTTCCAATGACAAAATATTGCCTACCTTCCCAAAAAAAAAAAAAAAAAAAGGTGCCACAATATATTTGGAGGTGGAAATATGAATATTTAGGATACGTATGCATATGTGCTGGTACGATGTTATGTTATGCAGAGCTTCTTCTTCTTTTTATTCTATTTTAAATTTTCCAAAAAAAGACACTTGATGATAAAACACCTATCTTTGTTATTTTTAAGGACAAAATTTTAATAACCGATGGAAATACAACACGATTTTGAGAAAGGATTTTTAGGTTTTGGGGTCCATTTGATAAAATTAAACTCTAAAATATGAATTTTAAAATCAAAAAGTTAAATGATGAAAATTTTAAGTTGGTGAATTGATTAGGTTATATATATGTGTGTGTATTTGCATTTGTGATAACTAATTGAATCATAATATTGACTTGAAATATCAAACAAATAATATGTTTTGTCCTTAAATAATTGCCTATGTTTGTGTACTTGGAGAGAGAAAAAAAAATGTCTATGTTTTGTGAGAGAAAGAAAATAATGAAACAGTGTAGAGGTAGTGTGTTAGTTGTGTGTGTGCATATGCGTGTCAAATAAAGAGAGAACCAAAAAATGCATGAAAATGCGTTATATGTGCAAGAAGTGTAGTATGTATAGTCACTTCGGAAGATTCAGAGCAAAAGTTTTACTTAAAATTTTATATACAAATTAAGTCGCGCTTAATACGTTAAGTAGTAAAAATTTATGTTATTATTGAACATGTTGAATTCAAAATGTTACGAATAAATTAATTTTTAGCATTAAATAAAATTATTAAATAAGCCTTAGTGTTTTGCTTAGGAACCACAATTGCTCCAGTGAGATTGGACTTCGGCCCTTGGGGAGACGACTCCATCCGATCGATTTCTTATGTGCTCAGGGGATATTTGGGGTGGTCATGACAATTTTCAGCCTTTGTGGGAGGCTTCATTGTGGTACTCTGACAATTTTGGCCTTCAATCTGTATAGGCAACTAAACTGGATAATATTTACTCTAGTCTTTAGCATGCCGACGCAATCCCCAATTCCCCACTGGCCTATAGCCTGAATATTAATTTGAGTTACATTTACAATTAAGCTCCCGTACTGTTACAAGGTTGGGTTTTCAACACTGTTCTACCTTTATTTTTGCTTTTTCATTTGTTGAAATCTCAATCGCGTCCTCTAGCCGTAAGATGTTTCTCATGTTTGTGCATTTCTCGGATAGACGTTGTAGCTCGAAACTGCCAAGTTATGATTTCTCCTTTGGTTTTCATAACGTGATTTCTCCTAATGAGAACAAGAAGGATGGGATGTAGAACTTTTAACTAAATATAAGTATTCAAGCTTTGTTTATCAGGGTTTGCGTTTGACCGAATATTAAACGAATTATAAATGTTGTTCAAATTCGCATCGCTAATTTATTTAGATATTCGAGTTTGAATCATTGAAGTAAACAAGCTGAATTTGACTCAAACTTGAGTTTAAAAATGATCTATCATGCAAATAATATACAAACTAAAATAAGTTTAAAAATATTCTTTGTGTTGGAAGATGTATAATCACTTCTTTTTTGAGGAAAATACAAGGTATATAGACATATATTTTAATAATTTTAAATGTGGTTATACCTGTATTTATTTATTTATTTTTATAATTAAATATGTATTGACGAACCCATTTGAATAGCTCGCGAACCCGTTCATGTTCACTCAGTTATTTTATGATCTAACATTATTATTGTTGTGTTCGAACTGAATTCATTTATATTTATACGATCAAACCTTTTGCCTTTTTTGACTCAAACGAGTTGAACACGATCACGAATCTGTTGGCAAATATTCAGACTCGTTAAGAGCTCTATTGGGATGGGATGGGGATACTAATGTCGTATTTTCATAGTATCAGAGGTCTAAACGGTAATTATGGACGCAGACTCCATTCCAGTCGATCGAGTATGAGAAGCAGACAGAGAAATTAGCGTATTTTTGCTGCTATCAAATTCAAAACCCAAACAGAGAAGGAAAGAGAAGAGGAGGGAAAAAAAAAACAGAGCATCCACCACAACATCATCATCATCATCGACCATGCAGATCTTCGTGAAAACCCTAACCGGGAAAACCATCACCCTCGAAGTAGAGAGCAGCGACACCATCGACAATGTCAAGGCCAAGATTCAGGTCCAATTTCGATACCTGTTCCTATTCCCGTCTTATTTATCAAACTAAGATTTTTCTAGTGGATTATTTGCTTTGCTTATAACTACAAATTCTTACATATTATCACTTTTTTTTTTTTGCTACATAAAGTGTCCACTGTTGCTCTGACCTCAATCCCGGATGTGATTTTTGTATGTCTTATTGTGGAATCTGATAAGTAATTTTGTCAAGAGTAAAGGTTTTGTTAGTGTTTCTGAAAAGGGGGAAAAAGAGAAGATGGCTATTCTGCTGTTTTTAATTGGACTAGGGTTTTCGATAGTGATAAACTAAGTTATTGGAGGACTATAATGGGGCTTCAATTTGTGCAAGTTTATATTGTGTCAACACCGAGAATTAGTAGGACAAGCTGTTTTGAGATTGATTTTACCAGTTGTCACACCAATTTCATTTTATAAATTGGTTTCATCAGTTCCTTCAGCTGCACGGATTATCTACCTGGGGACTTGTAGCAAATACATTTTGTTGTAAGTGATAAAATTCACTTTTATCGTGCACCGGGTTTGTGCTTTTAACACAGGCTATTATTTCAATGAAGGCTCCGCTTATTGAGTGGTTTCCTTGTGCAACATAACGTTTTCCATTGTGAATTTTATCTTTAAATGCTGTGATTGGTCTGGTTCTTCTTCTTATTGTTTTTGGAAGTCAAAATTGACTGCAAAAAACATTTGTCTTTGAGCTATTTACCATTTGGTAAGGTGCTCTTCTCACTATCATAAGAATGGTTGTGAGCTTGGATCTCTTGAAGTCACTGGCTTTTAGCTTATATGATGCTATATGGTTTGGCTCTTGTAAATTTGACAGATTATGGTTTCTATTCTCATTGTTGTGCTGGTATATATATGTCATCTCGATTATATGGGAGTTGTGTAGTGATTGGATTACCTTTGGGTTTTGGATGTTTATTGTACCATTTCTTTTGGTGGTAGACTAGAACTTTTAATATCAATGTTGAAAGTAACTAGTTTTAGTAAAGTTTCCCTTCTAGTGTTTTGTGCTAGTTAGTGCGTCAAAGAACAAACCGGCTGTAAATCTTTGGTGTTGGATGGCATTCATTGTAAAGAAATGCATGCAACAAAGTTTAGTTGGGTAATTCAGAAATTGACAATGCTGTCCAAAATTTGATTTCCTTTTTGGGAAATCTAGCGATATAACTGGCATCCTCCAGATCTTAGTGTTGCATTCAATATTTAATGTATCTTTGTGGGATATTTAAGTCCGAGTAACTCGTTGCAATATTCATGTTTTTGTCATATGAAGTGTGCTACCAGGGTGACACCTTACTGTCCATAACTGCTTTCTCTTTCAAATCCTTATGCAGCCTTTTCTTCTTGATGATAAGCACTTAAATTTCTATTGTTACATCATAGAGTGTCCACTGGAATGCATCGGATGAAGAGAAATGCTTTATGGTGTTATGTTCACTTGCCTTTTTGCTTTGCTATGCTGCTTTCCTTCTGTTGGATACTTTTGTATGGGGATGTAGTTCTGTTCACAAAAAATACGCTGCAGTACTTTAATTCTAATGCAGAGTCTAATGATTTAATTTGGACTGCATAATTTTCTTTTGTATATGTGAACATATGTTTACTTTTCCTTTTTGGAGTTAATTTGCTTCTAATGCTGAGAGTTTATGCTTCTTTTTTGGTACTTCCAATGATTTTACTTGGACCACTTAATTTTATGTTATATATGTGAATATGAATATATGCTTAATTTTCCTGTGTGACGTGCTGTGTTTCTAATGCTAAGAGTTTAGTCTTCTCTCCTGGTACTTCAAAGTTATGGTTGGTAAATGAGACTAACAAAATGATTTTTATGGTATCAGGACAAAGAAGGTATTCCACCTGACCAGCAGAGACTGATATTTGCTGGTAAGCAGTTGGAAGATGGCCGTACTTTAGCTGATTACAATATCCAGAAAGAATCAACACTTCATTTGGTTTTGAGGCTAAGAGGAGGAACGATGATCAAGGTCAAGACTCTTACTGGTAAGGAAATTGAAATTGACATCGAACCAACAGATACAATTGATCGGATTAAGGAGCGGGTGGAGGAGAAAGAAGGAATTCCCCCAGTGCAGCAAAGGTTTGGAATTGCTGTAATCTGAATAGAGTGGATGTTCTAGTGTTCTCTATCTCAGTCTTCTAATTTTCTATGGAAAATTTTTTCAGATGCTTCAGGGGTCTTCTTGCTAATTTCATATATTAGTTGCTTCCTAAGTTATTTTTGTTGTGAACTTGTCTTGATTTGATTGATTCTATTTGTGATTTGAGTAGTTAAATACTATCTACTTAGGCTAGTGTTCTTTCACTGATTTGGAGGATTTCTAGGATTTCTTCCTTTTCTATTAGACTTTTAGTGATAGATGCCTTGGAGGATAATGAACCATTTCAGTTTAATTGTTTGAAAATGTCAACTCTGAATGTCATTTAGTCAGAACAAGCTCATGTCACTGTGAATATATTGCCTGAATTTGTGTGGATTTTCAGAGAGCTTTCTATCGATATTCCATTCTGTTAGAAAGTTGATATCCTTACTTGAGGTACTTTTCTGTTGCAGGCTCATCTATGCTGGCAAGCAGCTTGGGGATGACAAAACTGCTAAGGACTACAACATTGAGGGTGGTTCTGTTCTTCATCTTGTTCTTGCTCTGAGAGGTGGTGGTTGTTAGGTCGTAGTTGCTTTTCTGCAAATTTTCTTGTCCAGCCTTTGTACATTGGGAACATGCTCTAAGAAATATAGGTTGGAGGGGCATTTGCTGCAAAAATGAAGAAATTTGTTGTTTAAGAAGATGCTAAATAGTGGTTTTACATAACATGTGGTAATTGTATGTCTCGCTTTGTGTGTTGGATGCTGTGCTATCTTTTCCCAATGCAGGATCAGTCTTTTTCTTCTTCCGAGGTTATTCATGTTTCGCAATGTTGGAGCTCAAATTTTGGAAAAGGGATGCGTGTTTGAAACCGATTGAGAGCCTGCCTTTGTTTCGTCAAAACCTCGAAAGCCAAGCTCTTGAAAGTCATCGGCCTCCTTTCCTTGTGTAATTGCAGTTGTTGTGGAAAAGTGAGGGTGTGTTTGTTTTGTGGTTCGTTGGCAAATCCCTGGGACTCGGTCACTCAGTTGGTTTGTCTTATCCTATCTAAGCATTTTTCTATGCCATGATTCTGGTTTGAGTACATGGGGCTTTTTGTCGCATGAGCTGGTCAATGTTCACCAATTCAATTGGGTGACATATCTAATCCGTCGCAATCGGGCTGAAGGACCTGTTCACCCTTGTTGGATTCTTGCCTTACCACTAGAGACTAATTGGGGCTTCAGAGATCTGAACAGCACTATGTTGGAATCCGGCCTTACCATTAGAAGACTAATAAAGTTCTGAAGCCTGAGCTGCTGATTGTCAAAATACCCGGCGTTCTGATGGATTCGAATTTGGTTTTACATTATTATTATTATGCTGTCTCTCTGGGATAAAGTGGCATTCAGCAGTTCTTTCCAGTTCCGGAAATCGGTTTGCATTTCTGGTCATTACCGTTGTCGTTATCCCTCACTAGTAATCTACCAACCTCCCCGTCTGTTTAGGTAAAACGTATCTCACCTACCTGCTTTGCGTTGCCCCTTTGATTCAATTCTTTTTTCTCCCCCCATCAAGAAAGAAAAAAAAAACACATGAAGAATTCGAAACCCAATACATTAAATGTTGCGTGTAAAAGTAATTTTCTGACTCCTCAAATTGATATTTCTAAGTCCGTTGGCCGTGCAAAAGGACGTAATTGGAATTCCAATCGTCCCTTTGGGTCCTGTAGTGGGAGCGAAATTCTTGCTCCAATTGTAATAGAACAGAGAGTCTCTGTCACGCGTCCATTCAGCATCTACCAGGACAATCCAACGACGCATCATCGCATGTGAGTTTGAGAACGTTTAGCTCCATCCCTCCCATCTTTACTTCTTCTTCTTTGGAGAGATTCGAAATTCATCCGAATCACTTTAATTGTTTAGACTATTTGACAGGTGTTTCAATTTATGATCTATCAATTATCAAAATATATTTTGAACACTGTAATAATTTGTGATTTACAAATTCAAATACATCCTAAACAACCTAAACGAAACCTCATCCGCCCAAATGCCTCCGTCCAAGTGAAACCTCAGCAGCAGCGTATTCATTTTTTCACTTTCTGATTCTAATTCTTAGTCGTATTAAAAAGTTCCAGCGCATATAAAATTTCAAAGTAACAAAAAGAAACTAGTGCAATCCAGCTATCAGGCTGCCTTGTTTAATTAACGAAGAACAACGGTGGTTCCCTGTGAAAATCTGTCAGGCTGTGTTATTTCATGCATTCCCGGTGCCTGGCTACAACCAAAATCTCCTTTATGATCGATCCATCACTCTTTGAGGGATGAGCTCATACGTCCACGAAAAAGACAGTTTTTTGAAAGAGGAACTAAGGTATGGAATTGTTAAGAGCGATGCAAGGCTGCAGTGGGTTTGTATTGCAATTGCACATCTCTCTCTCTGTTTTTTTTTTTTTCCTTTTCCTTTCGAAGGAAGTCCAAGAGTAGAGGAGAGATCGTATCCAGATTTGCAGAAGTAGATAGCTGATGTGTGAGACGTCAATGCTTAATTGTTTTGGTAGCACTACTTATGAAGTAGTACTAGTAGAAGAATGGTATTGGCAACGAAAAATAGCACCGGCTCCCAAATTCCATATTCCTAAAATTAGGAGCGCAAATTGCATTTGTTATTTCGCATAAGACTGACGTCATGCATACTGCAACTCATCATCTTAATACGCTTTTCTGGATGAGTGAAACTTCCACCTCAGCCAGCTTTAAACTACTAATTGTTATTAGTTGTAGTTATGAAAAGTCTTGGCATGGTTAGTGATATTCTACTAACCCCGAAAGGAAAGATGTCAAAATTAGGTATCAAATGGTAAAAGCCTTTCAATGTTGGCTTCCTAACTGATGACTTGGAACTACTTCTTCTTAATCATCATAAGTATATATATATATATATATTTTTAATTTTATTTTAATGTCTCTCGAGCTCTCACGTAAAGTAAAAGACTTTTTGCAAATTCAGTTTTGTATTTTTCTGCGGTTGCGCCACTGGCTCTAACTCTAATGCGGAGAGTCTATGTCAGAGAGATTCATGATGGGATGAGCTCCTAATTTCTACTTCACTGAATTCAAAATGCACTAATTTGAGCCGGTGAACTAAATCCGCGCGATTGGTGACCCTCTCTCTGCACCATTAATATAAACGTACGTTCATGATAGTACTAGTATATATGTGTATGCACACACACATACATGACAACATCGCGCATGTGGTATTTCAAGATTTCTTCCTTGTGGTTACCATGAACTTTCAATCTACATTAGTTACTTATTCCCAAGTGGATTTTGCTAATTAGTTATTGCTTTTCTAGGCCAATATTGGATGTCTTTGGGCTGCTTTTCCTGATTACCTTTTCTTCAATGTGCCAATATCAATTTATCCTCCCCTTATACCGCCAAAAAAAAGAAAAAAAAAAATCAGATGGATATAAATGCATTAAAAAAAAGAATTTTTTAAGAAACAAGGAGGAGGGGGAAAGAGGAATTTGAATCAATGTGCTCTAATTTCTGGGCCCTTAATCTTAACTGCTACATCAACACCTTCTTGAGATCAAATTCCATGTCTAAATTTTCAGGCAATTATTTTGCCTAAGCCACCTCTTTGCAAGTTTAGTGTAGTTTGTCGTCCTGCTTCAATGATTTTAAAGCTGGTGATGATCTTCTTTTTGATGCATGAAATGAAGCAGGGAAATACACACTAGTACCTGATGACCTTTTCGAATGGAAATACTCATGTCCACTAGGAGGATCGAAACAGGAAAGGAGTAAGGCTGCCTGTGCCCGTAAGGCTCCTCTATCCATAAATTTCCTTCCTTTAACTGCAATGCACTTGTTTGTCTGTCAGCGGATACGTTATGTTTCGTCAGGGAATATCAAATTCTGTACCAAATAAATAGAAATGCCAAAGTATTGACAAACAAATGTAGATGTGAAGGACAGAATTAATCAGTCATCATGTTTGCCTGCCACAGAAATGATAAATTGGTAGTTGTTATGTTCAAGTGTGTTTGAAAACATTACACAATTCGTATATGCAAATGTAGGCCCCTCAAAAAGACTAATGTTGGTGGTGGAAATGATCGTAAGTTGGAAGTGACGTGTGACTTCATCAGCTCTCTGGTACCAACTGCTCCGCTTGAGGAACCAATATAAAGTAAATTGCATCTGAAATCGCAATATGATGATTAAGTTAATACCATATATATATATACATATATATCCACAGATAGAAGAGAAATTAACAGCTGTAATTCGAATTTTTTCATCCTGCAACCCATTTGTGTGTGTTGTGAGTGTCTGTACATATATATATATATATATATATTCGATTGTGTATATAGGCTTGCAGCATTATGTACACACATCTGAAATACAAACATGATTGTTAAGTTAAACACTACCCAAAAATAGGCTAAAGTTGAGGAAGAAGCATCAAGGGCAACAGCTGTAGTCGACCTTTTCGTCTAACAACATAATTATGAAGAAGATGAAAATTATGGTTGGAATAGTGTGAGCTTGATTTTCCTACATTTTGGACCTGTTAAGGTAAACTTTGATCATCTTTTGGAAAAAAAAATCAGCAAGGCGAGGCAAGGCTTTTATGATTTATGGAAATGGAAGAATCGCAAGATATTAATTAGAATAGGAGAGGGAATGATTTATGGCAATGTCATTAATAATAATAATAATAATAATAATAATAGAACCAACGGCTGAGATGGGGACCTAGCTAGGGTGACTAATTAAGGTGATTTAAATGTGGTTTAAAGGCCTTTTTTGTAAAATTTGATTTGATTGGTATATAAATGATTAAAATTTGCTACCAAAATAAGATGATACAAGGTAGAATCTTTAAGAGGAGGAAGGCTTCACAATTCGCAATAAGATTTTCTCTCCAAAATTTGCCATTATGAAAATAGCCAAAAAAAAGTGTCCAATTATTATGTCAAATGATTTGGGGGGAGTTTGCTTGATTGGTCGTTCATGCTGCTAATTAGTTAATGAATTGATTAATTAATTAAATATAAGAGCCCCCATCTACCTATAAAAGGGGATGAGAGATGCAGGCAGGCGGCGGAAAAAGGACAAAGCATATGGGAAGCAAGAGTGAGGAGGGTACACGGCAACTGAGCAGAGGACATCCTCCTCCGTTGTACTCTGCCTTAGGTAATTAGCTAAGTAGTGCTACCACCTTTTCTTCCTGCTTCTTGCTTACCGCTGCTGCTTCTAGCATCATCCAGAATCCACATGGGAAGGGGAAGGGCTCCTTGCTGTGATAAGAGCAAGGTAAAGAAGGGGCCTTGGAGTCCCGCCGAGGATTATAGGCTCGTCTCTTTTATTCAGAAGCAAGGCCATGCTAACTGGCGTGCTCTTCCCAAACAAGCTGGTATTCCCTCTTTCATTGTGTCTCTAATATGCCAATTTTCCTGGTTGAATCGAGTTTTTAAGTATACTACTAACATCATCAAAGCAACTAGCCATGCATATGATGGTGCAAAAAGCTAGCGCACGACTTCTATTTTCATTTGTCTTAAGAATGGGAAGGGCAGCAGGGGAAGAGGAGGAGGATAATGGGAATTCAAGCTTCATCATTTGAAGTCCTTACAAACCCCTGTTTCTTTTTCCTCATTTTTCTACTCTATATCTACTCCTACACAACTAAACCACCATCGGAACAGAACAGACAGATTAATTCAATAATCACCTGCTTGCTAAGTTGCTTGCTGCCATTCTCTCATTCTAGTCTTATTATTTTGTGAATGAGAAACTTTGGTTCTTTCGACGTTGGCCCCCCTTTTCCCAAAAATTTAACTTTCATATGGTCCCTTTAATCACCACTGTCTTGTACATTTGGATAAAATGCTCAGTCCGTAGTTGCAGAAATAGATTAAACCGGAAATTCATATTTCTTGGAGTGTCATGGGGCACCCAAAATGAAGAAGAAGAAAAAAAAAAAATGATGAATAGGGAATTAGCTGTGAACTTTACCTTTCAAACTACAGAGTTTAAACCGACCGGCTCGATTTGCTAACTTTGAATAAGTTTTATTTTCCACGTTGTTCAGATGATTTGTCAACGTCGGCTTTCCTTTCCCGACATTCGTCAAGTGGAACTAAAAGCTTTGGATGCATTACAAATCTCTAACCCACACGCCTTCTTTTCTGCATATTAGCTCCGTGACTTCCCTCTTCTTTCTTTTTTTTTCGGGCTTCGTGATCTCGTCAATGCCACATTAGTTAATAAATAATACTAGTAGACCTAACATCTGCAAAAATTTGAGAAATGCCATGGTTAAATATATGTTTTTTTTAAAAAAAAAAAAATCCAAAATAAATTTTGGCTCCAATGGAACAGTTGAATCTCATGTGAGATTGGCTGTTTATCATCTTTGACAGTCCTCAGTTTACAGTTGGTCGACATCTAGTGGTAAAGGGGTAACTGCTGCTATAATTAATTAAGTTTGTGAATATATATACACACTTGTCCATTTCAATCTTTCCTTTGTACCCAAAAGCCTACTTCATATTATGATGCATGTTTCTGAGGCAGTCTGTTCAAAGCTGAATAAGTTGTGCCAAAGCAAAAATAAAACAAAAGGTGGTGAAACAAAATTCAAATGTTTTAAAAAGGCTGATATTAAATAAAATCTCCATCTAATATTTAGGTGCACAAGCAAATGCATGCCAATTGGTGAATACCGTCTTGTAACTTTTTTTTTTTTTTTTTTTATCTTAACTAACTAGGAAGAGTACTCCATATATATTGACTTTGTTACTATTATTATGATGGCTCACTTCTTTTGTCCTTAGTAGTAGTAGTAATTTTCTCTTCTCTTAAACTGCCATAGGGCTGTTGCGATGTGGAAAGAGTTGTCGATTGAGGTGGATTAACTACCTAAGACCTGACGTCAAACGAGGCAACTTCACACCAGAAGAAGAGCAAGCAATAATCAACTTGCATAATGCTTTGGGAAACAAGTATGACTCTTACCCGTTATGAGTTTCTTTTTGCTGGCTTTGACAAATTTTATATGTCCCTATATAAACTAGAGTATATATTGTGTGTTCTTTTTTTTAGCCAATTGACAAATTAATTCCCAATGGCAGGTGGTCTAAAATTGCATCTCATCTTCCAGGAAGAACTGATAATGAGATCAAGAACGTTTGGAATACGCACTTGAAGAAAAGACTGATCATTAGCAGTAGAAATGATGATGCTAACTGTTGCCAAAACATTGAAACTAGCAACTCATTAACAAGTTATTCTGCTTCGCCTTCTCCTTCCTCAAGTTCGTGCATCTCTTACGGGGACCAGAATATGGAAAAGGGACCTGGGGGTGATCAGGAGAGCCCAGAGTCCAGAGTTGATCAGAAAGAAGATCCACTGTCAAAGACGGTATCAAGTGATGAGCGCAAGCAGGTGTGCCTTCCGCTTGCATCTAAGCTCGAAAACTCCAGACAAGTTGATCAGGAGCTGCTGAGGCCCGCTGAAGAAACCTGCTCGCTCGACTGTTGCATTAATTCAAAGGCATCTTCTGAGGTTCATAAAACCACGAACCATGAAAATAAAGAAATGGCTCAACATGGGAACATCATTGAGATCCCATTGGAGCCGGAGCCGGATGCTGATTTTTGGAAATTTTGGACGGTTTAGATCCTATGGATACGTCCAGTGACTCTCAACCACAAAAGTATGGGGTCTCCCAGAGCTCAAACCATCACCATGACCATCAGGAAGAAACTCATGAATACAAGAAGTGGTTGAGATACGTAGAAAATGAACTTGGACTCATTGGAGGAAATGATGGAGAATGTCCACAAAAGGGTGCAGAAGCAGAGCAGGAGCAGCAACTAGTCGTCACAGAAGCTTCAGACGATGAGATGATGTCTAGGCTAGAATTTGATCCAGCTATGGCTTACTTTTCAACCTGGCCTTCTTCACCTCAAAACTTTGGCATCTGAAATCAACTTGGAACTTGTGATTCGTGGAGATCACCAAACTTAGTAGCATTGACAAACTTTGTTACCTAGCTAGTGAATTAATACCTAGGAATATTCTCACATGAAACAGAGGTATACATACAAAAGTACAAACACAGGGTGTTCTCATGTATGATCTGGTATCTGTCATTCTCGAGAGATTGTATCTTAGACTAAGACTAACGAAGATGTACCCGTGTAATACAGTGTTCATTGACATTATGTGTTGATTCTGAAACTAACTAACTTGTGGGTAGGTGACATCCCTCACTAACCAACCAGCACCGAGTCACTGAACAGTAACCATATATTGGAGAATTTACTCTATACAACTTCCCCAGTCCCCACATTTTAGAAAATGATACCAAGAAACTATATTATGTTCGGGCAAGTCTTGAAGTTGACAGATGCAGTAATATCTTTTTCATGAAAAAACAGTTAGGTGTAGAAACCATACACTATGATGATGGGCAATGAAAATGGTAAAACGTTGTGGACAAAGACCAAGTGAACATGCCTGCTAAAGTCTTCGATGTTGGTGTTGATATCCTGAGGAAAAATTAGTGGGCAGGGGTCAAATTTTGCTGCTCTACAGTTTGAAAATGCTCTGAAAGAATGCATCATCCAATTCTTGTTGCTGACAGAATCTTTCTCCCCCGAATGCATGCATGACCTCGAATTGCATACTTGACTTCGAAAAGGAAGAAAGGGGGAAAAAGAAAAAAAAAAAAAGAGAAACAAAAGGCTAATCAAGAAAATCCACCAAAAAAAAAAAAAAGAGAAACAAAAGGCTAATCAAGAAAATCCAACAATGCCATGGTGGACAATAGTTTAGCGTTATATCTCCACTTTTATTATATTTGGAGTGATGGTGTAATTGGTAAGAGGCATAAAAAAGAAATGAGGTTTTTTACCCCAAAAAAAATGAGATGTCTTCTTCTTCTTCCTTTTTTTTTTTTTTGGGTCAATTGTTTTGATTGGGGCCTGGAGACAAATCGTCTTTTGGATTTGCTCGCGGCCCACCAGTAAATGGGGGCCTGGCTCTACCACGTCTGTGGATGAGAGGCCCAAAAAGCCTGTATCGAAGTCATCCAACCATCCCAGGACGATTGGCCCATTTGAGCAACTCATGGCCACTTGGAGTCTATTCAAGTTCACCTGTTGGCCAGGCCACCGCCATAGAAACAGCTAATAATCAAATCAGAAGAGAGGACTGAGGAGTTTGGATTTTGGAAGCTGCCGCTGGTGGGATTCTACGGGGAGTAGATTTCAGGATGGTCCTCAAGTTATCATCAGATTGATACCACTAGTGCTTAAGTTAATTAATCGAAGCCTTTTTTTTTCCCAATGCTTTTTTATAATTTGGCGAATGGAAGAGATTGAAAGAGGAGGAAGCAGCAATTTCAATGGCGGGTTGGGCAGCAACGGACAAGATTGTTCAGGAAGCACTCCCGCCATATTTCCAGAACTCAAGCATTATTGCTTACAGTTGCTTGAACTCCTCCACAACCCTGACAAGGAGAGGAAGAACAAATCTTCTTCCTCCTCACCTCCTTGTCAACTCCTCCAGCTTCTTCGCCGCTCCCCTGCATCTTCCCTCCAGCCTTTCTTCGAGTACTCTTACTTTTCCCTCTCTCTCTCTCTCTCTCCCCCCCTTCCACCTTCCATTGCTGTTTGCTATTACTCAAATTTAATGCTTGAAAAATTTATCACTTTCTGGCATCACATGACTATGACTTAGCGGGATGTAATTCCATATATAATTTTAGTCTCAGAATTTAATTTTTTTTAAGAGAAAAAGAAAACTTTAACGGAAAAACCAGCTTTCCTAGGCAAAGATGCTGCGAAACAAGAAAGGAAATCTTTAATGTAATTACTACGAGCTATCGCTGCATTTTAATGTCAAAATTGTTTTGCTACAATAACAATGTAGTAAGAAAACCGAAATCTATACCACTGCAATCTTTTTTAAACTTTTTGTTTGCTTTGGCATGCTGACTTATGAATATCTTTCTTGTTTGCAGCTACATATTGTTTCCTTTGCTGCTTCTGTTGGATGCAGCGGTGGGGTGTCGAGCTTTGCCTAAAGGTGATGATCCTGATGGCAGTTCTCTCATGTCTGGTGTCCCAAAAATTCCCCCACAAGTCAGTGACCATGTCGCTGAAGCTGTTCTTGATTGTCTGGAGGAACTTCTCACTAAATGTGCTTTGGGATCTGTGGATCAGGTGACTCGTTATGCCATCTAAGCAAAACTGAAGCTTTGCACTTAGCTGTTCGTCATCTCTCTACATTTGCTTCGTGTGTAAACCTTAATCTGCGGATTGCTTAGAGCTTGATGATGATGGCTAGTTTGTCTGCTTTAACAGGATAGAATTAGGATGCCTCTGAATTACACAGAACTCAAATGAGATATTAACAATTGACTTTATGATTTCCTTCAGCTTACTTTTTCATTTTTTTAGCTTCTTCAATATGACACAATCTGATGGAGTGGTAGCATTTCAGAAGCAGCCTCATTTATGTGCTCTGTTTTGTTTCTTGTACTTTTTTGTCAGGCTTCTTCCTCCTCAAAGCATGATGCTAACAACTGGTTATGTTCCAAAGAGAATGATTCTTTTCTCACTCAATGTTGTACTACCCTTTTCTGTGATGGGATTTTTAGTGCCCCATTCACTGTACCATATTTATCACACATACTCATTATATGCTAAAGACCCCATTTAAGATAACGCTAGCTTGCTACAAGTTAGTATTACTGCAAATGCAGCAATGCAGTCAATATGTGAGTGTGCATTCTTCAATTTATAAGCGCTTCTCTTCTGTTCAAGAATTCTTCATGTTCCTTCAAATTTTGAGACATTTCTTTTCAATAATTTATTGTTGAGTCATCGTATTTAAAAAATTGTTTGCCTCATCTGGATTTCTACACCTACTTTTTCAGATGGTTGTCTTGCTGAAGAAACTGACTGGTGGTGCATTACTTTCTCCATTAGAAGCGCCGGAAGAATTCCGTATCGGCATAATAAAATGTTTCAGAGCCTTGCTACTTTGTCTGGATCCTTGTACTGATGAGTCGTGCCAATGTAAACCAGTTGTTAGTTTGCCTATGCTACTAGTTGGAAAGGATTCTGTCTCAAAACCTGCTTCAGAGCCAGAGCAATGTTTGCTTGCATTTCTCCGATCTGAGTCTGCTTCAGCTGCTGTTGGACACTGGTTGTCACTTCTTCTTAAGGTTCTTTTCTATTTTTATACCTTTTATACCTTATTTTAACTAGTTTTAACACACACACATACATTATACATACACACACACATGTATACATACATATACATACATACATACATACATACATACATTTATATATATATATATATATATATATGTATATGTATATGTACAAACACACATATGTATATCATTTTACTGCATGTAAGTACCTCTAAATCAATTTGTTGTTGGGAATCAAGGCTGCTGATGTGGAGGCATCACGAGGGCACCGAGGCAGTGCAACACTTCGCGTGGAAGCTTTCAAAACACTTCGCGTGCTTATTGCTAAGGTCCTTTGGTGTGCTTTTTGGCATTTGCATGGTTTCTGTTGCATTAGTTATTAGCTGTCTCTTTAGTGGAAGGCTTCAATAATATTCCTGAAAATTTTACTGGTTAACTGAGCAGAGCTACTTATTGGGTTTATTTTTCAAATGTGGCTTAAGATTAGATAGGCTGGAGATTGTATAATCATGGGGTATATGCATCAAAATTCAGGAGTTCTTCTAGGAAATTGGTTATTGGGCTGATATTTTGTAAAGGCGTCCTTCTGGTAATATTGGCTCATTTTAACAGCCTTGCATTTATCAGTCCTATGTGGTCTCTTGCAGGTTGGTAATGCAGATGCACTGGCTTTCTTTTTACCAGGTGTCATTAGTCAGATTGGCAAAGTTCTGCATATGTCCAAAACAATGGTTAGTGGGGCTGCAGGAAATTCTGAAGCTTTAGACCAAGCAATCCGGAGTTTGGCAGAATTTCTTTCAATTGTTCTGAAGGATGATCAAAATCTTCCTGGTCTTAGTCAATTGCAGGATGATAGCATTGTCCATCACATATGCAAGGAGAAGTCCCTTGTTTCCGTTCTGGATGAACTACGTAACCTGCCCTCAAAGACTCAGGATCAGGGTGAAGTTGTGGTTCACAATGTGAGGGAAGCTTTTCAAAAGAGTCCATCAATGCCTGATGTCAGAAAGGGTGGGAGTGTGAATCCTGAAGGAATGAGAGGGACTTTTCGTGTCGAACGTTCAAAGGATTGGATCATCAATACTTCAGCTCACATAAATAAAATCTTGTCTACAACTTTTCCCCTTGTATGTTTGGGAAAAAAAAATTGTATTTGTTATAGTTTATCTTTTAGGTCATGATTTGGTGCAATTTTTTACCCTTGCATTGTATAACTAAGTTGTTCCATATTCTTCAGCTTTCTTGTCATCCATCGAAGAAGGTGAAACAGGGAATTTTAGCAGCCATGCAGACACTTTTATCAAGCTGCAGTTACACGTTAAGAGAAAGCAGATTGTTGCTTTTGGTGAGTTGGAAGCAAATTAAGCTTAGTCAGTATGACTCTTATGTGTGTTTTCTTATATATTACTAGTTGGCTTTAGGCTTTGACCAACGTTTCACTATCAATAATGCAGGAATGCATTTGTGTTCTTGTTTGTGATGACTCTGAGGAAGTATCCTCTGCTGCACAGGCTTTCTTTGGATATCTGTTTTCATCAAACAGGGAACATTTGGAACATGATTTTGATGCCATCTTTAGCAGGTCCCTTGTACTTCTGAGTAAAAAATTATTCTGAAAATGGCATTTTGTTTTCAGAGATATGATATACTATTTGGTTTGAAATCTATTCAGGCTCATTGACAAGATTCCGCATGCGGTGTTGGCAAACGATGAGTCAATGGCTTTATCACATGCCCGGAAGTTACTTGTAGTGATATATTTCTCAGGTCCACGATTTGTGACCATCCATCTACTTCACTCTTCTGTACGTGGAATCCAGTTTCCTTTTCTCATTTTACGCTTCTTGAGGGCCATTCTATCAGATAAGAGTTAGAGAAACCGAGTTTTGGACCTCCCATGTATCATGGGCATTTCTATTAGATAAAAGTTAGAAAACCTAGTTTTTATGTCTCTTAGATTGACAGATCATCAATTCCCTGACCTAGTCGTGACCTATTTTAACTTAATTTTTAGTTCATAAAGGGAATAACAAATTGAGATAACACATCAGTTCTCTTGCATGTATTACTTTTCCTTGTCCTGTTGCAAATTGTTTAATGGGCTTCCATTTAGCTGTGTATTTTATGGATAAAAGTTAGCATTATTGTCTTCTGATGGGTTTTCAGGTGACTGCTGCTCGATTCTTGGATATTTTTGCCCTCTGCTTTAGTCAGAATACCACATTTTCTGGCTCACTTGACAAGCTTGTTGCAGCAAGGCCACCTTCAGCAGGTTATATGCATTCGATTGCAGAGATGAAATCTATGAGGATTGCTGGTTCTGAAGGTTTTGAGTCCACTAAAACCACCAAAGTACCTTACCCACCAAACAATGTGTCAAATGCGTATGTGCTGCCAGGCATGCCGCCTTGGTTCGTTTATATAGGTAGTCAGAAGCTGTATAAGGCGCTTGCAGCAGTTCTTAGACTTGTAGGTTTATCTTTATTTGCAGGTTGTATTTGTTTCACGAGCTATTTGTTTGTTTTCTGTTGTTTTGGTTGTGATTTCTACTTAAGCCAGGTTATCTTTTTTCTTTTGACTAGACTCCCAAAATGAAGGATCTCTCTCTGTCTTGATTGATATTCCCCTTGGTTACTTGCGTAAATTGATTTCTGAGATTCGGGCTAGGGAATGCAGTATGGAAAGCTGGGAGTCTTGGTATAATAGAACAGGATCAGGACAGCTGGTGCGACAGGCTACTACTGCTGTATGCAATCTAAATGAAATGATATATGGTCTTTCAGATCAAGCAATTAGCAGCTTTGAAAGAATGTTTCAGCACTCCAATTTGAAATGGCAAGAGATTGAGGAATGTGATGCAAATGGTTCTGCTCAGCCTTGCAAGCATGATCTATCTGTGCCAGATAACAACCTCTGGCATTTTTGTAACCATAGCAGGGCTAGAAATAACTTAATTCACAGTATTGGGAGTGTATTACATGAGTATCTTTCTCCTGAAGTGTGGACTCTCCCACTTGACCATACAGATTCTAGTATGCAGTCTTATAGTGGTGGCAGAGCTTTAGCTGTGCACTTGTTCGATGATAATGCTGTGCTTCACCAGGAAATATATCTCTTCCTTCACTTCTTAAATTTTTTTTAACAATATCAGCACTAGTTGTTGGGCCTTTATTCTCAATGTTGGATTGAATTTATTATTTCTTAAACAGGTTATCATTGAAGGAATTGGTGTCCTCGCCATGTGCCTTGGAAAAGAATTTTCTTCTTCCGGATTTCTTCACTCCTCTCTCTTTATGTTGCTGGAGAATCTTATATGCTCTAATTTCAAAGTTAAAAGTGCATCTGATGCTGTCTTACACATTATGGCTGCTACACTTGATTACCCAACGGTAGGGGCTGTTTCTTGAGAATTGGCAGATTTTGTTGTTAATTACATTTAAGTTTTTGAATATGTTTGTAGGTGGGCCATTTAGTTCTAGCAAATTCAGACTATGTAATGGACTCAATATGCCGGCAACTGCGTCATTTGGATCTTAATCCGTACATGCCAAACGTACTTGCTGCAATTCTTTCCTATAGTGGAGTAGCTCATAAAATACTACCATTGTTAGAGGAGCCGGTATGGGTTCACTTTTCCAGTTTCAACATATTGCAGCAGAAAAGCTTTTTTTTTTTTTTTTTTTAAATGTTTGACCATACTTGCCTGCCTCCATAGCTTGTATCAGTCATTATCATTACTTAAATCTGGTCCACCGAGGGCCTAACATGGTGAACAATTTACAGATGCGTGCGGTTTCTTTGGAACTCGAAATTCTTGGCAGACGTCAGCACCCAGACTTGACCATTCCCTTCTTAAAAGTAATCACTGTGGACTCATCCATGACTTTCTCCATCCACACAGCATCATAATTGTTGTTCCCCCTGCATATCATAGATGGTCATAGGACAAAGGTGTTTCATGGAAATTTCCGGGGCCGGTTATGACTGATGTTTGATTGCATCATTTTCTGATCTACATGGAGAATAGATTGGTGTAATGATCTTGTTTTTCTTTTCCTTTTGTGAAACTTTTTCAGGCAGTGGCAGAAATAGGTAAGGCTTCAAAACTGGAGGCCTGTACTCTGCCAAATCAAGCAGAATCATTATACAAGGATATCGAATCAAACATTTTAGATTTAGAGAAGAAAAAAGGGAATGAGTTTTGTTCCTCAATATCATCCATTGAAGTTGATGCAACTGTTGATTTTCCAGAATCTGGTTAGTACCTCTGAAAGTTTGTGAAAAATGCTTGATTTGTAAAGATACATACTTCTGAGAACAGTTGCATTTCCAGGATCTGGTTATATGTAATGGTATATACTTTTGAATTTTCAGATTGACAATAATTGCTCTTATTAACTCATTGCACATTCTCCTAGATTTAAATGCTTGTAACAAACTAGTTGTGTGATTAGTTCATGAAAATTGTCTTTGTTTTGGTACATTATTTCTAATTGGTGTCTTTATGATTTTAGCATGCTTACACAGTAGATGCATTTTCCTTTTTTTCTTTTTCTACTTGTAATTTTAACCCTGAGGAAGATACCCTTAGGTTGCTGGGAGTTGCATTTCTATGTTGTGCAAGTAGGTAGCTCCTCAACATGTCTTTTTTCACAACAAAGAAAAAAAAATGGCCTTCTTGTTTGTAACACATGTAAATTGTAAGTGACATCTGGACTGACTTGTTTATAATATAGATGGTTATCTATGACAGAATGAATGTCCTATTTTTGACATCTTGATATTTTTTGGGAAACAGAGATGGGCATCTGTTCCAATGATGACAATAGGCAGATACAGCAATGGGAATCAGTTCTGTTCAAATTGAATGATTCTAGAAGATATAGGAGTACAGTTGGATCAATTGCTGGTTCTTGTCTAATTGCTGCTGCTCCTCTTCTTGCTTCATCTACACTAGCAGCTTCTTTGATAGCTCTTGATGTAATTGAGGTATGGAATTTTCTCAATATTATCTAATTTTCTCAGTGTTTCATTAACTGCTTTGATGAAAAATCTCTGTTTGAACCTTGAGGAGGAGGTTTGTGCCTTCTAAGTGGACTTGCTAGACAGAGCATTGCTTCTGCAGCGTCCAGAACAATACTACTTTTGGCATCTTTCTTCTATATAATAATATTACCAAGCACTTCTTGTTTTGTAAAAACAAGTTTTCTGTCATATGCCAGATAAGGAACTTTCTAATAGGTTTTTGAGCATTATTAGTTTTTATTCAGTTGCCTGCAACACTTTCTTGCAATAGCTCACTGTAAATAATCAACTGGTGGAGGGAGTTAAGAGAGAATTGAAAAGAAAAGAAGAGAAAAGTAGATAGGCAGAGAAGAAGAAGAAGAAGAGGTAGATTGAAGGAGGAAGAGAGAGAATGTTGTATTAGACAAAGAAATGAGAAGTGGCGTGTACATTCCACTTATTCTTTCCACTTGTCCTCACTATCTATTTTAACTAGCTCTATGAAACTGACAAATGGACTGTGTAGCTAATTTGCAGTTATTCAATTACAATTGAATTCCCCTATTCCAGTTGTATCCCTGTAGTACTAGAGTTATTACACACCCAATTTGAAAATCATCCGGATCACTGTTCTTAAATCGTATAATATCGGAGAATCTTTCCTCTGAAGTTGGTCTGAGATGATCTCATCTAGTTGCCTCTGCTAGGGTCATTGTAGAGCAATATTATCTTCCTTTCAAGTCTTCTTATCTGTAGCTGCTGCATTTTAGATGTCCAATAAACCACCACTGAATTGAAAATACCAGATGAAAGGCTGACTTTTAACAATTGTATCTATGATGTATAAGAAATGTATAGGTAGCATGCTTGATTTATTTTGAGGTTTGGTCAACATTATGAGTTTTCACTTTATATTGCTCTTCTTCTTCTTCTTCTAATTCTTCTTTTCTTCTTTGTTTTTGAATTTATTTAGGATGCCACTGTGACACTTGCCAAAGTGGAAGATGCCTATAAGCTTGAGAAGAAAACTAAAGAGGCACTTTATCAAATCTTCGACTTGTATTCACTTCATAACCTTCGAGATGCACTAGATGCAGCTGAGGATGAAGCTGGAGAGAACAGATTGCTTCCTGCAATGAACAAAATTTGGCCGTTCTTGATTGCTTGTGTTCGAAATAAGAATCCAGTGGTGAGTGCTCAATAACTTTGAGTAAGTTTGTTGCCCAAAAGTGTGATAACTTTTCTATATATTCAAAGTCTTCTCAGTCTGTTATTGCCAACATTGTGGTGTATACCACATTAAAACAATAGTGGCCAAGCAGACTGGAGAGGTGGATTTTTTTATGTGATATCAGCTATTAAATGTGGATGATCATATGCAGGGTAGATATGTGATCAGGGATTTTAGATATCCACATAGCTGTTACACTTAAAAGCATTCAGTGAGCAAGGCGGGGTTCTTGGAAATCTGCTTGATCCATGTATGAGCGAGTAGACTCTTAGAGAAAGTATCAAAGTACACCCACATTAATCAACTTTACTAGGCATTTCTGCTGCAAGCTTTGATGAGAACAAAAACTCATGATTCTTCTTTGTGTTCCTAAGTACCTTTGGCTATGGCTGGTGACATTAGGTGCCTTATTTGGTAGTACACCATCTTAGTGGCTGACTTAAGGTTGATTTGAGGATCAGAATTCTTTGATTGGTTGACTCTGATCGAAGTCTTCATAGAATATGGTTAAGTTGATGCTGCCTATTGACCCCTTCAAATTGGTTCTGCACTAATTGTTTTTATCTTCATTTGCACTTCTGCACGTGTCTCAGATTTGACTTCTAAATCTGGTTATTTCCTGTAGGCTGTTCAAAGATGTTCACGTACAATCAGCAATGTGGTGCAAATCTGTGGAGGAGATTTCTTTTCTCGGCGTTTTCACACCAATGGAATCCACTTGTGGAGACTTCTAAGCTCATCCCCATATCAGAAAAAGCCTATTTCGAGAGAGGACAGAACTCCTTTGCAGCTTCCTTATGGGAGCATTTCTGCCTCTTCCGAGGGCAGTGTATCTGAGCTGTCTGACCTAAAAGTTCAGGCAGCAGTGCTCAACATGATTGCTGATATAGCTAAGAATAAAAGGAGCGCTTCAGCTTTAGAGGCAGTCCTGAAGAAGGTTAGTGGTCTCGTGGTAGGAATAGCTTGTAGCGGTGTTATAGGTCTTCGAGACGCGGCTATAGATGCTCTCGTGGGTCTCGCATCCATAGACCCCGATCTTGTTTGGCTTCTAGTAGCTGATATATACTTGTCGCTGAAGAAAAAAATGTTCCTTCACCACCAGGCAATGAGTTTCCACAAGTATCTCAGATCCTACCTCCACCTTCATCGTCTAAAGAGTACCTCTATGTTGAATATGGAGGGCAGAGTTATGGTTTTGATATTGATTTGTCAGCTGTGGAGCATGTGTTTAAATTGCTGGATGGGCAATAATGTACATGACATGTGTTGTATAAATATACAGAACTGTTTTTTAGGTGAATGGGGAAGGAGTTTGGTTTAGTATAGTAAAAAAAACCAAGTGCATCCGGTATCCTAGCCAGGACGAAGGCCATGTGTTATTTTTGGGGGGATTAACAGCATGGGGAAGCCCTGTAGTGAAAATGGAGGAACAAAAGCATTGAAAAGTTTCCAAGTCTTTCAGATGTAGTTCTGTAGTCAATGAATTATCCTTGTCAATTTGGAGGCTGCAAATTATTGATCACATTTTGCGTGTTTGATATTTGTTTTGGAAGTCAGTCAATCGGCGGTGTCACGCAAAAAGCAAGGCTGCCTTCGTCTACAGTCCATGGACCTTAACTGAGGAGGAGACGCCTGAGAGACCTTGGATTGATTAAGCTGCAGAAGCCAAAGTGGAAGGGCAAAATGTTTCACTAACGTGCTCCTCAACGAGCCAGGATGATTGTACTAACTCATCACAGGGCTAAAGAGTGATTCAGGAGTGTCAAACATATTTTAGGGTTGTAGAAATTTTCTCGTTTCTGTCTCCTCTTCTCCCCCCCACCCCCAAACCATCGCTTGAATTCTCCGTCAAGGATGGGGAGCGCGGAAGGGGTAAAAATAGAATCCCCACTGTCGGGGCCTCATTAAAAAAAAATTTTTGTTTGGAACGAGAATTCATATATAGGAAACAATTTTCTAGCAAGTACAGTTGTGATGTTCCAAATTTCATTCTTCCAAGAAAAACCTTGTGCACAAAGCTCAGTCATTAAGGCTTCCAACATGTATGATGTCATTAAGATTATTGTTCAAAAAATACGACAACAATCAGAAACTTCAGCTGATCAATCTAATAACATTACATCCATCTTTATGATATCTGAATTCCTAATGACATGAGGGACAAGTTACATCAGTGACTCTTCTACACAACCAACATGGAAGCAATTCTATTCACAAAACCATGACCTTCCATCTACAATTGTAAAAAGCTTTCACATGATGGTTTTTATTATTCGTCGTTGACTCGACGCGACCATTAAGCAAGCAATAAACCCAAACTTAGCAGCATAATAGCGCCAATATTAGCCTTGTTCTTGCTCCTCAACAAACCATGAATACCAGACAGTCATTGCTGTCCTGTACATTGGTGGATTGTGCTACTTGAAGAATTCACGATCATAGCTGCTTTGTATTCAATAAAAAAAATATTTTTACAAAGCATGTCCCAAACCAGAGAGTAGCTGCTCTGGATTTGTTCCTATTTCACCAATAATAATGCATTTTTAATGACTTTTAAGGAGGGTTAGAATGTGTGGTTCCTTTTTACCCCCTCTTCTGTAGTGGAGAATTTTGTATCATTATGTGGTAGTTCAGCCAATCGAGATTGGCTGATACTATGAATATACAGTTTGAGGGGCTAAATTGTGCACGCTTAAAGTTCAGGGGACCATTTCGGCTTCTAATAAATAGCTTAGGGACTGATAAATTGGAAAAGAGGACGACTTAGTAAAAAAAGAGAGAAGAAAGAAGAAAAATAATAGTTATCAAGTCAAGTCTACGATTTATTTTATTTAAAAAAAAAAAAAAAAAGGGTCAAGTCCACGGTAGCTAGGAAAGAAAGAGAGGTGGGGGCCCAAGGCATACGTGAGAATGCAACGTGGCATGCCAACTGATAACATAGGCAAGCAGAGAAAGTTTACTGCTACTGCGTCCGGCAGCCAGGCAGGGTAGCTTTTGCTTTTGCAATGTTTTTTTTTAAGTTGGTGCTGCCTGGGCAGTGAGCAGAGTCAGCAAGTGGTAGGCTAGCACTAGCCCACCATCATTACACCTTACTACTCTGCAAGAATAAAGCAAAGACTCTCTCTCTCTCTCTCTGGTGGTTTGGTTGCCTTGCGGCTTTGCTAGAGAGGCTTTGATCCTTTAGGCTTACCGATTCAAATTCAGAGGTAATCCAGAACCATTCCTCTTCTCTCCTCTCCTCTGCTCAGTCCTTTTTTTTTTTTTTTTTTCCTTTTCACTTTACATAGTATGACTATGCAAGCTTCTACTGTCTACCTACTGCTGCTGCCGCCACTACTCATTCCGTAGCTTTTGTAACTTGTACGCCATGATGATTAATCATCGCGATGATGGCGATGATGATGATTAATCATCGCGACTACTCATTCCGTAGCTTTTTTTTTTTTTTTTTTCTAACTACTACTAGTTTCTTTTCTGAAAGATGTTATTGCAACAAGGGTTTTAGATCCATCATATTAAAGAGATTATAGTCCTTTTTCCATGGAAGTCGATTTCTGAAAAAGTCGCTAGGAGTCTTCCATCCATGATCCATATATATATACACACACATACATATATATTTGAATTTGTTCTCGTTCTTTCTTCGATTTGCAACAGCAGAGAGACGCAGGCAGCCACCAATACCATGCCGGTGTATCGAAAGAGCAGCGGTCCAGTAGCAGACCATCCTGAGTTCGGGGCCATTTTTATGTCCAGTTGCACCACTAAACGCGAATGCCTTCAAAGGCACCTGTTTGGCCTTCCTCTTGCTTCTCTTGATTTCGTCAAACGCGTTCGAGCCGGCATGATCCTGTTTCTCTTTGAGTATGAGAAGCGGCAGCTTTATGGGGTCTTTGGGGCTGTTTCCGATGGCCAGGCTGATATCGTGCCCCATGCCTACCGTTCTTCTGGAAAGTCCTTCCCTGCTCAGGTCCCTCCTTCATCCTCCCTTCTCTGCTTCAATGTTTGCTGCTCCCTTTCATCTCTCTTTTCCTTTCCCTTTGTTTTTCCAACCAAACAAAAAAAAAAAATTTATTCCCAATAACTCACTCAACCTTATCAATTTCGCTCTAATCTTATTCAGGTTCGAATCCGTGTTATTTGGAACTGCCATCCTCTTCCTGAACGTGACTTCCGCGATGCCATCAGAGACAATTACTATGATTCTCACAGGTTCAAGTTTGGCTTGTCCAAACAACAGGTCCCATTTTCTCTCCTTCAAATTTGTGCACACCCCTTCACTTCTTCTAAAGCATTAACTTCTGTTCCAAAACCATCCTTTTCACCAGCACTTTTTCATGGCT
This sequence comes from Gardenia jasminoides, assembly GCA_013103745.1. Lineage (NCBI taxonomy): Eukaryota > Viridiplantae > Streptophyta > Magnoliopsida > Gentianales > Rubiaceae > Gardenia > Gardenia jasminoides. The sequence continues at coordinate 14,802,445 of CM023103.1, forward strand.
TAGCAATCGCAGCAGACCGCGTTGTGACCCCCCAATGGATCCTGCTGCACCTTGCTTTCCTCTTTTAGTAACATAAATATTGTACAAGTTAGCACTTGTATTTTCCACTCTATAATCGCTTGACCAAAATTGAAAATTCAAATCTGTCGTCCTTGCTGAATTTGAAGGTGGAAAGGCTCTTGTCGCTGTTCCATCTCAAGAGGATTGGTCTTCAAAACACTCCTGCAGAAAAGAAGGCGAAGAGAAGGCACTCGAGAAGGCATCCGAGTGCACCCTCTCTGGAGACTGATTCTGGCAGAACTTTTCGGAGAGAGGCTGCTTTGTCATTTGGAAATCCCCTCTCGCCTGCTGCGGGAATTGCCGCTTGTCATGTTCCAGCAGTGTGTGGAACACATGATCAGATTGCTACAGAACTCGAATCTGACACTCATAATGCATGTGCTTTGTGGAAATCTTCTTCTTCAGCACACAGACAGGGTAAACTACACGAAGAGACCAAGGATGTAGCTATCTCTCTAGACCTGGGTGATTACATTCCCTTGTCATCATCCCCAGACTGCTGTGACATTGAAGTCAATATCAATGCTAAGCCACGCGTAAAAGCTTTATATTCTGACAGTCCAGATAAAAGGACGAGCGCATTTTCACGTATAAAGCTATGTCTTGACTCTGCTGCCCAAGAGAATGAAGTCAAGTCTAGGACTGCGAATCAATACTCGACCGATTTAACCGGGGCTGAGTTGCTTCCAAAAGTTGTTCAAGAGGAGGACGATAAGGCTTTTGAGACAGAGGAATCGGTGAGTGAGATTTTGGAGAAGTTGGAAAAATGCCGCCACAACTGGATGAAAATCAGAAAGACAGGTCTCACGAAGTCATTTGAGGATCGAGACACATCAGTCAGTCAGAGAACCAGTGTGTTTTCCCGACTGAGCTTTGCTTCCAGAGCCACTGAACGGGAAAATAATGCTAGTGTCTTCTCTCGCTTAAATTTTGTATCTCAAGTCTACTTCAATGACCAGGTCAATACCACTTCTGCTAACTCCAGAATTTGCATGAAAGGTGCCTCTAGTGGGTCAAATAAAAGGAGGCGTGGTGTATGCCCCGCAAATCAGGATACTGGTCCAAGCAGTGGTAGGAGAGTCAATATGAATATGCTCGATGAAGAATATGCAGTTACGGAGGATCCATCGAGCTGGGGGTGGAATTCAGAAAGAGACTTCCGTTCAGAACTTTGAGCATCCTCATGAAGAGTTGAATGGTGTAGCTGAAGTACCAGCCGCAGACTACACAATGGAGGATGCTGAAGACAGACCCTGCAGAGGAAACATGATCATGTTGGCCGGACCTTCTGTTGCAGAATCGAAGGCACTGAAAGCCTACTCACGCAGTCACAGGCGCCCATTAGCATTACATTATGTGAGAAAATGATCTTATAGAAATGAGTTTTGAGTTCAGGATTATGAGATCGGCACTAAAAGTTCTTGTGTGTCCAAGAACAGCGAGTGAACAATGCTGTTAGAAACTGGAATCATGTAGGATTTTGACTCCCTAGACTTTTGACAGCATCCAGCGGCATAAGCATTTTGAATAACGGTAGGGTTGCTTAAACAGAAAATATTATTAAATTGTCATTCATCTTATATTATATGTGAGAGGAGGAAAAGAGGAGGAACAAAAGTTACAAGCACCTTTCTTTTACCCTCCAACCCATTTCCACACCTTTTCCACCTCTCACTACCAGGTAGGAGTGTTCATATTTTGAAAAAAAAGAAAAGAAAAAAAACTAACCCATCTATTCTAGATCGGATTTCGAATTTTGGTAAAATGGAATTTAGTGTTCATATTTTTGAACCAAAAAAAAAAAAAGAAAAAGAAAAACTAACCCATCTATTCTACATCGGATTTCGAATTTTGGTAAAATGGAATTTAGAAAATCGAAATATAATGTAAAATAGTTCAGATATTAAAAATACATCATTGAATTACCGATTATTGGTCAAATTATCAAATTTTACACACACACACAAAACAAAGTGTGCGTGTGTGTATATGTATTACTAAAAATAAGTGTAATTGTTTATCCTATTACTAAATACTAATTAGCTAAAACTATAACTAGAGTTGGAAGTCAAATTTTGATGGAAATTGATACGTTGTAGTTTATCTTAATAATTCAATTTGGAGTTCTTGTTTATTCAATATTATTTAAGAATTGAGATTATGAGTTAGGATTTAGGTTATGAATCCCTTTTTTTTTTTTTTTTGCAGATCATGTTTGTTTAAACTAAGTTGATTGAATTTTGTTGAAAAAACATATGAGATATTACTTTGTTACAATAATTTTTTAGAGAAAATTAAAATGTTTTAACTCATATGTGATACTTTGGATTTTAGATATGACCAAATTGAAGGGTTTTTTATCCAATTTACCAAACCAAAATTAAGTTTGGACGATAATGCATATTGGTCGATGAACACCTTGTTGCTAGGCACAGAATTTTGAACATAAAGACTCTAAGAGACTCTCCGTAATCACTGAACGCGAATATAAGCGTAATGAAGTTCCGATCCCAAATGGTAGGAGTAATAGCAATGTTGAGTTCTCGGGCTCTGTTTCCCTTCATGCAAGGTTAAAAAAAAGAGAAACTATTTAAAAAAAAGGGTTAAAAAAAGAGAGAAAGTTTCAGATATCGAAATTAGTCATAATATAGAAAAATCTATTTAAGAAAACAACCACAAATTACGTGTGAGACATTTTTCTTTCTCCGAAATGACATACAACTGGCAGAGATTGCGGATGGAGCTTTGGCAACACTGCAGCTGCGATTATTTAGACTTTGCTCTAACCAACACATAAAAACCAAAATTACCATCGAACAGAAGAGAATGAAAATTATGAATTTTGGGGGAACAAAACACCACCAGCTTTTGTTTGTTTGACTACATTGCTTGGGTGTGCTTCTAGTTGTCGTTGGTTAATGCCGTACTAGTGTCAATTTTATCAGTAGCAGTAGTAGGCTGGTAGCAGCGGCGGTCTGGTCTGTGAGTTATTGGGGGGCGGAGGTTGTGATCCGAAGATTTCCATTCCAATTCCAGACACGAATTCAAACTCTTTTCTCCAACAGAAGCACCCTTGAAGAAAGACACGATTTTGATGGTCCCTTATTGTTTCGCTCAATCTGATTGAGAAATGGCATCAGCCGCTTTGGCTAGAGTTCTCTCTTCTCACCGCTTCCTTGTTCAATCTACTTCATCTCCTCTTTCTCGGAAGACCCACTTCGTCACATCCCTCTTCAGCGTAAGTCCTCTCCCTCGCCACTACTTTTGTTTATTCTCATCACTCTAGTCTCTGTTTGTTAGCCGCTACTGACCCTGATAAGCCTTTGCGGGTTGATTGGATTTGGGTTAGTTTCCTACTTAATAATTTGCTATGTTTTTATTTCCCCAAAAGCTGTTAGCTTTTACTGCTGTTCTAAGTGGGTTTCTGATAAGTTGCGTCTTTGCAATTTGTATGGAGTTGGTTCCTTTGTATTTAGGTTTGCGATGTAATGAGAACTTGGGTTGTTAATTCCGGCTTTCATCTCTATTCGCACAAATTTCTGCGTTGTTAAAACTTTTTATTCAAAATGATCTCATAGTTTCCAACCGCTTTCATCTCTATTCGCACAAATTTCTGCGTTGTTAAAACTTTTTATTCAAAAATGATCTCAATGTTAACATTGTTTTATGCTTTTCTTTGTTAATAACTATTTCAAATTGCCATCTTACTGTCACAGAAGAGACCATTCAATTCCGACCCTGCTTCTTCCCATTGGTCCTATAACAAGTCCACAACTCCGTTCTGTAGAATGGTTTCATCAGCGGCTACGTCACAAGTTTCATTCTCTAGTACATCTCTGCGTCCTACAGAACCTGTTGTTTCGGTTGACTGGCTCCATGCAAACCTTCGGGAGCCTGACATGAAGGTGTGCACATGGGCTTCTTTTATGTCTTTCTTCGATCTTCTTTGTGCATGATCCTGTCAATTCGTTCAACAGCAATGTACAGCTCCTCCTTAGATGTTGAAAATTATTACTTCAGTACTAACAGCGACCTACATAGTTTAGTGTATTAGTGTGCATGCATCAATATTATACCTGCTAGCCTTGTCACTTAGATAGATATCTAAGGCTAATCAAAATTATATGGTGTCATACTTGGCTGGTTCTTATGCGTAATATTGTGGAGCTAGATTAAACGGAATCATATTGTAACCATTTAATTGCTTCAGGTTCTGGATGCATCCTGGTATATGCCGGATGAGCAGAGGAATCCACTCCAGGAGTATCAGGTTTTAATCCTGTTTCTTCTGTTTATTATTGCTTGTTTGCTTCACCATACAGTGGTTGGATTAATCTTATGGAATCAAGAAATACCCGCCAGATACTTATTGTTGTTTTAATGTGTATCCCTTGTTACTTTGTACCACTCTGCTATATTCATTATTAAGGTTCTTGTGGCATTTTAACCAAGTGTCCTTATCTTGAATATTACATTTTAATGGCATTTCTCTAACAGGTTGCACATATACCTGGTGCGCTTTTTTTTGACGTAGATGGCATATCAGATCGAGCTACAAATGTAAGATGTTCTATTCTGCTTGTGAATTATATGTGCTTTTTGTGGATGGGTCCAGCTTCTAAGCTGTTAATACGTGTCGATGTTCTGCGTGCATCATCTCTTATTTCTTGTCTGAGAATACTTATAGTTTAGTTGTCAGCATATGTATCATATGTAGGTCCAAGATGAACCAATTGGAAATTTATGGCTGTTTCTCTCAAAGACTTGTCAAGACTGGCAGTTTGTTGTCTTCTTTTATCAAAGATTTGTCAAATCTGTGCAATGATTGTCAGAAGTTCAAATAATCAATGTGTAGATCTTGATCATAATTATTTTTCAATAGAGGATTTAAAGCACATTGATTGCCAAAATTGCATGTATCAGTTGCCACATATGTTGCCATCAGAAGAAGCATTTGCTGCTGCTGTTTCTGCACTTGGTATTGAAAATAAAGATGGGTTGGTTGTCTATGATGGTAAAGGAATTTTTAGTGCAGCTCGTGTTTGGTGGTAAGCCCCGGTAGACTGAATCTTTTCCTTCTGAGTTAATACGCCAGTCTGCAGTAAATCCTTCTTTTTGTAGTTTTTTTTTATTTTTATTTTTTACACAATAGATACCTGTCTGTTCCATTGGCATTAAACAGGATGTTTCGAGTTTTTGGGCACGAGAGAATATGGGTTCTAGATGGGGGACTACCAAGATGGCGTGCTTCAGGATTTGATGTTGAATCAAGTGCATCTGGGGATGCAATCTTGAAAGCTAGTGCTGCCAGTGAGGCAATAGAAAAAGTATATCAGGGGCAGAGGGTAAGTTTTGATTTATTTCGTGGAGTATATTTGATATCCATTGTAGTACCTCTGATTAATTTGATTGTTCTCTAATCTACAGTTCTGGGTGATAGATATGTCTGTCATTGATTATGATGATTCAATAGGTTTTCTCTCAGTTCTAGTTCCTGTACATTCATTGAATGTCATCAGGAGTTGTGTATCTGCAGGTTGGGCCAATCACATTCCAAACCAAATTTCAGCCGCATCTTGTTTGGACACTTGACCAAGTTGGTATCCTGTTTAATTTTCCTTTTCAAAATTTTCTAGCTGTAGTAGTTACCTTTAGTTTTTTTCTTCAGGTAGTTTCTGGTATAATTGTGAGTCAGTTTGCATTTGTATAACCTGTTTGCATCAGAGTTGAGGACGTTGAATGGATGTAATATGTTTTCTACACTGATTATCTGCCACCAAAAGAACACTTAACTGTTATAGTTGTAGTAACAATTCAAGAGGTTGGCTGGTTAGTTCCGAGAAAGATAATATACATGCATGTTTGTGCATGTATATATGTCGTGTATTTGAGGATAGAGTAGGTTCTTCAATTTTGGTTTTTGTGGCAAGCAGTGAGTCTTCTCTTTAGGTTGGGTTTGAGCATCATTGCAGAAGATAATACCGCAGGTAGCAGAAAAAGTTGACATTTTTCCATATTCTGGATGTTTGATGCATTTTATATTCTTCTCTGTTTCCGGATATACAAAAATTTCAGGTTAGGAAGAATATTGAAGAGAAAACACATCAACATGTAGATGCTCGTTCAAAGCCAAGGTATCATTTATAACTAACTGTTTACTGTGTTATTAATAACATTCATTTGTGGTTTTCACTTCTTTCTTTAGATGCTAGGATTTGTGGTTTTATGCGTGAGAGGGTGTGTATTTGTAGCTTTTCATTCTGCACCTATATGTCTGTCACATAAATTCGTTTGTTTTTGCCTCAATTAGTAGAATTTCACATGAAACTTAGAATTAAAACTCCTTGTTTACTGTGGTATTTCTACCTAGAAGTGTTTATCTAATTTGAACTAAATAGTTATGTTCAGAAGTACCTCTAGAGTCAGTCATTTTGGCTTAAAAGTACTTGATGACATTTTATTTGAAGCTCTTAAATTGAGAAGCACGTGATGAAATTTTGCTGCTGCATTTCTGAATTGGCGCAACATGCTTTTATTTGAATGTGTATCAAGTAATCTTGTTCAGAATTTTTCTATTGTCTGTTTACTGAGTTTTCCTTTCATTCTCTTTCAGGTTTGATGGTGTTGCACCAGAGCCTCGAAAGGGAATCAGAAGTGGTCATGTACCTGGAAGCAAGTGTGTTCCGTTTCCTCAGGTGGCTTTTCAGTTTTCAAATGATGCATACATACTATAAGCTGAACTAATTATTTCTTACCTCCAGTCTACCTCGGCATTAGGTCAGGGAAAAGAAATATAAAGTTTAGTTTCATGTATATTTATGTCGTTTTGAAAATTGGAATCATTTCCACTTTTGATGTATCTTCATGGAAATAGTAGTCAGAGTTGACAGGTCTCCTGATTCTGGTAATTTTAAAAGTTTACATGCTATGCTTGATTTTAACTTTTTGTGTGCTCCGCATTGCACATTATAAATTTTGGGGCTGAAATAGGCTCTTCCGTGGGTATATATTTTTTGAAGGCTGCCTGTATGTTGTAGTAAATTATGATGCTTCGTTCGGTGTCCATTAGGCATCAAGTGTCCAAATGAAAGGACAAAAGCTTGAGTCCTGGATGTCATACTAATGAGATGATGCTATTCTTGATTTTTTGTCTTTTCTGTCTTCTACTTCAGACATGATAAATTTGGAAGCCAATTTAAGCTCTATTTATAGCTACATCTTTTTCGGTGATTGTCTGTACTTGATAGTTCCTTATGATGATTCATGACACTTTAGGGTCATTTGCAGATGTTGGATGGCTCACAGTCACTCTTGTCTGCTGATGAGCTGAAGAAAAAATTTGAAGGAGGAGGTAAAAACTGCTGCAATTCTTTGTCTGATCATGCACAAAAGCCTACTTTTGTAGCACATCTGTATTTGCGTGCTATAAAGTACACCTTTCATGTAGACAATAAAATGCCACAGTGAACAAGGAGTTTTAATTATAAGTTTTTGATGCAATTCTTTGTTAGGATCAAACTAGCAAACGTGGTTAATTTTGATGCCGAAACGTTGCCTTCATTTGTTTGATAAGGTTTACCAAAGTCTAAGATGGATGGTTGTAGATTGAGAACTTTAGCGTTGAGAATTCCAGATGGAAAGACATAAAATTAAGTTGGGGTGTGCTGATTAGCTCAGCGACTGTTGTTTCACCTTATCCTTATCCCTGTGATATTATAAGTATCTTTTGATGAATTGTTTGCCGCATTGGGATGAGGAGTAACTGTTGTTTGGTGTTGCTGTTGCTGTTGCTAAGGATATGATCGATTTACTAAGCGTGTGCTCCTGTTTCAGGCATCTCTTTGGACGAGCCAATTATAACTTCATGTGGCACTGGTGTAACTGCTTGTATTCTTGCGCTGGTAAAATTTCTTGGCTTGACTTCTCCCTGATCAGACCCTCATAAGCTGGTATATTCTCACAGGAATGCAGGAGGAAGTACTTCTTATTGGGAACACTGTCGTAACTTGTTTTACAGAGCAAAGGGTCTCGTACCTATCTAATCATATAATCTTAACTGACGTAGGGCCTTCATCGACTCGGGAGGGCTGATGTTGCTGTATATGACGGATCCTGGACAGAGTGGGGAGCGAATCCGGATACACCTGTCTCAACTTCTGAGGAGGAGTCTGCATAAAAAAAATGATAGTATATTGCTTCTAAACACAAATTTCAAGTTTTTGCCTTGGTTCACTAGTCATCAGTAGTGATTCTGACGAAAGAAGTTGTACTCAACGGAATTTGATTCTGTATCTGAAAATTTTTAAATTTTTATTTTTTCTTTTTCTGGGATGGTGGATCCAAGTGCACAATTTGATGTCGTTATAAATTTATTTTGCTTCAATTTTTATGGGAACTAAGAAATCTGGCTAATGAACAGGAGCATAGTTGGCCTTCAATTAAATAAATGATATGCTGTGTAGTGTGTACTCCCTACTAATTGTTGAACGTTTGTCAAAAAGTGTGCGGCGTCCTCAATTCGGAGGTGGCCGGTGCAAGGTTCCCCCGCCTTTTTCTCCACATTGCTGTTGTCAATCAAAGAAAGGGGGGAGCAGAGGAAAATGAGGAGGGAAATGGGCTAGCAACTGGTGGTGTAAGATTTGTGGGCTCACCTGTAAACACTTCCCTCAGTGGTTTTCTTTGTCCCTTTTTCCCTTCTTCGTGTCTAGGTGTGTAGGTATTTCCCTCGCATGTAAAAAGACTTCCCAACAAAAATTTCAATTTCAAGAATGGCGGAGGCGGCAAAACCAGAAGATATCAGGACGTCTGATATTGATGTTTCTCGAGAACCAGCTGGGCCATCCGCGGGTGTCAATGCCAATGAGGTAGCTCAAGAAGAAGGTGCTAAGGTCCACGACGAAAATGGAGAATTGCAGAAACCGAATCAGCCCCGAGTAGGGGAGGAGGCAGACGTGAATGACAGAGGTGAGGAATCAGCATCACCCAGAACAACGGAGAAGGTTGAAGAGAATGACCAAGGCGAGCCTCCATCCCCTAAAGCAGAAGACAAACTAGATGCAAAAGATAAGGTTGATGTTTCATCACGCAGTGCAGAAGAGAAACAGGGAGATGCAGTTGACATTACAGGAGGGACTTCGTCATCGGTTGCAACCAGTAAGGGAGATTATTTGAAAAGTGATGAAAGTGATCTAGTTTCTGATTTAAAGGAGAACGAAAGGAAGGCATTGGAAGAACTTAGGTTGAAGGTTGAAGAAGCCATTTTGGCAAACAAACTGTTCCAGGAGAAGCAGCGGGAGCAGAAGGACGAGCCTGATCAGAGGGGGATACCAAATGAGGAAGAATCCAGGAAATGCGAGCCAAAAGAAAAACAAATACAGTCGGTAGAAGATGAAGAAGAACAGGTTAAATGTGTTGGCAACGGAGTGGGTGCTTCGTCCCTCTGCCTCTGGGGTGTGCCTTTAATGCCAAGTAGAGGAGATAAGAGAACAGATGTTTTACTGTTGAAGTTCTTGAAAGCCAGAGAGTTTAAGGTCAATGATGCCTGGGAAATGTTGAGGAGCACCCTTCGATATCGGAAGGAGAACAGCATTGACTCGATTCTAGAAGAAGACTTTGGGTGTGATTACGAGTCAATGTGCACCATGAGTGGAGTAGACCGTAGGGGCCACCCGGTTTGTTACAATGTCTACGCAGTATTTGGGCATGATGATTTGTATAATAGGACTTTTGGAACACAAGAGGGCCGGGAGAAATTCTTGAGGTGGAGGCTGCAGTTGATGGAGAGGCAGATTCAGAAGCTTGATTTCAGGCCTGAGGGAGTTTCCTCATTGCTCCAAATCAACGATCTTAACAATGCGCCCGGCCCATCGAGGAAGGATCTGCGTCTTGCCCTTAGACAAGCTGTGGCCCTGCTTCAGGAGAACTATCCTGAATTTGTAGCCAAAAATGTGAGTCAAGCAACTTATGTATGTCTTTAATTCTCTCTGTTTGTAAGTTTTCTTATCTTCATTGTCATCCTTTGAGAATTCATTCCTGTGTTAAAAGAGTACACATTGCTTTTGTAGATATTCATCAACGTCCCGTTCTGGTATTATGCCTTCAACGCACTTCTATCTCCTTTCTTGACACAGAGGACTAAGAGCAAATTTGTGTTTGCTCGCGCAAACAGGGTCACAGAAACCCTTCTGAAGTAAGAAAATTTTCTGTATCTGTATTCTCTGTCTGTGGTTTCAAAATTAAATGACCATATCCGCATTGGTTTACTGCCCTGACTACAGGTATATTGCTGGGGAGGAAATTCCGGTCAAGTATGGAGGGCTCAAGCGAGAGAACGATCCTGATTTCTCCACAGACGATGGTGTTTCTGATGCCACCGTCAAAGCAGGATCAACTGAAACCATCGAGATCCCTGCACCAGAGGTAAACGAGCGAGCATCTTGTCAATTTAGTCCATCCTTAATTTCTCTGTCTTTTCACATAGGATAGCTGCAGTGACCTAAAATGCTTCTACTTTTCTTGGAAACAAAGGCCGGAAGCATTTTGGTGTGGGACTTGACGGTGATAGGCTGGGAGGTAAATTACAAAGAGGAATTTGTTCCAAGCAATGAGAGCTCTTACACCATCATTGTCAAGAAAGAAAGGAGGATAGGGTGGCAGGAAGGATCTGTTCGTAACTCTTTTAAGGGCAATGAACCTGGCAAGGTTGTGATCACCATTGAGAATGGACAATTTAGAAGGAAACGAGTTCTATATCGCTACAAAATTAAGGATGCTAGCCTTTGCTCTTCTTCCTGTTGAGAACTCAGTTGATCATCACAAAATCTCCCTTGTAAATTTAGGTTCAGACCACCGTTTTCACTTCTGTTCTTTTTGTGGTTACTGTTCCTCAAGTTTATGCTAAGCTTTGGTTGGCTCACACTCCTCCTTAAATATGCGAATTAGGCCAGGCTTTTATACAGTTCACATGGCATCCAGAGTAGTAAAAAATCTTAAGCATTTCTGGTGTCATTTACTTCATCTCATGGTTTTGTTCTTGGTACGAACAGAGAGATCGCTACCATTTCATGCTTTCTATCCTTTCGACCTGATATGCATCGAAGCCAACCCATTATACAGTTAAACTGGCAAAACAAAATTTTTAAGGGGGGGAAAAAATGGAAAGAAGTGGTGATTCTAAACTACAACACCTCATATGTTCAATATGGTATCAATAGAAACAGTTCAGCAGGATATTCAGTACAAAAGCTAGCTGGGAAGAAATAGAAAGCAAAGATTCTACATTAATCTATGTTGTTCATTATCTCCTGTATAGAAGAATGATCGCAGGAGCTAACGGCCTATTTAACATTTGGAGCTTGGAGCAGACCCAATTCTGAACTGGTAATTCAGAAGCAAATGCCTGGACAATCTCAAACTCTTCCCTATAACAAACACAGGAGACAAATGTCTGAAACATCACTAACAGCTGCGCAACAACTGACAACAAACATATGAAAAAGAGAAGGCACTACTATCACATATGTATTGGAGTCAATTTCTACAAAACTAAGAGCTTGTGTGGGAGTGTGGTGCATTGTGAGGTGAAATTTCAAAAGTACTCATTTAGTTGCTTCTTTTAGGCTAGAAAGCACTTCTAAGCAAAGCTAAATTTTGGAGCTCTAGATTTGACAAGCATTTGACATCATCTGGAGCAAAACAATCATCTCGCCCTTTAGGATACTGCTTTTCTGGAAAACAGTTGGAGGAACAATGCTTATTCAAGCTTATTACTCTTCAAAAACCATAAGCGCAAAGGGATCCATATGCAATTATCTCAATTTCAAGCGACTGAATGTCAAAAACACCATCTGATGTATACATACATAAACAAGGAATAGATAGGAAAGACGCGATGAACAATCCCTGAAGAGAAAAATTAGACAAGTAAATGATCACCTTCCGCCAGGATGGCCAACATAAACCACTATGCTTATGAGACCCCCAGGTGCTAGTATCCTCTTGGCAGCCTCTAACGCAAGTAAAGTTGTTTCTGACCTTGTTATAAGCGCCTTCCGTCCTCCTGGAAGGTATCCTAAGTTGAATGCAACTAACCTACACTACACACAGAAAAAGAATATGACAGGAGTAAAAGATTGCAAGAGCAAAAGGCATCAATTCAATCATGGCAATGCAACTAGGAATGACAATGCTTATCATTGCACTTTAACAGCTCACGCTGTATATCCCCATAAGTTAGCTGAAGTAATACCTTACAGCAACATCATTGGGAACAACTTCCTCCATTTTGCTATGACACATCAGGAACAGCTCAACATGTTTTCTCTGCATTTAACAACATGAAAAAAAAATTTAGAAATAAGTGTGAGATGGGAGAGCCAGTCGACACAAGGTTCAATTGTTTTGAGAGAGAGAGAGAGAGAGAGAGAGAGAGAGAGTGTGTGTGTGTGTGTGTGTGTGTGTTTGTGTGAGTGAGTGGGTGACTGATTGCGTGAGTGAAATTTTAATCACTTTACATTTCAGCAGTTTTGGGGTTTCAGAGATATTCAGTAAAACATATGGTTAAGAGAACAAAAGGCATGCATGTTAAGAAATGCAAGCTTAGGAAGTGATGGTTACAGCAGGTCATGCTTCTAGTATTCTAGAGTCCAGTTGCATTTCTGAAGAATTAATTGTAAATGTAAGATGCAGTGCTTGGCCAGCTAATATGGCCTCAAGCACTAGAAAATCCTCAACAATCTTGAAATTGTTTTGTCAAAGAGTGATCTCTCAAATTCTGGAAATGACGTTGCACTAATTGCATGCATTTAGCCAATCGTAGCCTTCAAAATTTCTGGGATTCATACATTGTGTAGAATCTGAAGATATTTAAGAGTGATGCAGACATACAAAATGCATGCGCCAAGTTTTGTGAACTCTAAGGACGAAGGAATGGAAAAGCCAGCACGATGGGCTAGTATAGAACAGACTATCTGGAGATGAAAAAGTAAAAAATCTGAAGATTTAAGCAGCTTTAAACAGTGGAATGAAGATTTTGTAGCCAAACATGACCGAATCTGTCTGATATTGTTGGAAGAGTATGTACTCATAATTTACACAACAATCTGAAGATCAATGCTGCGTGTACTACGAATAAAATCAGCTAATGTATTGTCATAATTTACACAACAATCTGAGGCATCCATCGTAGTGTCACCTGATCTGGAGTAAGAGACTGGTCCAGCAAAAGTGACGTAGCCTCCAAAGCAGCTTTCTGAATGTCCATAGCATAAACACGGCCTCCATGTATTGTGTCATCAGCAACCAAGTTGACAAGGGCTAAGGTATCATGGCCGTTGCCACAAGTAGCATCAATAACCACGTCACCTTTTCGGACAACATGCTTCCACAAGCTGCAGCAGTAGGAGAATATATTTAGGATATGCTTCGGAGGTAATTAGTGGGAATAAGCTGGACACATTGATCAGCATTTAAATATTCAATAGATGAATAGGATGCTTCATTGCTTCCGAGCAATCGAGTCCAGCAGCGGAAGCATGAGAAATGGAAAGCAAGAAACTTAACGGGGTGCTCTTCAATCTTTTGCTATAGATTAGTATTGTTAGTACAAACTACAAAGCAAGGAAAGAATGAACGCAATCGGCAGCCAACATAATTTAAATTTAAGAAAAAGAAAGAGGAGGGGGGTCAAAGCGGCGGATGCAGGATACCACCACCCAAAAGAAAGTGGGAATTTAAGAGAAGAAGAGGAAGGAATACCGACGAGTGAGCAACTTGAGTGGCCTTCTTCTTCCCAAATACATATCCCATCATGACGTCCTCCTCTAATCCAAAAAAAACCATATATATATATATATATATATAAAGATATAGTCTAATATATTTTGATGATGATGATGATGATGAGTGGAGCTGAAGCCTGGAAAGGAATGTATTAAAATATTTTTAAGTGGAATGTAAGAAACCTTACCTGAAAGAGTAGGAGTGGCGGGAGCTGAGGATGCATTTGCAATGGAGGATGAGGAAGAAGCAGAAGAAAAGCAGTGGGGCAGTGACGGTGGCGGTGGCAGAAAGCGCTTGAGATTGCCCCAACCCCACCCCGACTGGATATTATTACTAGCATATCTTTTGGAGAGTGAATGACGACGGCTGCCACTAGTAATCATCATCATCATCATCATCATCGTCATCGTCGAAGCGGCCGCAGGATGGCAGCAAATACGCATATCATCCTCCGACTCAAAATCAACCCTGACTACTGATTACACATTGGCCACGGCAAATGCCAAGACCTCCTCCGGAAACCAATTTTAAATTTTTTTTTTTTTTTTAATTTTAACAAGCAAGGAGCCGGATCGCGGATGCGGGACGACCATTATTGCTCGGGTCGGGTCAAACGTCATTCCTGCTAGTTGTTTATTTCTTTATTTCTAACAACTCAAGCGCATTGACGTGGCTCAATGGCGGGGGAGGAATATTATAATAATATGCTTAATTTGCTTAATGATCCGGCTCATTTACTGCTACCACTCTGCCGCCAGTCCACCGCAGGAGAGAGGCTCTCAAGCAGTTTCTGGTTCACCCCACCTCATTTCAGCAGCTGGGATCAGTGTGCATATGAAGATCTTTTTAAAGTGTGATCTATAACCTTGTTGTCCACCCACCCCCAACGCTCGATTATAGAATGCGAGACATTCCATGATATAAATCCTTCATTTCCTAGCAACTTCTTGTGTTTGATCGCAAACACGAACAGTAGTATATTTGACCCCTCATAAACCGCAGTAGCTTCAGAACCCACCAACATCAGCACCAAAATTTATTTAAAGTCTCATCTATGTAGTACTCTACAAGGCCAGCTATTTTTCAAGATCTAGTTAATCCGCTCAGGGGGAAAGCAGGATATGCAGGAAAAAAAAAAAAAAAAAAAAGCAGCAACGGGGGTGTGGGGCACACTCTTTAAGCATCATCAAGGGCAAGCACTCCAGGGAGAGGTTTCCCTTCAAGAAGTTCCAAGCTTGCACCGCCACCTGTTGAAATGTGGCTCATCTTGTCTGCAAGCCCCACCTTCTCCACCGCAGCAACAGAATCACCACCTCCAATGATTGTTGTCACTCCATTGCCGCTGAGCTCTGCCAATTTTTTCGCAACAGCCTGACACATACAAACAACATCCCAAAAAAAAAAAAAGCATTTGCTTTTTCAGATATGCAAAAGCCATCAATGTACTTACTAGATGCACGATAAAAAAATACTACCATGTCAAACCTCTGTTCCTGTGGCAAATTTGTCAAACTCGAAAACCCCCATCGGTCCATTCCAAATAATGGTTTTAGTGGCATCTAAAGCTTCACTAAATGACTTGATAGCATCAGGTCCAATATCCAATCCCATCCAACCATCAGGAATTCCGGAAGCTGGAACAACCTGCAAAGATGAGTTGATCCTTTTCAAAAATATAAAAAGCAACCGATTCCTACCGTATCGGAATTACTTCAATCTATGTCAATGATCTTGCCAACTGTTTCGACTAGTAGTTTTCATATGTTTGGGCGTAGTGGGGGGGAAGAGAGTCAAAGATGGGTTTGATTTCTGACCTTGCAGTTTGCATCAGGGGCAAACTTGTCAGCCGCAACTACATCACTGGGAAGCAACAGGGAAACTCCTTTGGCCTTGGCCTTCTCAATGAGGGATAGGGCAAGATCAAGCCTGTCCTCCTCCACAAGTGAGGATCCAACAGAGTGCCCTTGAGCCTTGTAGAATGTATAGATCATTCCACCTCCCAGTAAGAGGATGTCAACCTTAGCCAACAGCGACTCGATTACACCAATCTTGGTTGACACCTTTGAACCACCAACGATTGCAGCAAACGGTTTCTTGGGATTTGCCACAGCTCCAACGAGATAATCAAGCTCCTGAGGCACGAAAAGCACAGGATAAAAGTTACTCTGCAGGTGCATGCTCGCGGAAAGAGTAACCCTAAGTGAAAAACCAACCTTCTGCATCAGAAATCCAGCAACCGCAGGCTTCAAATATTTGGCTACCCCCTCAGTGGAAGCATGGGCTCTATGCGCAGTTCCAAAGGCATCGTTGACATACAAGTCTGCAAGAGAAGCCAGCTTCTTTGCAAATTCAGGATCATTCCTCTCCTCTTCTTTGTGGAATCTGACATTCTCCAGGAGCAAAACCCCTCCATCTGGCAAGGAAGCCACCAATTTCTCTACGTCTTCACCAATACAATCATTTGCGATAATAACCTACTTGATTGTGGATATAGGAGGTAAGTGCTGAGAGCCCCTTAGCCAGTGGAAATTAATAGAGAAAAATAACGAAATTTGGAAGTACACTGAACAACAGACCTCAACCCCAAGGAGTTCAGAGAGTCTGGGAACAAGAGGCTTCAAACTGTATTTTGGGGTGACACCTTTTGGACGTCCCTGACACCAATATCCAGGCAAATACATCATTGCATTTGCTACGAACCAAAAAGCTGACAACAATTACAAAAGCAAAATAACCTCCATTCATAGTGAATATAAACGGCAAGTAATTTGTGTGAGGAGCCGAGACGGGGCAATCGAACAAGTTCATACGGTTGCATGTTTAAAAGCATAGTTTACACTCTGCAACAGTTGTTGCAAAAAAGACGTTAGAACCTTCTTTTGAGCTAGGAAGTAACTCCTCAAACGATGCGTTCATTCTCTGTACTCCCTCTGGCTAGCCTGAGTGAAGGGAGGGCGGCCCAGGGGGTGATTGCTGTAAGAGGCGGTCAAAATGTACTCCAAGCTGACCCCAGGGAGAGAATAGACAAAACCATTGAGTGAATCTACATTTATATGATCATCTGACATTCTTTTGCACAGAATGAAGCTCTCTCTCAGAAAACGTTTGAAAACACATTTCTTGATGTTACAAGCATAAAAGGCATCAGAAAGACGTATTTGCAGAGGCATTAAGAAAAAAGAAGAAGAAGGGGAGGAGGAAGAGGACGGAATAAAATGAAATTGAGATTGATCTAAAACTTGGACTGATCTGGAAGAATGGTAGTAATATTTGGACCGACCTAAAACAGGAAATGCGGCAGAAAAGAAAATGGAGAAAAAATATTACTACTATATCATTGGGGTCGTAAAGAAAGGTAGAGAAGAGATGATAGGCAACGGACCAGGTGAGAAGCGAGGATGACTCTAGCGGAGGAGGAGATCAAGTAGGTGATGGTGGGGACGGCGGCTCGGATTCTGGTGTCGTCGGTGATGTTGAAGTTGTCGTCCAAAGGAACGTTGAGATCCACCCTCACAAAAACCCTCTTCCCCTTGACATCAGCTTCCTTGAGTGACCCCACGCTCTTCTTTGTCGCCATATCTACTCTACTCTAATAACAGTAGTATGTATATACGGACTACTGTATATTAGCTACTGTTATATGCTTCCTTGCTTGCTATTCGGGCCGATGATTGAATGATTCTGTAATTGGATTACATGTTAGTAACTACTACTAAAATAAGTAAACCAAAACTAACGAGACAAAAACAAAATGATAAATTGATTGATTTATTTGTTTATTTAACTTCTAAACTACACGCCAAAAAAAAAAAAAAAGGGAAAAAAACGGGGGGAGAGAGAGAGAGAGAGAGTAAGAGTAAGAGGAGGAGGAGAGGGGGGCGGGGAAGAGCTCGAATTGAATTGAGACTCGGGAGAGACGAAGACGATAAAGCAGACGTACACTGATGGAGGAGATGGAGCTTTTGCTATCTCTCTCGGATTACAGATTACTAGTAATGAAGGCGGTTACAGAGGGTGCCTCCACGACTGGCCAGTACTCTTACTTCACACACACACACACCCAAACACCCTACTGGTTGATATACTGCTGCGTGAGTCACGGTATCTTTTGGGTCAAGAAACCGCCAAACCATTCCGTCTTCGTCTAGCCGGTAGTATCGGCCACTGGTTTTGTTTCGGCCCATTGGAGCCAGTCACCCCACCCATCATCCCTAGGCTTTCACTTTTCTGGGGCCGTGGATACCGTAGCGGCGACGCCAGGACCAATCCATTTGCCACTCTAATGAGAAGAGACTACTTTATTCGCTCCATCCATTCCAACTCCCACCTTTATTCTCTTCTCCGTATCCAACCAGACCGAAATCGGTGACGTCAATCTAGTTTTCTATGACACCACGACTTTGCCATTTTTCTTTCCTACAAAAATTTTAAACGCACATAGAGCTGTTATGCGAGTCGAGTAACTCGTGAGTTCGGCTTGACTTGGCTCGTTAAGAGTCGAGTTCGAACTCGTTAAGGCTCGAAAACGAGTCGAACCGAACTCGGTTCGATAGTGGCTCGATAGGCTTGATTTTGAGGAGCAAATTTGTTATTTTGGTCTTTAATTGTAAAAAAGAAAATATGACCATTGATTTTCCCAACTGTCAATATAAAATCAAGTTGATATTAGTAAATTTCTTTTCATCTAGTGGGGTATAATTGATTCCATTTATTTTGAAACACATCACTAAGTTAGAATAACTCGTATCCAATGATCAATTGCATATATTATTCATTTCAAACTGTGAATTTCATCTAACACCAGTTTCAAGTCATTAATAATTGAACGTTCTTAGGTTTCGTTTGTTGTCAAGTAAATAATTTTACAGTTACAAGTTATTGAACATTAAGGTGATTGAGAATTGGTTAGAATCTTATGAACTAATGAAGGATATATGAATCATTGGCTAACTTAATACATGAAAGATAATGCTATAGCGACTAAATTTAACTAGAGAATTGTAATAGAGTTCATTTAATTGGAGAATTGTTATAGAACTTAAATCGATCCAAGCTTAATTTAGAGTTCATTTTGTTATTTTAGAATTTATTCTACTAATCGAGTCGAGCTTAACGAGCTCTACTCAATTCTGTTAATTGAGTGAGCTCGAGTTCGAGCTTAATGAGTTCCACTCGATTCTGTTAATCGACTTGAGCTCGAGATCGAGTTCGAACTTGACAGTGTTTTAGTCGAGCCGAACTCGAGTTCAATTTTCAACTCGATAACGTTATCGAGCGAGCTCGAGCCAGCTCGATAACATTATCGAGCGAACTCGAACTTCAAGAGTTCGGACTCAGCTTGACTCGAATAACAGCACTAAACGCACACCAAGCTTTGTAGGAGTTTAGTTTATATTTTATAACATACCAGCCTCAATAAATACAAGCTGCAGCGATGGCTCTAGGCGTTTTTATCGATCTTTTGGGCTTTTGTTTGGGAGCAGCTAGGTGACTTAGTGCTAGTTTGCAACTATAATTTACGAGTCCGAGCGTTGGTTCATCATCCACTGCGCTTACCAACTACAATTTCAATTCAACTCTCTAGTTTTTCTTTCTAAAATGGCTACTAGCTTCCAAAATGTTCCCAAGTCCAAACAACACATCAAAACACAGGAAGTTCATTTCACGTTACGGACTCTCTCCACATAAATTTTTTTCTTTTCCCTTAAATAAAAAGAAAAATAAAACTGCTCTTGGTTCAATATAAAGTCAACCATTTTACTAGCTTGTTCGGATGACATCAGAAGGGCAGGCTAAATTAGACCTTTCATTCACCCACATGCGCACATCGAAAATAACTCGTCTCTCCCTACACACAAACCCAAATACCATTTTGGTTTTTGTTTGTGGGGTTTTTTTGGTTTTTGGGAGAGAGGGGGCCCCCGGGTGGGGGGTGGGGGGAGGTTGGTGCGGGCGGTAGGCGGCATTAGCTTGAAAAAGAATTTTAGCTTCGGCTTTGCCTACACAGGAACTGGAGTAGCTTGGTCAAGAGCAGTAACACCTGAGCTCCAAACTAGCACCATCCCCTGTGCATAATGGTCCACTAGCAACTCAAACCTTCTCCAAAACTGCAACTAAATCTCCTCCTCCAGTGGTGTTTTGACTCCCTTGCCCTCCAACCTGCTTGCTTCTTCCCATTGGCCTGCAAAAAATATTTTGCATTTTTAGCACCAACATCATCTTCCTTTAGTTAACAAACCCACCCCCCCCCCCAAAAAAAAAAAGGGGGGGAAAAAACCTGTTATTATAGTATTTAATGCAGGTTACAATAACGGTATTAAGAGTCAGGTATTCCTCAAGAAAGGTGCAGGCCCAATCGCAAAGCATGCAACCCTGCAACATGGTATAGTTGCAATGCTCTCCTCCATTAGCAATTCTTCGTATAACAAATGTATCTCAATCTTATTTGACCTCGTAATTGACTATTCTACCAGAGTGCTTCCATCTTGCCTTCTTTCCCCAACCACCACCCCAAGGGCTTATCTGACGCATTCACAAAGAATATGAAACCAAATTCCATATCAAAGCTTACAAGCCTCGGGTCTGATGACAGATTCAAAGGCCTTCATTCCAAATTACAGTTTTTTGGTAGTCTCCAAGACCTCACTGAATCTTTTGACAGAGTCCGGTCCAATGTCCAGTCTCATCCAGCCATCCGAAGTAGCAGATGCCGGCATGACCTATGATGATAACACACCCTTTCAGCTTTTCTGACTCACTATTTTAGCCAAAAATGCACGAAGACCAAAACATCTACAATAATCAACTTAATACCAGGCACGCAATTGACGAATTTTGATCTTTTTGGAATGCACATAGAAAGTTTCAAAGGAGCAGAGTTTTAAGAAGCGGATCTGGCGGATGGCATCAGAGGCAAACTTGCCTAAAACAAACATCATCACTGGGCAGCAACAGGCTAACTCCTTTGGCCTTGGCCTTCTCAAGAAGTGGTTGCAAGATCTAACTTGTCCTCCTCTACCAATGACAATCCCACTGAAAGACCTTGAGCTTTGTAGAACATAAAGATCATTTCCCCACCCAAAAGCAATATGTCAACCTACTCCAAAAGCAATTCAATCACTCCAATCTTTGAGGAAACCTTTGAATCACCCACACCAGCAGCAAATGGTCCTTTTGGGTTTGAAACAGCACCAACCAGTAAATCTAACTCCTATAACAGCAGAAGAACAAATTAACATCAGTTAACAGGAATCTCATAAGCAAGCAACAAATACTGGCACCATCAACACGGATTCACAATCTGGCCACACAAAAGGCACAAAGAATAATAGCTTAGATGAAGCAAGCAAACCTTTTGTAAGAGGAATCCACCAAATGAAGGTTTCAAGAATTTTGGGACACCTTCTATGGAGGCATGCACTCTGTGTGCAGTACCAATGTACCACTAACATACATATCTTTTAATGAGACAAGCTTCTTTGCAAATTCAGGTTAACCTATTCAACAATTCTAAAGGAGAAGGAACGCACATACAGCAAGATTTAATCATTTGTAACAAAATGAAGTACCAAACAACCAACTTCTTTTTGCTTAAAAAAAGAAAAAAAATTATTTTAAGTAACCTGCAGCCTACTTTGAGAGGACATACCTGAATACCAAGTAATTCTGATAAGCATGCGACAGGAGTGCCAGACCGAAATTTGGAGTCACACACTTTGGGTGGCCCTGGAAGCATGGAAAGCTTTATTCATTCGTGAATCAAATCAAGATGAATGCAGTGAAAGGCATCAACCAACAGAGAAGACAGTTATGTGCATGCAAGGATTCTCCAACCTAAACCAACAGTGTTCGTAACCAAATCATCCAAATATCCAAGGAAACGATAACTCTAAGTTGCAAGATCATATACTATATATATATATATATATATATATATATATAGATTTCATATCTTTTATTTTTTAATTCATAATCCTTTAAGCTAGATACAAACCTGGGATTTCTTTTCTTAATGGGAAGCTGGCTCATCCTCACTCAACAGTCCAAAAGAATAATCATAGTACTCCATGTAAAGAATCTTGTAGACTGACTACACCCATAAGAATGACACATAAATGTTCAATGAATTCAAACCTGTTAAATCAATGTGCAAGTTTGAAACCTTATATAAAACCAGTTTGTATTGTAGTTAAGCAGCAGAATGGAAAGCATCAAGCATAATTAATTTCACAAAATAGGATATATTGTACATACAAAGAATTATTACAGTATGTGCTAGAAAGTGTGGCTACCTTTCACAAAGGAAAGCTAAATATATAACATTCAAACTAACAAAATCAAGGACAAATTACCAAACATTACTTGGAAATGTACTCCTAGTCCATGCTGAAAGTGGGATCCATACCCGTCATCATTTCTGCTCTCTAGCTGCTCTTCCTTCTCATGTGATGGAGAATCAGAGGTACTCCTTCAAATAGATGTGACAAGTAATTCTCCAAATCCTCAGACGTGTACTTTATGTACTTCCCAGCATGTTTGCCACTCTCTAGATGGCTCCCAAATCTCCCCATGAAGGAACGATAAGCTGGGATCAACTTCTCTGAAATAGATATCTTAAGCTCATCTCTAAGTTGCAAGTCTGGAACCTTCCAAGCCGTCTGGATCCTATAAATATCTTCAAAACAAGCATTGAAATTCTTAAACCTCTCCTTCAAAAGCACCTTTGATGCATTACTCGAGCTCCCTCCAATCCCTTCATCCTTCAAACAAGACAACACCTTGCTCCATGATGCTCTAAGATAACTTGTTGCATGCTTTCTAATCTGGCCACGGCGTTTTCTGATCCAATCATCACCCAAATATTTCGCAAGATCTGAACCTTTAACCTTCTGAACTATGTAAAGTATATTATTCATCAGAAACACATATTTCAGCCCTTCTTCCTCATACATGCTTGACTTCTCCTCAAGGTTCGATTCCAACGACATTATCAGAGACAGCAAACGCAGTCCTATCGGACTCATGTTTTTGGCCTCCAACATATCACCATCATTAGCCCCCTTTGCATCCTTGGCTCCTGCTTCTTTTGCATCCTCACCTCCAGCTCCCAATAATCCATTAAGTGTATCACTGTAATCAACAAGTAACTTCACGTAATTCATTACATATCGCGTCAAGGGGTGAATCTCGCCATTTTGAATTGGCCTCCTCGAGGTCTCACTCTGAACAGCATTCTCAAATTCAACAAAAGTCCCAATGGCTGCCTCACCCAACCCATCCAGAACTCCCTCAGCCTCACTGTATACCATTTCACCTGCTTCTTTATCACTGAAAAGCTTCTTCAAATCAGGCAAAACATCTTTAAGCGCATCATACATATCAAGAATTCTGAACAACTTCTCTGATGACCTTCTACCAATAGCCACTGCTTCCCCGAAATTTAACAGCTGCATCACACATCCCTTGGTGGCCTCAATAAAGCAAACATCTTCAATAACATCCAAACCAGAAAAAATCTCCTCGCAGAGGCACTTTTCGGCAGTTAACAATATCCTGACCACAATTTTCAGCGCATGGATCCATTTTTTCATTTTCTCATCCAAAGACTTCCACTCTATCCTCTGAACATCCTCAATACTAAGCTTCTCAACCCCTAAAATTGACATACACTCGTCCAAGACATCACGACGCACACTTGAATACACCTGACAACACTCCTTCTCATATCCAGCACGTATCATTCGGTCAGCGATTCCTTTGAGATCTAAAATAGCATCAGGGTTTACCAAATCATGAAATAATTCATCACTCCCCACACTCCCCTCCGCCACATGGCGATTATATCTGCGGTAGACAATGCTGTCACCATCACCCTCATCATCATTGCCGTCTCCTTCATTATCACCATGGTCAGCAAAACTGCAAACCCCACTACTGCTAGACTCCAAATCAGGAATCTGCGTAACTCCATCTGCAGGAGTGGAGGAGGAGTCGAAAGTGCGGCGAGTCAAGAACTCATCGATCCTCTCGACATCCAGAGGAACCGTATTCCGGATTAGGGTGTGACGAAACTCCTCTTCCAACCTCGACATAGCCAACTGCAGAGCATTCTCCACACGCTCCAATTCCACACTTTCCAAACTCAAGTCCTCCATCAACTGTATCACATAATCAACGGCCTGAAAATAATCATCAATGACAAACTCATCGCTGTTTGAGTCCCACCGGTGGATCAGCTCCTCAGCGGCCTCCAATTGCAAATCGGCTTGGCTGTTGGGAGAAAAGGACGACATATTGTCATCCCACCCACCAGCACCGCCACTGCCGCCAACCACAACAGAAGGAGAGGAACTTGAAGAGGGCGATGCTGCTGCAGCAGAAGCCGATGATGTCTGCATGATGTTAGACAGATTAGCAAAACGGGCGTCGATTGAAGAAAAAAGAAGGAGCATATCGTCCGTGTTCATGTTTGCTGAAGAGTTGAGACTTTTGAGTATGTGTTGGGCAGCTGCTAATACTTTTTGCTCTCCATCTGTAGTACCAGTTGTCACTGCCATTTCTCCCTTTTTTCTCCTCTGTCTCTCACCCTCCTCTATTTCTTTTCTTCTTCTCCCTAAGACAAAATAGATGTAATTTTGTGAGTGAGAAAAAGGGGGATTACTATAATAATAATAAAAAAAAAAAAAGAAGTGTATTTTAGAGTAATCAATAATTACACAAAAAAGTAGTGAAGATGTCTAAATTCATAAAGTCTGAATATAACATCTGGACTATGCAGAAATAAGGCATCACCAGCATGAAATGCAAGGCAAAAAATGACCACATTAAAAAACCTCATTTCCATGAAATCTTTGATCTGAAACAGAATATATACACCCGCCCAGTACCAACCACTTATTACACAAATAATCTCATTCACTGCAGTAGTTTCGAAAAACCAAGGACATTAGCACTAAGCAATGCATAACAACAGGTCAAGCGCACAGTGGAATTTATTCAAACTTTCGCCTATACTCTACAGGGCCAGCCATTTTCCAAAATCTAATCTGCTCAGGAATAAGGCTGAGATATGCTGAGTTATATAAGGTACACAAATTCGGAAAATATGACACAAAAACTATTCAAGCAACTTCAAGGGCAAGAATTCCAAGCTTGAAGGACCACCTTCTCCACCTGTTGAGATATGGCTCATCTTGTCAGCAAACCCCACCTTTTCCATAGCAGCTACATAGTCACCACCTCCAATGATCGTTGTCACCCCATTTCCACTAAGCTCTGCCAATTTTTTTGCAATAGCCTGAGCATGAAAAGATCATCAAACACAAAATGCTATTTGATAAAGGCATCAGATGTACACTACAGCAAAATCCGATACAAATCATACCTCTGTTCCTGTGGCAAATTTGTC
Organism: Gardenia jasminoides; assembly: GCA_013103745.1. Classification (NCBI taxonomy): domain Eukaryota; kingdom Viridiplantae; phylum Streptophyta; class Magnoliopsida; order Gentianales; family Rubiaceae; genus Gardenia; species Gardenia jasminoides. The sequence goes on from CM023103.1 coordinate 14,827,691, forward strand.
AAACTCGAAAACCCCCATTGGTCCATTCCAAATAATGGTTTTAGTAGTATCTAAAGCTTCAACAAATAACTTGATAGCATCAGGTCCAATATCCAATCCCATCCAACCATCAGGAATTCTTGAAGCTGCAACAACCTGCAAAAAGACTTGGGTCCTTTTCAAAATCATAAGAAGCAACCCACTCTTAGACTATAGAATCAAAATTTAATTACTTCAACCCATATTCATGATTTCAGATGTACACACACAGCATCAACTATTTAGACAACAAGTGTCAATTTGTTTGGCCATACTGGGGGGAGAGAGAGAAAAGGGGGTGAGGTTTGATTTCTGACCTTGCTGTTTGCATCAGGAGCAAACTTGTCAGCCACAACTACATCAGTGGGAATCAACATGGAAACTCCCTTGGCCTTAGCCTTCTCCATGAATGATAGAGCAAGATCGAGCATGTCCTCCTCCACGAGTGAGGACCCAACAGAGTGCCCTTGGGCCTTATAGAATGTAAAGATCATTCCACCACCCAGTAAGAGGATGTCAACCTTATCCAACAGTGACTCAATTAAACTAATCTTTGTAGAGAACTTTGAACCACCAAGAATTGCAGCAAATGGTTTCTTGGGATTTGTCACAGCTCCAATGACATAATCAAGCTCCTGAGGCAGGAAAGCACAGGATAAACATTACTCTGCCATGAAGAAAGTGAAAGGAGTCACTCAAGCGAAAAATCAACCTTCTGCATCAGAAATCCGGCAACAGCAGGCTTCAAATATTTGGCAACTCCTTCAGTGGAAGCATGGGCTCTATGTGCAGTTCCAGAAGCATCATTAACGTACAAGTCTGCAAGAGAAGCCAACCTCTTTGCAAATTCTGGATCGTTCTTCTCCTCTTCTTTGTAAAACCTGACATTCTCTAGGAGCAAAACACCTCCTTCTGGCAAGGAAGCCACAATTTTCTGAACTTCTTCACCAATACAATCATTTGCCATCTTGACCTATTTGAGAGTAGATATAGAAGGTTTGCAGAGAGAGCGCCTCAGCTTGTCAAAATTAAGGTGGGAAAGAAAAGAGAAAACAAAAATGGAAGCAAACTGAACAACAGACCTCAACCCCAAGGAGTTCAGAGAGTCTGGGAACAAGGGGCTTCAAGCTGTACTTTGGGGTGACACCTTTTGGACATCCCTGACACCAATATTCAGGCAAATACATCATTTGATTTGCTATGTACCAAAAAGCTGACAATTACAAAATCTATATAACCGCCATTCATAAGCAAAATATAAATATAACCTCTAAACTCCAGAATGGAAAATAAATGCAATAATTACGCTATCCACGTAATACTTGTTACCTAAGTAATTTATGTGAAGAGTGCTCAATAAAATATGAGACAAGGCAATAAAACCAAGTTCCTTGAGGCCCACTCATTTCTATCAGAAAAGGTTCTATGTTTACAAATAAAGTTTGAACTGTGCAACAGTAGTGTACTAAAATATGATCAATGCATTTTCCCTTTTTTTTTTTTTGGCCATACAATGAACCTTTTTTTTCTTTTTTTTATTTTTTGCGAAGCACATAATGTCTGATTCAATCATTATAAGTATCAAAGTCTCTCTAGTATAAGATGTCCAATAAAACAATCGGAATAATAATAGTAAATAAGAGCCAAATTTTGAAGCGAAATAGAACTGTCATGAATTTGAAAACACATTTTGGCTTAAACGTGACGACATATTTGCAGAATCATACATTAGAAGAAAAACAAAGAATAAACTGTAATCAAATTGGCATTGACCTAAAATCTACTATTCTGAATAAGTAGTAGTAGTATTAGTAACATGGACTAGTACAGGAAATGTCGCAGCAATGGATATCTATGGAAAACGCTCCAAAACGTTGAGAAGGTAATGTAGATAAATGCACAGATATGTGTGTGTGTGAGTGTGAGAGAGAGAGAGAGAGAGACGAACGAGGTGAGAAGCGAGGATAACTTTAGCACCGTAGGCGATCAAGTAATTAATTGTGGGGATGGCGGCGCGAATTCTGGTGTCGTCCGTGATGTTCAAGTTGTCATCCAAAGGAACGTTAAGATCCACCCTTACAAGAACCCTCTTCCCCTTGAGATCAGCTTCCTTGAGTGACCCCACGCTCCTCTGTGCCGCCATATCTCTAATCGTAATACTGGTGGTACTATTATTCAATCCGATCATGTACGAGTAATTTCAAAGGGAGAACCAACAATCAAATACTAGTATGATGTTAGTGATTAATGCTCCACAATCATAACGAAAACAAATGAAAAATTGATTGATTCAACTTCTGAAATACACCCCAAAAAAAAAGGAATAGAGTAATAAAAAGCCTAAATTGAGATGAAGACGATCAAGCAAACAACGTACAATGATGGATGCGATGGAGAGCTTTCCCCTGCCGTCCGCGGTTTGGATGATGATGGTCAAGGAAAACCCCCTTGCCTGCCGGTTGCTGCCTACGAGCTTCCAGGGATCAGACCCCGCCGTGACAGTGTATTTAGGATGCCTGAAATGGTTAAGCGGAAAACCCCTTGCCAGCTGCCGCCTACGAGTTACGGGAGCTGAGATGCAAGCACGACGTCGTCTACAGCACTCCAATGGCGTTTGTGTCATGTTTCAGTTTACAAGACTTGGCAAGGCCTTATATTGGCAGTTCAGGACACAATGGGGGGATATAAAAAACTTCTTTTTTTTTCCTTTTTACCAAAAAAAAAATATATATATATATATATATATTCTTTCCTAACCAACAACACTAAGAAACTTTCTGAGTTTTGTTTGATTCTTCCAAAAGAAAATAAGAGTGGAAAATTTTTGAAACTTTTCTTTTTCTTCAAATCAGTGGTTTATGTCATACTATTGGAGATAAGAAATTTGTGATATTTTATATAGTATACATATGTTATATAACAAAAATGAGCACTACAAAATAGAATTTTTGCCAGCTTGATAAATTAATGAAACGTAACGTTATGCCATTAGCATATGTGTTACGATCTCACGTTTTACGTCTTTGCATTCTAACTTCTATCAGGACATTATCCGAATAACCACTGAACTTTTACAATCGTTGAGTTTTGGTCACTGAACTATTGAAAATTTAATTTTACGTACTGAATTATTTAAAGTAGAGATTGTAAACCATTTCGTTAGATTTTGTGTTAATTCTACCAAATCTGAGTACCCGTGCTATGCATGAAACATGACGAATAAGCAATTTAGGAAGTTCAAAATTTTGTTACAGGCCTTCTTTTCTCTTATATGCATCATCTTCTTCTTATTTTTTAAACTCAAAAATAACTTTAAATTCAACACCAGTTTGGAAAAAAACTCAAACTTTGCTACTAGAAAAATAGGAGAAGAAGGAGAAGAAATCCAATTTTGATTGAAAGAAGTCAGAGCAAGATCAACACCACCAAGTGTCGTTTAATCAATATCCGAGTCATAAACTCATAACAACAAGAAAAATGATAAGAAAATATTACATCTTTTAACAGTACATTCCAAGTCAGAAAGTATATCAAGAACCTAATGGCTTAAAATAAAAAACCATAAGAGTTGTGAAAAATATTGGCCAAACAAACGCCACGTAAATGAAGACATTCACAGGATACTGTAGTATGCACCATAGAAAGCGAAGTGCTTATCAAGATTAAGCAATCCCATATTTCCTTCTCCTTAATTTCTTGAATTGGGATTTGTTCTCAACTTTTCAAATATGGGTTTTTTCAGATAAGAAGAGGTCGCTAAAGAATGGGGCAAAATTTGACCTGTATCATTCTTCTGTGAGAGAAATTGTAGATGTCAAGTTTCTAGAAAGCGTTGATTTTATTTCCACTTCGTACCTTCATCTTTCTTGATTTCTTACATGTTCAATTTTTAGATTTAGGAAGATAGTAGTGTTTTTAGATTTAGAGAAGACAAAAAAACCGATGCATACCAGAGAAAGGAAATGGTGTGAATTGCCTATTCGTTATTATCATAAATCGTGCGAGCACTCAAATATGACAGAGTTAATAGTGAAATATTACGAAATGGCCCCAAATCTGTGTTTTAGATAGTCTAGTGGCCAAAACCAAACTTTTAATAGTTCAATGACCAAAATTCAACGATTGTAGAAGTTTAGTAGCCGCGCGGATAATTTGCTCTAACTTTTGTTTATACGCAAATTTGTGATAAATTAATAAGTAGGATTGAAAAGGGCTTTTCTGGCATGAAATTCTCTTTCCTCTCCTCAAATTCACTTTTTATCATTACTTTTTGGGATAATTTCAAAAATCTTTTCGAATTTTCTAACAATATCACTTAGTACCCTTAATTTTTTAACATAGTAAAGAATCTAGGAAGTCCGTAAATTATCACTATTATCAACATTTGGCCCCTGATTTATTTTTTGTCTTCGACTAACCCTTAAATAATTAAATATGCATAATTTAAGGACTTGTGACCATTTTAGATGTAAGTCCAGTCAGAATCAAATAACAATTCTAACCAACCTTAATCAAAAGTGTTGGGATCAAAGTTAAAAGAACACATGCATTTCTTCCCCGTTGCCAATGTCATCACCTTGGCATCTTATTCTTCACGTCTTCTATCTTGCAATCTCAAGAGAACGCCCTGAGTTTTTGATAGAAGAAGAGATGATTATATTCTTTTAATTTTGTCCTAGAACATTTGATCAACGTTGGACAAAAATACACTTAGGTTCCAGCTGAATTTTAAGTCTAAAATGATTAGAAGTCATTAAACTATACACTTTTAATTGTTCAGGAGCCAATCAAAGACCCAAAAAAAAAAAAAAAAAAGGGTCAGGGATTGAAAGTGGACAATGGTGATAGTTTAAGAATTCCCCAACCTTTTTATCCTTTTGAAAAAATTCCCTCGTCTTTTCCACTTTATACTTTTTTTTTTTTGTAAAATTCATAACTCATTTTAAAATATAATATATAAAAAACTTCTTTTGAGAGAGAATACTCTCATTCAAACTCTACACTTGGATTGCCATTTTAAAATTTTTTTTTTATGCTTTCTGTAAACATATTTCTCAATCATATTTTTATAACATTTACAACTCATTTCAAAATATAATATATAGAAAACTCATTTTGAGAGAAAGAATAATCTCATTCAAACTCTATACTTGGATTATCATTTTTCCTTTTTAAAAAAAGTTTTACATTTTTTATAAACATATTTTCCAATCATATTTTACCTCACATATATTAAATTACCATAGTGCATTATTCTGTACAACTTCAGAAAATAACAATCCAAACAGGCGAGACGGAAACTATCAAGACGAGATTAAGTATTCTCTCCGCATAAGAATGTTTTGCTTTTCTTTTCTCACCAAGTGGAATAGATGACCGGAAAACAAAAAGATGATTGTACTTCAAACTTAGACATACAACTGTCATTGCTTACGATTTTGCTACTTAGTTTACTCAGATGATCTGAGAAAGGACAGGCTAAATCAGACCTGACACTGAGGCAAACACGAAAATCTACAGTAACTCACTGCTTCCTACATCTCTCGTTTACAAACCCAAAGACCATAATAAGGCACTAGGTTGAAAAAAATATTTTTTTTTTCTTTCCAGCTTTGGTTCTGCCTACACAGGAACTGGAGTAGCTTCGTCTAGAGCAATGACACCAGGAAGTTGTTTGCCCTCCAAAAGCTCCAAACTAGCACCACCCCCGGTGGATATGTGGCTCATCACACCAGCAACTCCCACCTTCTCCACAGCTGCAACTGAATCCCCTCCTCCAATAATGGTTGTGACTCCCTTGCTGCTCAGGTCAGCTAGCTTCTTCGCAATGGCCTACAAAAAAAATTTTAATGCATTCTCTTCACGATATATTCTTCCTTTCGTAAAAAACAGAAGTTATTTTAATACTTAATGGAGGGATCGCAATGGAAGTGCTACAAGTCAGGAATTCCTCAGGAAAGGTGCAAGCCCAGTCGTAAAGCCTGCAACTATGCAACCTAATACAGTTGCAAACCCAATTTTTGTCGATACTTCTTTGAATAACAAATGCAACTCAATGTCATAGGACCTCAACATGGACTGTTAAACCAGAAAAAGGAAAAAAAAAAAATCCTTCTGCTGATCTGATGCATGCATGAAGAAAATGAAACCAAATTTCATGTCAAAGCAATTTTACCTCGGTTCCAACAGCAAATTTGTCAAATTCAAAGACTCCCATAGGTCCATTCCAAATTACAGTTTTCGTAGTCTCCAAGGCCTCACTGAATGTTTTGACTGAGTCTGGTCCAATATCCAGTCCCATCCAGCCATCTGGAATAGCAGACGCCGGCACAACCTATGATAATAAACACAAACTTTCAGTTTGTCAACTCACCATTTCTGCCAACAATGCATGAAGACCTCAGCATCTTTGATAATCAACATCAATTTCGATCAAGCAGTGAAGAATTTGATCTTTTTCAGAATGCATAAAAAGTGTCAAAAGGAGCAAAGCTTTAAGAAGCATACCTGGCTGTTGGCATCAGGGGCAAACTTGTCTGCAATGACAATATCACTGGGCAGCAACAGACTAACCCCTTTGGCCTTGGCTTTCCCAAGAAGTGATGTTGCAAGATCTAACTTGTCCTCCTCCACCAATGAAGAACCCACTGAAAGACCTTGAGCTTTGTAGAATGTGAAGATCATTCCTCCACCCAAAAGCAAAATGTCAACCTTCTCCAAAAGTGATTCAATTACTCCGATCTTTGAGGAAACCTTTGAACCGCCCACAATGGCAGCAAATGGTCTTTTTGGGTTTGAAACTGCACCAACCAGATAGTCCAACTCCTATAACAGCAGAAGAACAAATCAACGCTAGTTCACAAGAACCTAATGAGGAAGCAACAAATGCTGGGACATCAATCAGGTAGCATGGATTCACAATCTGGAAATACAGAAGGCACAAGATTATTTGTAGAATGCTCCATAAATTATGATAGGATAGATGAAGCAAGAAACCTTTTGTAAGAGGAACCCAGCAACTGAAGGCTTCAAGAATTTTGTGACCCCTTCTGTGGAGGCATGTGCTCTGTGTGCCGTACCAAATGCATCATTAACATAGAGATCTGCTAGAGCTGCAAGCTTCTTTGCAAATTCAGGTTCATTCTTCTCTTCCTCCTTATAAAACCTCACATTCTCAAGAAGAAGAACACTACCGTCAGGAAGGGAAGCCACCAACTTTTCAACCTCTGGGCCAATGCAGTCATCAGCCTTAACAACCTATTCAACATTTATAAATGAAAAAGAATGCACATAAAACGAGAGTTAGTCTTCGGTAACATAAGGAAGTGTCATTAGGAACAAAAAAAAAAATGATTATTTTGAGTAAATTGCAGCGTGACTTTGAAAGGATATACCTGAATACCAAGTAATTCCGATAAGCGGGGGACAAGAGGGGCCAGGCTGAATTTTGGAGTCACACCTTTTGGTCGTCCCTGGAAGCATGGAGAGCTTTTATCATTTGTAAAACAACGCAAGATGGATGCTATAAGAGATTCAACAAAAGGAGAAGGCAGTCATATACATGCAAGAATTAGACAACCAGCCATGTCCATGACCAAATCATCAAATATATGCAAGGAAATGGTAACATCAAACTTGCAAGATCATATTAAGAATATATCAACTTCATACTTTACCCTTTTTTATTTAAATAATCCTTGAGAAGATAAGCAACCAAGATTTCTTTTGTTAGTGGAAAGCTGGTTCATCCTTACTCAACCGTCCAAAATGATCATCAAACTACTCTATACACCCATTCTTGATGACTAAATACATTTAATACAAATGGCAGATTGATATCCAATTGACTGAAACCTTGTTAAATAAATGTGCAAGTTTGAAACTTTAGATTTAAATCCGCAACTTTGATCAGACTCAGACAGACAGAATCAGGAAAAAAAAATGATAGATGAGTTCAAAGAATTTCAAGATAGACTTATGAGCAGAAACACAAAATGGCAGATTAGTCAGACGTCTAATTCAAACTACGGGCAGTTCCAACAACATAATTATTGTCTAAACTATGAATGAAGCCGGGAAAAAAAAAAAAGGAAGCCAAAATTAGTGTGGCTTGAATATGGATGATGAAAAATATAGCATTGATCGGAAAGTGAAAAGCTTGAAGTGAGGTGGTGACTCACCAAATGACTGGAGAGGATAACCTTAGCGCCGTTAGAAATCAAGTGCTTAATAGTGGGAATAGCGGCTCTAATCCTAGTATCATCAGTGATGTTCTGGTTGTCATCGAAAGGGACATTCAAATCGGCCCTGACGAAGACCTTCTTGCCCTTCAAGTCGGCAGCGGTGAGGTCCCCGACACTCTTCTTGGCCATGGAGGCAACACCTCTGACAGGCTTGGCGGAGGCTTTGAGGGATCGGAGCCTGGTGGCAACATGGTGGGTGAAAATTGGGTCGGCAGCAACAGCAGCAAAGCCAAGGCGGCGGAGGGAAGTCTTGGGGAGGAAGCGGGTGGTGGGGACATTGAGGGAGGAAGGCCGAGTGGTGGAGGATGATGAGGCTGGGGAAACACCACGGAAAGTGTGCGGTGCTGCTGCGGAAGCCATTCACACACTGTCTTCACGGGATCTCTTTAAGAATTGAAAATGAAAGTGGCGGACTGTGAGAGCTCTACCAGTCGTGCTGGAGAGAGACTACTGCTGGGACTCTGCTATAGAGAGGGAAAGGAAATAAACAAGCAGTGGTTGAATTCCAGTCCAGTAGGAAAAAAGAAAAAAGGAGGTTGTGTGACGCAGAAATGTTGATTGATGATGATGGGGCGCCAACAAGCCAATTGGTGGCGGGGGAGAAAGGGGGGTGGGTATCTGTGGACGTGGAAATTGAAGCAGAGATTGGGAATGGGTGCTGAGTAGGGGGATTTCTCTTATCGTTGAGGAGAGGTCCAAGATGTTCGATGATTTTCACCCTCCTCTCCACTTTCTTTATCACTGTCCACAGCCATACTTGCTGTGTCTGCTGCTGTGCCTTTGCCTACTCATTTCTCTGTTCCTTCACCAGTTATTTTACTCATTTTCCATTCTTTATCAAAGTAGTACCTCTAGTTTCCAACAAAATCCCCCGGACTTTTTTCTTCCCCTTCCTCTTTCAACCCCAAATCAAGTTGTAAAATGATAAAACATGGTCTAGGTCTAAAAAAAATTGATGTCAGAACCTATACACCGATATGAGAACCTATACACCACTTCCCTGGGTTAGATTTATTTGATGGGATAATTTCAGAAACCTCCCCTGAGGTTTCTCATAATATCACTTAGAGCTCTTGAGATTTTTAAAATCTCACTTACCTCACTTGTCAACTTGATAAAATTAAATTTTCCTATCAAAATCTACAAATTAACAGCATTACCCATGATCTTGATAACTATTTAACTAAAAAACCAAATCAAAAATAAAAATTTCAAAATAAAAAATGTATATTAAAAAAATTGCTATATAATAACGGTCCATATTTCTCTACATCAAAATCATGTTAGAATAACAAAGGACATGGATAAATTTAATCTAGTCAAAATCAACCACTTAGGAGGATTTTAGTGACTAGCTAACATCTTAAAAAAATTTTATGGACAATTATAATTAATAATTCAAAAATTTTTTTGAAAAATATGTTTTAATACATGATGTAGTTTAAATTACATTTGATAACTAAAATAATCTCTTTATACATATAAATTTTTCATGGTGTAATTTTTTCAATATGTAAATTTTACTTTTGTTTCAATACAACTACAATAAATAGTTTAAATCAAGAAATTTATACCTTATAAAATTTAGCCTTGATTTATTTTTTATTATTGTTATAAACTTCATAAGTAGAATAATACAAGGGTAGTATTGGAACAAAAGTTTTATCTTTATTACATTTCTTTCAAAGGGGTTATAATGTTACAAGAAATATCAATCTAGGGCAAGTGAGATTTTAAAAATTTTAGGGTGCTAAGTGATATTATGAGAAATCTCAAGGGAGGTTTCTGAAATTATCCCTTATTTGATCATAAAGTTTTTGGGAATTCACAGTAAGCTTCCTTAGATATATTGTAATATCATTTACATCCTCACACGTCTGGTAGTTTATGCATCAATTTTGCTACTTTATTTAGATTTTATAATTTATATCTACAATTGCGGATCTACTAAGTATGAGAACATTTAATATTGTAAATCAATAGCAAATGTTAGAAGGAGTACATCTCTTGCTAGTTACTTTGATGGTAACAGCTAATACGTTTGGATAGGTGTATATATACATATATTTATTTTTAAATATTATTTTACTTGCATCACAATTGTAATTCTTAATAATATTTTTATTTCATACATCATACACTGATTATTTTTTTGGAATCTTTTATCTTTGCTCAAATTCATGCTCTAAGAATTTGACTAATGCATACTTAAAACTTTCTACTAGTTTCTCCTACATTGGCTCATGAATTTTTTTGGTATACAAAATTGCTACACTCTGGTTTGAAGCAAAAGCAAAGTTTTGATAGGACAAAAAGAATATTTCAACCATACTTTTTCTGGGTTGATGGACAAGAGACGGTAGTCGTGCATGATTATTGAACATTAGCAATTTTATTAGTCATGATAGTATTAGTATTTTAATCGAAGGGTAGCATAAAAGTATTAGTATTATGTTCAGGTAATTATATCGTGCAAGAGTTTTAGTATTGTTGATGAATATTACTTCTTTTTTTGGATTGTATATTAGGATTCTATTTGGGAGGCCCATGAAGCATCATGGATTAGTAGCTCTATATGGATCTGAGACTTTGCACCCAATCGTAGAGAGCCCACTCCGGAGTTGAGTTCAATATCATCGAGGATGGAAACTCGATTTAGAGAGGTTTGGTTTGATAGCAGCAAATCCAGAGGAGGAGAAGACCGCAAAATGCAGAGAGGATGATAGGTAGTAGGCTTCTCAGTCCTCCTTCCCCTCATCCGCCCCTTCCACTTCATCTTCCCCTCGAACATGTCCCAAATTCCTATTGCCAGTCCCCACTTGCTGAGTGCCCTCCCCGTCTTCTCCAGCTCCGGTTTCCTCCGCCAACCACGCTAGTCTTTATCAGAAGGAGCAGAAGAAAGATTACAGGCAGGGGCAGAGCTCTAAGAGAGTGGCAGGATTACGAGGAAGCTGTCAAGGACAAGGACCTCGCCCGAGCTCTTCGCTTGTTAAAGGAGAATTCTTCGAATGATGGTGGGGCTTTGCAGAGGACGGGGGACTGGCAAGTCCTGGATACATGCTTGAATGCCGATGATATGAGGCTCGTTGCAAGTGCCTACACCTTTCTCAAGGACCAAGGCCGCTTACCCAGTTTTGGGAAATACCGAAATATCGGTAATCACGTCTTGATTCTTCTTCTCCTCCTCCTCCTTCTTCTTATTTTTTTAATAAAAAAAATGCCGACCGAACCTGGTTGTTTTCGTTATTATTTTCCCATTCTGAAGGTAGTAACTATACGCTGTGCACCACTTGATATGTTTACAGGTGGTTTTCCGGGGAGGAGCCAACGCAAATAAACTTAAAATCTGTTTTTCCCTTTCTTTTCGAGTCGAGTGAGGTGGATTTTGATGGTTAAGTTACATAAATGTTGTATGCTTTACAAAGTCTCCACACTCTTCCCTCCACCCTGGCAAGCCCATCTCTTCTGTATCGTGTGAATTCTCGTTAAATCATTAAATTTTTATTTGAGAGTGTAATAGTTGCATATCTATAACCAGGGTTGCGCTCATAGGGTATGATCCCATTGATCTATCTATGGGTTTTCTACCTGTAGCTAGTTCTTTTATTGTATATTCATATTTGACCTTCACATATGCCTACTATCTTGCTATCCATTCCGAGGAACCACTTTCCTATCGCTCATGCAAGTGTTACAATCACTTAGGATGCATATTAAACAATTGGACTGATTTTCTCCTGATGATTCCTTATTTAGTGCAGTTCTGGAAGGACCAAGAGAGATCACACCAAATGTCTTGACGTCTGCAACTGGTTTAGAAGGTGCCATGCACATGTACCTTTTGTGACGAGTACTGGAATATATTGCATGATGTGGTTTCCTTTAAGCATCAAGTAGGCTACATTTTGTAAAACTAATTAATACTCTATACGGCAGTTGGAAGTCAAATACTCTAAACATGTTAGTTTTACTGCTCCATTCTGTTCTTTCTTATATAGATCCTTTCCCGTTGCAGTTTCAAAGCTTTCACCGAAGAAGTGGGGCCTGTCTGGAGCCTCCAGTGTTCTTCTGATTGCTTTGCTTGCTGGAGTATCCTTTTTGCTGAATCAGGGAATAGATATTAGATCCAATCTTGCTGCAGTATTGGGGCTGGCGATGCTAGATGCTATTTTTTTAGGCGGCTCGTGCTTGGCTCAAATCTCAAGTTATTGGCCTCCATATAAGCGTAGGATTTTGGTCCATGAAGCTGGTCATCTTCTCGTAGGTAAATAACGTGTCCACTCGTCTCTTGAAAAATAAAAAATAAAAAAATCTATTCCTGCAGTTGGACAATAGGTGGTGTATTCATATGGAAATTTTTCTGAAACAGTTGCATATTAAAAGCCATTTTTAGGTTTCCATGTTGGTGATTATTTCTAAGTTACACTTCTTCTGTTCATTAAATGTTGAGGATGTTTTTATATGAGTAGCTGATGTGCTTCCTCCAATCTCCTTTTGTGGCTTTTTTTTTAAAATGATAATCCAATACATAATTTTGGCGCAATATAGCACTTATATGAACAGACATTTGATTCAAATTATTGCATGAAAATTGCAGCATATCTAATGGGTTGCCCAATTCGAGGTGTAATACTAGATCCTATTGTTGCAATGCAATCAGGAATTCAAGGCCAGGTAATTCAAATAAAGTGCATCTCACGGGCCATTTTCTTTGTCAAGTATGCAACGTGTTTGCTCAGATTAACATGTCGAGCTTATTCTGATTTCACAAACATTTAAAGAGATGCTTTATGTTGTGCTTAAGAAATTTCACTCTCATTAATCTTTATCTATTTAAACGGTTTAATGTATTTGAAGTACTTTTCACATGGTGTACATAAAGTTTTCTGTCTGACTGATTATTACCATGTGAACTTCTTGTCTTGCTATTTTTTCTCTGCAAGTGGTCCTCCTGGATTTTTTCATCCATCGCTTGGTGCATTAATTTTAGACGACTCTGCTACACTACATCTTTACCTCCAGCTGCCATATATGAAGATGAAATCTCTGTTATTCCAATCCCCCATGTTTTCTAATCTTGGTTAAAGTCGGTCGTTATGGACTCGATAGTTACAATAGTTCCCCTCAATGTTTTCTCATTTGTTCTCATCATCTGTGTGCTAGAGTTTTTGTGCCTCCCAAAAAAAAAAAAAAAGTGGGGCTACCAGTAACGGGATAGTAGGATAGGAGTTTGTTGGTATGTAGAACTTGCCAATGATGAGCTCACCAAAACATTGAGAATGCATTTACTTCTTCACTGAACTCTTTATTTACATTGCTTTTCTAATCTAAGTTGATGATTCATCAAGGATTCACACAAGGCAAATTACTAGTTTTTCCGCAGGCAGGAACACAGTTTTGGGATGAACGACTGCAAAATGAGCTTGCTGAAGGTCGGCTAAGTGGATCTTCCTTTGACAGGTAGTGCAGCCATTCTCAACCCAGTCAACTATCCAAAGGGAAAAATAGTATTTTCCTCCCTTTAAGTTTATTATTATTATTATTATTGTTTTGGTGAGAGATGCTCGTATTTTTAGGATGTTGGGTGCATTGTATGAATCAGTTGTTGTATGTTGCAGAATGTCTTTTGCTAATAGTAATAAACTAGAAATGAAGCATGTCGGGCTCTTATTTCTCTTCTGTTTCTTGTGTAATTTAAGAAGTCCTTGCACGTAGAGCCTGTATTAGATTCTGAGCCATTACCTATTTATTGGATTTCTGCTACTTAAATTACTGGAAGTGCTTCATTACTCTTTCGTAGTTTATCTGAAAGTGTTGTTTTGCTCTTCACTGAGATCGGCAGGTACTGCATGGTTCTCTTTGCTGGCATTGCAGCTGAGGCTCTGGTCTATGGAGAAGCTGAGGGTGGAGAAAATGATGAAAATTTGTTCAGGAGTATATGTGTTGTTCTGGATCCACCGCTCTCTGTTGCACAGGTTGTTGTCTTATCAAGCCATTTTCTTCTTTAAATCCTTTGTATGGAATTTCACCATTTACCTCCAAATAGATGTCAAATCAAGCACGGTGGTCGGTGCTGCAATCTTATAACCTGCTCAGATGGCACAAGCATGCCCACCGTGCAGCTATAAGGGCTTTGGAAACAGGATGCAGTCTGAGCACAGTAATCAAGATGATTGAAGAAGCGATGTCTTTGAAAGCATAATGTGCGAAGTAATTTATTGTCCAATTATACCCTCCAAGAGGTAAAGCTGGTGATGTTTTCTTTTTGCTCCAACCTGGACAGACCTAATATGTATATGCTTGTCACCTGGCAGGATGATGGGTCCTTAGAGATCCTATGTTGGAGCCTAGATGCTGTAGAAGTAGTGGATTGACTGTCTTCAGACTTTCGATTAGGTAGCTAAGCTGGCTTCACTGGGACAGTTTCATCAACCTATATTTAAATCCTGCCAAGTCATTGAGGTTGTTCTATTGCAAACAGCTTATTTGATAACTGCAAACAGCTTAGCACTTGAGGTTTGGCATTTTGTTTGGGGTGCAGAAGGAAACTTGACAGTATGGGTTTGGAGATGATTTCCTCCACAGGCCTGAAGAACCACTACACATTCATTCATATGCTATGGGTCACTTTTGCAGTAACGAAAGAACGCATAGATGAGGATCCTGGATTATGCTATAACCTAGAGTTGCATGCTCTGAAATCTCACATCGGGTTATTTAAACATTTAGCCTCGTAAAACTCAAGTGGACACTCTCTCAAGTCATATTGCAGCTGAATGCTGTGAATTGGACGAAGTTGCCAGGGGTAGAAGCCTAGAGTATTCAACAACTCAAATGCAAAAAGGGATTCTTTGCATGGTTACGACTTACAAGCAAGCTGAGACGGATCGACGCTCCATGTTGTTTTTGATATCATCTACTGTACTTACGTCTCTGCTTGTGTTTAGTCTTGTTACTTCTTTTTGAGAAACAAGGGAAACTCAGATGGATAGGAGTTTAGTTGAAGGAGATTTTTGTTGGAATTGTCTCTGAGTGTCTATACTATTCTTTGAGAAGGAAGCCAGGAAGACGCGGGGTAAGAGCGTTCTCAGATAAACTTGTGCAATGTCTCTCTAAATTCGTTACTGCTTTCTTCTAGTCCCAGCCAAAAGTAATCTAGGAGCACCATTTAGTGAACCTGAAAAAGAATTAAAATGTGGAAGAACCTATATAAGTATAACAAAACCAAAATCTGGTTTCGTGGACAAAACTGACATTCCATAAATTTCCCAAGCGGGCTTTGAAAACTTGGAGAAATTTAATATCACAAAATGATGGTAAAATGCAAATTTAATATTTTTGCGAAGTAAAGTTCATATTATAGTAATTTTAACCCTTTCTAACCCTACTTCCCTTTACCCTGGCCTCGCCCAATGCCCTGTAGTGGAGTAGACCCACTCCCAGTTTTCTTTTCTATCCTTGTAACACCCCAATACATGCCACCCTTCCTCTGGATGCCACATCTCTTCTCTCCTTTTACTCAGTCATCCTCCATTCTATTGTGTACAACTTATTTTGCTATTTGTCTACTATCATCTAGATGTCACGTCATCCTCTATAGGTGTCAAGATCGGTGAAATTTGGATAAGTCATAATTGGATAATGAATATAATTGAATCAACTCATTTACACTCATTTAAATAAATAGATATAAATGGATACTTGAGTATACGCATATCTATTTATTAAATGGGTTAAATGGATGAGTCAAGTCAATCCACTACCCATTAATTAAATTGGTGCCCATTTATACCCATTTAAAATTAATGGTTACTTTGAGTAAATTATTAATATGCGGGTTTGGATAAGCCCATATAAATGGGCTGTGATTGATATCTTTAATGTAATCATTCACGACTCATTTTACTACTTGCCTCTCTCATTAGAGTGAACTACAAAAAATTACCAATAAAATTTCAAAACATCCTAAAAATACCACATACAAAGATTTTAAAAGAACTTGTCTACTGTGAAAGTTTTTAAGAACATTCTAAAAGTAGTCCATCAAAATAGAGCCAAAACTTTGTGCAATACTTTTGAAGTATCGTTCCTAAACTAATTTTCATAACATCAATGTCTTCAATTAGAATTTCAAAATTGAAGTAGTTTAATATCATTAGATAAATTTATAGCCTCTTTTAACCCTGCCCACCACCTCTAACCTATACCTTCCTACGTCTTTCTTCTCTACTTCCACACTCTTATCTCGCAACAACCCTATTCCCTGCTATTTTTCCCTATCCCTGTATCCTGCAAATTGTCCTTCCTTTAGATGCTTCGTGTACAGAGCCAATTAATATGTTTGTACATTATTTTCAAACTATCTTTGCAAACATTATATTATTCATAGTATCCACATGTCTTCATGAGTTACGGAATCTCCTTTTTCATTTGGTTAACCATGACTATTTGTTTCAATTGTGCAACATACTAACAGATAAAAAATAATACGAGTAAAATCTTGTTATACATAATTCAGATCCAATTTTAGGTTTCGTGTCTAGGCCTGGATTCAGACCCATTTTTTATCTTTTGTGTATGATAACTGAAAAAAAATATTGAAGCATCTGATAAGTATATTCCAATTTTATTGTGGGTATGATCTGTAAATTTTGTAAGGAAAATAATACAAAAAGGTTGAAATTTTTGTTTGTTTTCTTTTTTATTTATTCAACGTGTGTGATATGGAATATTGTTATTTGTATGGAGAATTAAAACTTAGACTATTAGTTTATATTGGTTAAAGATTATTTTTAGTCAGTTTTTATATTGATTATTATCCATATAAATATTTGTAGTTTCAAATGTGTATAGTTATTTTTGGTATATTTATTTAATTGCATTATTATGGGGTTGAATATTATTAGGCATGTTTGGAACTAGGTAAAATAGGGAACAGAACAAAATTAATGAAGGTATGATATTATACATAATCCAAACATTATTTTCCCTTAAAAAAAACAAAGATCCAAACATTATTTTCGATATGACTTATCAATTGCATTTATTAAGAGAGGTAATATTATATGCCATGTTTGGAGATACGTTAAAATTAAGGAACTAATAGCAACAAAGCGCATAACATGTTTTGGCCAGTTCAAACAGAAGACATGAATCGAGTTTTGAAAAGAAAAAAAATCAAAAATTTAACAAAAAAAAAAATAGAGACTTAAAAAGTTCAATAGGAGACTGATACTAAAGAATTGCTTTAATACATATATAGCTATAATAGATATGTAGATCCGTGTCTATTTGAGAGAAAACTTGAATAAAATATTCATAAAAAATTTTTACACCAAAGGCAAGTCTCATGATGTGTGCGTGCATATATTTATATATAGGCAAGCAAAAGAAAAAAGATGGGAAAATATCGGTGTAAATAAAAAACCTAATAGGGAAATAACTAATGGATTCGGACCTGGATCTTGGAGCATAGCGCACAAGGATATGGGTTTTGGGTCGGATGCATGTTATAGTAGCAGTAGTAGTAACCAGTAAATAAACCATAGGCGAGCAGCAGAGCGGGCAATCGCTAAACCCTTATTTCCTCCGTAATCTGAATTCACCTGTGTGTGTCCGGGAGAAAGCTGATCTGAGTAGCAGTAGCAAAATAGAGAAGTAGAAGTAGGTGTTAACAGAATAAAACTCAAGTAGTTGTCATGAGCAGCTGGAAGAGTTTGTTACTGCGTATTGGAGAGAAATGCCCGGAGTATGGCGGAAACGCAGATTTCAAAGACCACATTGTTAGCTCCTTTTTACATAACTTATTATTCTTCTCCCTGAATTGAAACCCTATCCCTAGCCCTTTTCTTCTGATTTTACTACTACAAACTAACAATTGCTTGATTTTTTTTCTTTCTTCTATACTATATTTGAATTTCCTTGGCATTTTCTTGCTTTCCTTTTTTTTTTTTTTTGTTAGTGTTGGTTGAACTAGTTGTGGAACCTGACTACTTATCATCCTAATTGTTTTGTGAATTATCCAGGAGTCATGTTTTGGCATTATTCGTCGAGAATTAGATCACTCTGCTGATGATATTTTGCTGGTGAGGCCCCCCCCTCCTCACAATTGTACTTGCAGCTTTTCTATTCAATTATTGCCGCAATATATATATATATTACCTATTCAAATTAATACGTCTCCTCTCCCGGCAAAACTCTGCTTTCTTCCATACATAACTGTTCTTTTAGTCACAACTATGCTTTTCTGTGGATTCTGCAGTAGTATGAAGTTCAGGTGACACAGTTTAAGCAATAACAATGGCTTGGGGGTTGTATAGATGAGATATTGTAATGATAGTGGTAAATAAATAAAATTTTGTCCTAGGTCCTATTAGACCTGCTCTAACTGCCTTCATCACTAATACACTCCTTGATAACAAGAAAAATGGGTGACAGGAATTCTTCAGTGATTTCTCTTGTATGATGTGCTTGGATATACGTGTGTGCTGTGTCCACCGAGCATACTACTCTTTGGTGTGAATTTTTTTTTATGAACTCATTTTTAGACTGGGAATATACTTCGAAGATGATATGGTGTGCCATTCTTAATGCTCATTTGCGTGTAGTCTCCTTAATCTAATATCTTTCTCTTCATGTCCTGCAGTATCTGCTTGAATGTTCTGAACAATTGCCTCACAAGATTCCTCTGTATGGAACGCTGGTATGTTTTGTTCCACTCCTGTGTAATGTTCCTTGTTTGAGAATTTATTTTCTATGTAGTTTTGATGGTTGAGAGGTCTCTACTGCTATGAGCAATTGTATGGCAATGTACTATAGACAAGCAGATGGACGGAATTGAAGAATGGCTTTTTCAACTTTAAGGCGTTGAAGATATTGAATTGTACTTTTGACTGATTGATCCTGATTTAAAGAGAACAATTGAAGATAAGTATGTCTAGTGAGGGAAGGATTGGGGGAGATGTTGTTGAAGAAGAAGGACTTGAAATTTGCAAGGGACACAAATTGCTGATTGGCAGGAAGGTAGCTGAAGAGAGGTAGAAGAGGAAAACTACCGGGGTCCTTCTTATATCATTCTTCAATCCTCCCAACTGAGCAACATATCTCCTAGTGAGATAGAGGAATTTTTTGATTTTGATTTTTATTTTTGGCGGTTCTCATGGGAAGACAAAAGGCTCATTTCTCAAGTCCCCTTTTCCAGCTCCATTCCCAGAACTTTGGAAATTAAAAGGCATTTTTCTTGAGCTTATTGAAATCGCTTCCCAGGCACAAACAATGGAGCAAGATTTGTAATACTATCATTGTATCTTGAACTTCTGGACTCTTGTAGTACAATTAGATTGAAAATTGCATACATTATTAATGTTCTTATCTTCTATGTTGTACATGATAGCTTTTCTCTGATGCATTGTATTATGTATCCAGTGTGGACAAGAAGCTTTTGGCTTCTCTGATCTGATGTCCTTTCTCTCTTTGCAGGTTGGCCTATTGAATTTGGAGAATGAGGAATTTGTCAAGAAAGCACTAGAAAAAATTCAGACCAATTTGCAGGTAAAATAAGTCTCATACATTCAGCCTTTCTTATTCACTTTCTATGTTCCTTTATTTTCTTGCTCTTGGAGGACCTTCAGCTCATTGGGTCATTGAGTTGTCATGATTTCATGCTTTTAGAAAAAGCAAAAATGATTTAAACTGTAATTAACAGTAATGGTTTCTGGTTTACCTCTCCCTTCCTCCCTCCCTCTAGAAAGAAATTATAATCTTGTGAATCTATTTATCTTAAGTCTGTTTCTTGCCTTGCATTACAGGATGCTTTGGATTCTGGGAATTGCAATAGGATCCGCATATTAATGCGCTTGTTAACTGTTTTGGTAGGTGCCATGCAGCGATACTTCATCTTTCTAACTGTTCCAAAGTTCAAACATATTTCTCCTTTTTCTAATGGGACTTTATGTTAGAAATTGTGCCCATGACCTTTCATCCACTTTCTTATCTCATTTATTTGTAACAAAAACATGTTAGTGTGCTCACTTTTGAAGGAAAAGTAGTCTACTTGGGTATGAATGGGAGACCTGTTATGTGTTTATGCAAGTTTGTTATACTAGGACCAAATGAACTTGAGGTTGTGAATAGTGTTAGGGAAAAATAGGCTATGAAAAGCTTTTGGAAATATAATTTAGTTCTGTTTCTCTTTCACAAGGGACTACTGATTTTTTTTTTTTTTTTTTTTTTTTTCTTTTATGTAAAGTTTTGGGCTCTTCAGCATCATAATGATGTTTTGAGTGCTCATATTGGGAACCAGTTATTCATTTATTTTGGTGTATAATGCCTTCTCATTATCTTATCTGCTTACCTGTAATAATCATAATTAGACACTTCATTCTTTTTCCCTAGACAGGTCATATGGTTATTCACATTTATAAGTTGAAATCTTATTATTTTTTGTGCTACAGATGTGCAGCAAAGTTCTTCAACCAAGTTCTTTAGTTATTTTATTTGAAACCTTGTTATCGTCAGCTGCATTAACCGTCGATGAGGATAAAGGAAATCCATCTTGGCAAGCACGTGCCGATTTCTATATCACATGCATTCTGTCATGTCTTCCATGGGGAGGAGCGGAACTTGTTGAGGTAAACTTTACTGCAGTTCCTATGCATTCTATTTCCACATTTTCCAATGCTCTCTCGCTTCAAATTCTATTTCCACATTTTCTGGAGTCTACATCTTTTTGGTCCAGCATTATTCATTTATTACAGATACAATTGCTACTGAAATGCTAGTGGTGGTTCTTTAAAGAAATTGAAATTATTTTGCATTGGTGAGAGAAAAACTTTTGAATCTTTTCCTTTTGCATGTCTTTGAGAAATACTGAAAAGGTGAAATCTATTTGTTAAGGACCTTATCTGATATGTTCGATTTCTATCAGGATTTTTCATAATGTGCAAGAGAGTACAATTATGTCTCTTGAATAGCTACTTCTAGACTAAAAAGTAGTCAGAGTCTTATGTACTGGATTTGCCATTGTTTTGTATATCTTTTGATAATGTCAAATCCTGTTTAAGTCGTCATCGATGGCAGACTTTTTAAATAGTCTTGTTTTAGACTTCCAGAACCAAACTCATTTCTGGTGGTCTGTGAGCTTCGCACTTGTTTCAGAGATTGGTCCTATAGTCATTTGAACCTTGATATGTTTGACTTTACTTGCTTCCTGCATTCTTACAAGTTCAGTTGTAAGAATGGTGAACTATGTGAACTTCAGTTTCTCTTTCTTCCTTCTGATGTCATCTGTGAAGATCTGAACAGTATTTTTTGATTGATTTCTGCAGCAAGTACCAGAAGAGATTGATAGAGTTATGGTTGGCATAGAATCCTACTTTAGCATCAGAAGACATGTTTCAAATGCTGGTTTGTCTGTTTTTGAGGATACTAATGGGAGCGATAAGCATCTTGATGAAAAGGTGTGCCTTTCCTCGTCAACCATTTTCCTTTCCATTGCTGAGACTTCTTTTTTGTATAATAAGTCAGAGGCTTCACTAATGTGTGAGCTATGTGATAGAAGCCACCAAGTCAACTTTTATGACAACTTAAAATCTAGTAAATTATGATCAGAAAAATATCCATGCCTTTTTTATTTTTAATTATATTGTTAGGATGTGAATAATATAAGATGTGGTTTATTTTAAAATGAGATTTTGAGACGAAAACAATGGGTTTTATGGGGAGCTGTTAGCTGGTTTGGCTTTATAGATTTACCTTGATTTGTCAATTGGACAGTATTCGATCTTTTTATATGTCAGATTAGAATTTGGTTGTTATGAGTCTGTTCAGCTGAGCTATACTGAATATTTGAGCTTTATGCTCAAGTTGTTGGATCTCACTCTCTTACAATTCATTGATGCTTATCAATTATTCAGTTCTTGCAACTTAAAGTATTTGAAATGACTTATATTCTGTAATTTACTGTTTCAACTTGTTAGCGCATCAGAGGAGGAATGTGAGAGCTTATCAGGTCTTTTGTTTAGGGACATGGACAATAAGCTGTACATTTTTTGGGACTGTGATGATTGATGAGTTCATTCTTTTCAGATGGTTCACTCCTTGTAGGTTGACCATTAAAACATTGCTTGTCTGTAGCTTGAAATTGCTGGCTGGCTATGAAACTAAGTGCCATACCTTATAGAGTCAAAATATTACAACAACTTGTATTGTACAGATGAAATGGGGTTTTTGTGTGAGTTATTGTGACGAGTGAAGCACATGATATATGTGCTCAAAATTTTAGAAGGGTGAAAAGTAAATTATGGATTAAAATGTCTATCATTTTCAAATTCACTATTGAATAAGAGAGAAACTAACCTTTTAAGTGTCCAAAATGGTGAATCTGTTTTTTTCGTATCATACAGTTGTTGCATCGGGTACCAGGTTTTCTGCTGTTAACTGTCTTTACTTTTTCACTGATAGGAATTCTTGGAGGATTTATGGGTTCGCATTCAAGATTTCGCCAGTGCTGGGTGGAAACTTGAGAGTGGTATTATTATTGATTTGTCCTTATTATCCCCATTATGCTGTAGCTTGTTACTTGCTAAATTCTTCATCATGTGTCACAATGTGGGCAAGTTGTAAATGTAAACATTTCTGCCTTTGAAGAGAGGAGAAGCTGAAAAGACATAACCAACATTTTCGTGGTAATAATTTGATGTCATACATGATCGAATGGTCCTGTTTGTGATTCTGGGTATGGGGTCATGGACACCCAGTCTTATTGAGTTTCCCTGTTAAGTTAAGCTGATTCACTGTACGTGAAAATTATTTTCTTGTTACTTCTATGTATGGTTTCAGCCAAATAACACTGTTGAAAGTTGTTTTCTATAGAACCATAGTTCAATGGTACCTCTCTTCTTTGGTCTTCATCCCAATCTTCATCCCATTTTAATTATGCAAGTATAATCGTGAGTCAGTAAAAGAAGTATAGGTGGTAAGTTGCTTTCCTTTTAGCTTGTTTATTTTGTAATTTTTTCTATGAAAAAGTTCATTGACAACTGAAATTCACAATAAATGCAGGTGCAGTTGATGAAAATTTGGTGTGAGATTTTTTTTAAACATTTAAACTGTCATAGACTATTGGATGTGTGAATTTTCCTCTGGAAGCACTTCTACTTTGTTTGGCAGCTAGACTCTTGCAATCAGAATCAAATATAGTGCTTGCGTATTTTTTTTATATGGTCCAGCCCCTGATTCTACTTTCATTTGCAGTTCCTAGACCCCACCTTTCTTTTGAACCTCAGCTGGTTGCTGGAAAGTCTCATGATTTTGGTCCAATCAGCTGTCCTGAACAACCAAATCCGTCTGCTGCAACCTCTGGGATTTCCTATGGTAGACAAAGGCATGAAGCTGAGTTGAAATACCCTCAGAGAATACGAAGGCTTAATATTTTTTCTGCTAGTAAAGCTGAGGTAATTTAATTATTTGCAGTGTTTTCTTTCTCTGTGCTGTTTATCGGTGCATTATAAGAGCCACTAACTTTACGTTGATACTATATTCTGTCTTGTAATTGGTTAACGTATTTCTTGCTGGTAAACTTGGGTACTTTTACATGCCATAGCATCCTATAGCGTGCTGCTTCTTTCTGCTTCTGGGTACTGTTTATGTTTTCTTGGTGGACTACCTCTTCTCTTTTGTGAAAATGGCACTTAGTCCAATCACTCCCCCCACTTCCCTCCAACCCCAAAAAAAAAAAAAACTCTTTATTACATTCACAGTAGTTGCTTATTGTCTTTTTTCCTTATTTTTTGGAGGACAGGATCTACGACCCATAGACCGCTTTGTGGTTGAGGAGTACCTGTTGGATGTCCTATTGTTCTTAAATGGCTGGTTCGTATTCATAGTTTGTGTTTTAATTTTGCTAGCTTATATCTGTTTTGTTTTACTCTAGCATCTTCTTGATGGTCAGTCTGGAAGAAGTGTACTCCTACTTTTATTGCAAATATAGTTGGAGGGATTCGAGCTTGAGTTTGCATCATAAGCTCTGGATGAGTTCATATAGCTCCTAACTTTCACCTGGATGATTTCATATTTTTCCTCACTTTCACTGATATATTTTCCTTTTAAAGTACGAGGGGAAAAAGTATGTCGAGTTACCTGCATGTATGTGTGATAAGGTCCATTTTGTGGGTTCCCCTTTCCTTGGAGAGCTAGTGCATTAACATATATATTTTTGGGTTGCCTTTGAGGCAGTGGGAGCCAGAATAAGTGTTTGAGATTCTTGTTGGACATGCTTTTTATGGCATCTTATCTTACAAATTGAGATACATAAATAAAATGGCTGCATACAGTCAGAAATATTATGCGAATGCCTTGGCTCAAACTATTTATAGTTTTATCTCATTAGTCTCAGAAGATTCTGTTGGAACCATATGGCTATGCATCAGGCTGTTGGAACCATATGGCTATGCATCAGGCAAATTTTTTTCCCTTGTGTTTGGTGGAAATACATTGTTTATCAAGCTTTGTTTTCTTTGTTTGAGCTACTTTAAGGAGAGAAGGAAATCAGAAATTGAAATTGACCCTTGAAAGTCTAGTTACTGTCTTGAGTCTTGACCTGCTGTTGCCAGTTCTCGGCTTGTTATCATGAATTTTCTTTGACATGTTGTGCCTTTTGTGATTTGAACTTACTTAATGCGAGAACTTTAGTTCTATTTTGCTTGGCAAGGGGTGGCATAACCCTGAACTTGGTGTCTCTGTATCGATATGCTTGTTTTTTAATGAATTGCAATTGCTTCTTCTTTTGCACGGTGGTTTGAGCATTCTAAGGGTGTTGTGTAATTTATTTTACTTGTTCTTTTGTTTTCGGTTAATGCAAAGCTAGTCGAAAGGAATGTGCTGCTTACATGGCTGGACTTCCTGTGCCTTTTCGATATGAATATCTTATGGTGGAGACAATAATCTCTCAGGTACTGCCAACAACTCAACTTCACAAAAACTGTAGTTAAAAAGAGAAGTTAGAAAAAGAAAAATATGGAAAGGAGCATTTCGACGTTCTTGAAAGTGAATTTCCCTTGTCTTACCTTTGCATCTTTCCGCAAGGGTTTGTAATGGCAATGTTGGATATGTAAGCCTAGCTATATGATGCTTCTGGTTTCTGATCTTGTTGACGTTGTCATAACATGCTGTCTTTTTGTTTCTGCAACATGACTCTTTTAGTGATGAATATGGAGATGGCTATAGAAGTTATTGAATTCATATTAATCCTTTTGATGTATTTAGCATTTCATGAGCCCAAATATTGGAGAATAGGACCAATAGCTTGTGGGGAATCTTATCTATAATCTTGATGAAATACATACCTAATCAATTCGAC
This sequence comes from Gardenia jasminoides, assembly GCA_013103745.1. NCBI lineage: Eukaryota > Viridiplantae > Streptophyta > Magnoliopsida > Gentianales > Rubiaceae > Gardenia > Gardenia jasminoides. Next base: position 14,853,308 of record CM023103.1, read on the forward strand.
GTGAGCATGTGGATAAGATTATTGTTTGTTGCAGATCTGGGAGGATTTTAAATAAAGATTTAAGAAGAAAAGTGAAAGGAAACCAAGGTATTGAATGATTTCTGTCAAGATTAAGACACTCTTTTCATGAGATGGTGTTTGGCGTACTTTATATAAAATAGCTGGTGCACTGTTGTGGTGTGTATCATATTTGACCGTGATGATTACGATTCTTAGGTCGAGTCATCCATTTCTTGTGTGCTATGATCTTTGCTATTCTATTTGAATTCTGACTATTTTATTGAGAAGATCAGGATGTCTCTTTGCTGGTTGCATAAGTATGTTCTATTTGTGAGCTTTTTGAATAGAACTGGTATATAATCTTACATGTGCACGTTCATAAGCTTAGTTCTTCAACTTTCATTTCAAATAGTGTTGGTAAAGAAGCTAATAAGGTAATGAAACCTTTTGGCTGTTGATGAGTTGGATGAAACAACGTACGTGGTTTAAACAATAATATTGCTATAGAATTGTTTGAAGGTAAGTCTTGAAAATTTAATCTTGACCAATTTTGTGGAAAAAGAAACCATGGGTTTGTGTCACATTTGCAAAAGGCCATGCCTGATTTATGGTGACTGGAAAGTGGGGGAGGACAACCAACTCTGATTGTGCTTCGTGTTGGAAAATGTGATAAGTTATATTCCAAAAAGTTTCAAGAGGACATGGATAATGCACATAAGTTATGTCCAGCTAAGCTAGCCTCTGCATGCATATTGATATGTTTTCTGGTTAACTGGTGAAAGTTTTCCCCTATCTGTCTCTACTTTCCTTACTTTTCTTACGGTTGATTGTTTATGCAGCTGCTTTTGTTGCCTGAGCCCCCTTTCAAGCCAATATACTATACATTGGTTATTATTGACCTCTGTAAGGTATGGGTTCCAATTCTAAACAGCCCTAGTCTTGATCTTTGGTGAAATTCTTGAGGTCATGTAGCATCATCCAACATTTGACCCTGTCATGCCAATATTTAAGAATTTAAACTGAGACGTTCAATTTTTAGGCTCTTCCAGGGGCCTTTCCAGCGGTAGTAGCCGGGGCAGTCCGTGCTCTTTTTGAGAGGATAGCTGAGTTAGATATGGAATGTAGAACACGTCTGATTCTTTGGTTCTCACACCATTTGTAAGTTTCTTTTATTGACACGTATCATACCATGAAGATGTGCAATTATGCAAGAAACTGTTGAACAGTAAATTTTTCTTTTCATGCATACGGGATCCTTTCCTTATGCAGAATTAATTATTTTTGTGTTTTGGGAACTGTTGTTGTTTTTCAACCAAACTGGACTCTTGGTCAAACTGCAATAGATGTATGTCTTTCAATTGTGAGATGAAAATGCTAGAAGTAGATTTAATAAAACTGTTGGAGGATTATGTTTGTATTCTGATTGATTTGTGGGTTTGAATAAAGGAAAGTTTGGTAAAAGGCTAGGAGATATAGTTATTCACCTTTTCTCAACGGAAAATCCCCAAATGAATGTGAAATGCTAGCCCTAGCCCTACATTGTAAGTTGTCATTGTAAATAATATGCTACTATTTAGGATTTTGGAACCAGTTATGAGTTGCTTCCCAAATTGGCGTATTCTGATGTACATGAAGTATAATTTAGGTCTTAGCATGTTCAGGTGTCACTGATATGACGTTACCACTACTATTTGCCCTATCACCAGTGCCTTTTAAAGGTGGTTAGGTTTTTCCAGTTGAAACCTGGAAGAGTATGGTATATGTGTAGAACTGCCAACTTTGAATTCATATCTTACAGATTTCAAGTAATGAGGGAGTATCTTCTACTAAGATTGGGTTTCCCCATGTATTGCAGATATTTCTGCAGGACTTGTTTTATTGTGTTTTAATGGCTCGTTAAGATTTAAACTCTCATTATTTTCTTCCATTTATGTTTTTTTCTGGATGCAGATCTAATTTTCAATTCATTTGGCCATGGGAAGAATGGGCTTATGTCCTAGAACTTCCAAAATGGGCACCGCAAAGATTGTTTGTTCAGGAGGTTCTGGAAAGAGAGGTCCGTTTGTCATATTGGGAAAAGATTAAGCAGGTATTGACTCTGTTAAGGCTAACTGCATATCCAATTGGCGATCTTGAATTGTATGTGGAGTCCAATGTATGTGTGATTCTTCAATTTGCTTTGTCAATGTTCCTAATGATTCTAGACTACCTATGTAGCTGGACTTACAGTTTTGAAGCAGCACTTCTATTTATATAGAAAGGAAATAATTTCTATGTGAAGACATCCTATGCTTTGCCTACAAGATGACAGTTAAATCATGAGCTTCTCTACGTTTGTACAAATACTCTTATGAAATGTTAAGAGGCTCTCACTTTGTTTGGGTGTTCCATATGTGGCTTACTTGATGAAACCTAAGAAAAACCATTTGCTTTTGTTGGACCTATGTTCTTGGACTTAAAAAAAAGTTTGGAAGCAGCACTTCTATTTTTATATAAAGGAAATGATCTCTTGGTGAAGGTGTCTTATGTTTTGCCTACAAGACACTAGTTAAATCATTGGCATCCCTATGTTGTTGGACAAATGCTTTTCTGAAATGCTAAGAGACTCAGACTTAGTTTATGTGTTTGATATGTGGTTTACTCGTCGAAACCTAAGAAAAAGGAACCTGAAGGATGGGTTGGTCTAAGCTTCTGAGAAAGGAGGGGCTTGTATGTGCTTCTTAACGTAACTGGCTTTGTTGATTTTTGTGCTAGCCTACTGCTACATGTTCTGCATTTTCCCTTAATATTGGCGCTTGTTTCCAGGAAATCTGCTAGGTATATCTAATTTGTCTCGAAACTGAGCTATATAAAGTTGGGAAAGATGCAGAGATTGTTGAGACTAAATTTGTTGAAATGTATTTTTGCTTCTGTTAAATATTAGACATTTACAACTTGCATAACCTTGGTTTACTTGTGAAAATGTAGAGCATTGAGAATGCCCCTGCTTTGGAGGAGTTGCTTCCACCAAAAGGTGGACCGAACTTTAGATACAGTGGAGAAGATGTTACAGATCGAACTGAAAAGGCACTTTCTTTAGAACTAAATAACTTGGTGAAAGGTAGGCACACAGCCCATGAAATCATCACATGGGTTGAGGATAGTGTAATTCCACCTCATGGTTCAGATCTTGCCCTCCGAGTGGTCATCCAAACACTCCTTGACATTGGATCCAAAAGTTTTACGCATTTGATAACAGTTTTGGAGAGATATGGCCAAGTCATTGCAAAGATATGTCCGGATCAGGATAGACAAATCATGCTGATAACTGAAGTGAGTTCTTATTGGAAGAACAGCAGTCAAATGACAGCTATAACCATTGACAGAATGATGGGGTATCGCCTTTTATCGAATTTGGCTATAGTGAGATGGGTTTTTTCTTCATCAAATGTTGATCAATTTCATATTTCTGATCATCCATGGGAGGTATACTATTTTAGCCTTTTGCTAGTGCTGAATAGTCCCAACATGAATTTTGTTTTTGTTTAAAAGTTATTGGTGGAAATGTTAGAGTTTGTTATATTGAAGCTAATCATGTTTTCTCCATTGCTCTCTTCTATTCATTCTCTGACTTTTTTTACCTTTACGAAGGAAGTTCCTATTTGTTTGGATGTATACAAAAGTTTTGCATGTATGGCTGATGAATACATATTACTATCTATTTTGCAAGAGCATTTTTATTATCTCAAGAAAAATAAAAACAAAAGACAGTCAAAACAAACTTTGGCCTGGATTGTGAAGTTGAAAATTTTCAGTGGTCACGAGGGATTGTCTAAGGTATTCTGAGATTTGATATATTTTTCTTGTTGCAAAAGTCACAGTTCTTTTTCAGTTACCCACTCTCCTATTGGCAACTTTTGTACTTCAATATCTCTTCATGTATAAAGATCTTGTCATCATTATTGCATTTTGATCCCTGATAAAGTGGATAAACTAATATTTTTTGCGTATCATGTATAAGTCGTGATTGAAAAATGTTTTGCTTCTGTATTATGATTTTTGCATGTCTGTGATCCCATTGAGGCGATCTTTACTGAAGCAGTTAACAGTATGAAAGTTGACCTTCCATCCTTTAATTAACCCATTCAGTTTTGTCAAGAACAACTTTAATGAACTTGACAAGTAGGTGTGATTGGAAAATAAGTTTCTTTTTACCTAAATCCTGCCGTTTGAATATGATGCTATTTTTCTCTCTTTAGTTGTCTGTAGTTTTGCCATGAAATGTTTTCAGAGAGTTTGTTGGGTGCTTCTTTTAGTCTGAGACTCTCAGAATTTTGGTTGACATTTGAATTTTTTGTAGATTCTTAGAAATGCTGTCAGCAAGACGTACAATAGGATTACTGATCTAAGGAAGGAGATTCCATCTATACAAAGGAGTTTACTATTGGCTGAAGAAGCTGCATCTAAAGCTAGAGCAGAGCTGGAGACAGCTGAGTCAAAGCTCACTCTTATGGATGGTGAGCCAGTCATCGGGGAGAATCCTGTTAGAATGAAGCGTTTGAAATCAAATGCTGATAAAGCAATAGATGAAGAGACAAATGTTCGTGATTCTTTAGATTCCAAGGAGGCTCTTCTTGCCCGTGCCATTGAGGAAAATGAGGTACTGGAGAATAATGAACTTTCATCATGTATTTTGGAGCATAGAATATTTCATGCTTAAAAGTTTTTAAGTGGGAATGGTATTGGAGTGCTTTCTTTTCCCAAGTCAAAAACTTTTTGCATTTGTCCCTTGCTAAATTAAAGTGACTTCCACAGGCATTATTCCTTTCATTGTACAAGAGCTTTTCTGATGTTCTGGCTGAACCTCTGAGTGAGGCATTCAAAAATGGAAATTTGCAGCCTGCTGACCAGGCAGATGAAATGGCCATTGACCTTGATGGCTCTTCTGCTATGGAGTTGGACAAAGAGAATGGGAAGCCAAAGAAAAGGTTCTTTGTTTCTTTTCTTATTTAGCTTGTGGTTGGAGATTGCCTGCAACTTCTTCTGACTTCTATTTTGCTCTTACTCGTCGTGAATTCATTTTCAGTCTTTCAAATGGGAAAAGGGCTGGTAATGGCTATAACCTGGATGAAAGGGACCAGTGGTGCTTGTCTACACTGGGTTATGTGAAGGCCATCACAAGGCAATACGCATCAGAGGTGATTTCTTGTCCCTCATGCTGCTTCTATGTTTCTTTTGGGGTACAAGCATCTGCAAAAAACTAACGTTAACAATTTTGTTCTTCAGCTTTAATGGTATTAAAAAGAGGGCATTTGATATCTAGCGCAGATTTCATTTTGAAATCTGTTTTTAGAACGAAAATTCAAGAAGTAGAGAAGAATATTTGTTGATGTTGACTTAGGTAACGAAGTTGTTGACATTTTATGTGTAATACGTGATAAAGTTGAAGCAACTTGGTTAATACTTCTCCCACATTATTTTGTCTTGTCTTCTTCCTTCAAAGAATTGGACATCCTAGTAAGGGCTCATCTGTTAATATATTTGTTTCGATGGGAAGAAAAGAATTGGAAAGCAAGTGTCTCTCTCTTCAGGAGTTTTATTAGGATGCAACAGAGCCAAATATGAAGATGTAGAATTGGGTGATACTTAAAAACAAAACTCCAACTTCGGGAAGAAATGGATAGAAAGTCACTGATTGCTACTAAGAACCAAACAGAACTTTCCAAAATGTGGGCTTAAATGTATTTTTGAACGACTAATTTATGGGTGGAGTATAAAGTAAAGCCAATAAATTAATTTAGGATGACAAGTTTGATGACAATGTTGTGGTGGCTAGCATTTCCTAAATCACCTCATTTTTCTCCTGAACTGCCAAACAGGAGGAGAAAAACTTACCCATTTTCTCTTTTTCTTTGCATTCGTATTTAAATTTCCTTAAATTTTTTCTTTTAAACTGCGAAACTCCCAAACTAGGCTGACTGTTTGGCAATGTGTACAAGTCATGTTGTTAGAGTTTGCTTTTTCTGATCAGCCTAGATTCTGGTTCTGTCCCACTTAATCCCTACATTGTTTTTGGAAGGTAATTAGTGATTTTGGTCATCTTTTGCCGCTGTACCTGTAAGCAATGCTGTCTAATATTACGCTGTATTGGTTTGATGGTTTCCAGATTTGGTCGTTCATTGAGAAGCTAGATGCTAATGTATTGACAGAAGATGTGCATCCTCAGTTACGGAGAGCAATATATAGTGGCCTTCGTCGGCCTCTGGATGAGCAGTAAAGCTGTCATTATTTGGTTAATATGGGGTGTTTGATGAGTGAGTTTGGTGTATCTTGAAGTTCAATTCCAAGAGTTAACATTTTAAGTGACTGGCAGTTTCATATTTGACTATTTATGTGCCCAGAAATACGAACTTAGAGTTTTAATAGGGGCAGTGGTCGCAGTGGTATATCTCTTTAGCATCTCGAGCTATGTAACCTTTTCAGTAATAGTCGTGATCGTGTTAGTTATGTAGCATCTCGACCTATGTATTTGTTATGGTTAGAGTTGCTGTTGGTATGAATTTGCTGCTGTTTTGTAGTCATTACATTGATTTCTTTTTTCATTCCTTTACTCTGTTCATTGTCATTATTATTATTCACTTAGCATTTTCTGCCAAATCACGTGATGATAAATGCGGACCCCGTCATTCATTGTGCTCTAGCCTCTTATCTACAAGAGTCACAAGCGTCATCTGTGACGGTACTCCCGAGATAATGAAACACCCTCAATGAAGTGGAGAAATTTCTAATAAGATGCATCCATCTATAGTAGTATTAACAACTAAAACGAATCTTGAAATAAGTTGGATCTCAAGGTATGGTTAGAAACTCAAGGCTTGGCAGCCTGGTTTTGTTTTGTCGAGCTGGGTTCACTGCAGAACAAGATGAAATCGACTTAAGGCTTTCTGTTGGATTGATTTCTTGGTTAGGTAAGGCACATCTTGCAGATGTTTCAAACGCCCTTGTTCACATTTTGTCACCTTTATCCCAAACGGGCAAGACAAGCATCATGTACAAAGTTGTATGAGCAAGCTTAGTAGTTGTTTTGTGGTATGAAAAGAAAAACACACAAACGTTATCTAAAGTAGAGAAAAAGAAAAAAAACCGACAAGGGTTACTATTCATCATCACCATAATGCCCAAACAGTTCTCGTTTCCTTTTCAATTGTATTACATTTTGTTCATTTTATTACAGTCACTTTCAGATTCAGCAAGTAGTTTAAACTAATGATCTACGCAGGGCATGGCTCATGGGGATCCCGACCAAGCTCATATGTGAATTATTAATAAACCCAATTATTGAGCCAAGCACACACACACACATATATAACATTAAGCCAACTGAAAAATTTCAAGGATATAATCTACATGCTAACTTTCTTTAGCTTTTTTTGAGTTTGATATTTTTGTGTAGTAGATATGATAGAGAATATGTAAATATTTTAGCAATGAAAGAAAATGATACTAAATTATTGACAAGTTCATGAATAAAAATGCAATAATGTCATTCCATTTACTTTTTTTTTGGTTGGCATATCTAACTTTGACTAATCTTCATTTTTTGGGGGGGGGGGGGTAAAGTGCATATATTTATGGTTGAGGAGGGTAGAGTGTTGCTACCCCTAAATTCATGGAGATAAAAGTGTTATTAACCCTAATATCTAACAACAATTAATTGATTGGCAATTGAGTTCTACCCCAATTTACAATAGAGGGAAAGAGGATTGGGAATGAGAAAATAAGGAGCTAGCTGTTTATGGTTCTCTCAGTGCACCAATGCCCCATTCAAACCATGCCTGGATGATATCAGCTGCAACTGTGAATTCCAGCTTAGATGTCATATCCTAAAAGGCCCATGAATCCTCAAATAATAGCATGAATGGAGAGGATGACCGTACAAAGAATGAATTGACACAAGACGAGGCTCAGCTTAACAATCCATGGAGTCATGCTTCTTTTCTTTTCTTGACGGTGACAAAGTCATAGGCGCTTATATATTTCCTCATTCAAAGTTGTATTATCCTGTTCTTGACAATTGGTGTGTGTTTGTGATTGTGATTTCGCAAGTTTGGGTCTTTGGGTTGTTTGATATGACCGGTAAAAACACGGGCAAAGATACAAAAAGGGCCCCCCGCCCCCACCGCAGTCCCAAAATAGCCAATTGGTGTGGAAGCTAAGCAGCCATCGCACACGTTATTATCATTATTATATATTATTGGTGGTCCGTCAAGGATCAGAGAGCAAAGAACCAAAGAGCAGACCACTACCAATTTCTCTCTCTCTCTCTCTCTCGTAATCTGCAAGCAAATTGCAATCGCACTTTCATTCCTTAATTCTCTTTTTTCATGCAACAAAATCTGGAGAGAGCTCGATTCCAAAAGTTACTTCTCTTTCTCTCTCTCCTGGTGTGCACATACGTAACTCATTCATAGCATCAGTTCTTGAATTGAAGAGGAAAAACAGTCATGGGATTTGAGAAAGATGAAGCCAGCTCTTCCTCGCATGTCCTGAATGTTCCTAGAGAAGATACCCCTCTTGTCGCCACTGATGGCCGTCATCTCTCTTCCCAGAGCAAGACTTTTGCCAATGTCTTCATCGCCATAGTGGGAGCAGGTGTCCTTGGCCTGCCCTACACTTTCAGGAGAACGGGGTGGGGGATGGGCGTCCTCATGCTCTCCTCCGTAGCCTTCCTCACCTACCACTGTATGATGCTCTTGGTCCATACGCGCAGAAGACTTGAATCCGGTCTCAAGTCTCCAAAGATCTCATCTTTTGGTGATCTTGGATTCGTTGTGTGCGGTCCTGTCGGCAGGTTTGCCGTGGACGCTATGATTGTTCTCTCTCAAGCTGGTTTCTGCGTGAGTTACATGATATTTATAGCCAATACTTTAGCATACATATTCAATTACGCTCCCACCAACCCTAACCCCAAGGTCTTGGGGATCTTTGCACCCAAGTTTGTGTACATATGGAGCTGCTTTCCGTTCCAGCTGGGGCTGAACTCAATTCCCACGCTGACCCACCTGGCCCCTCTCAGCATTTTTGCTGACTTGGTTGACATCGGTGCCATGGGGGTGGTGATGGTCGAAGACGTTTTGATTTTTCTTAGGAACAGGCCCGTCTTGGCAGCCTTTGGCGGGTTCAATGTGTTCTTTTATGGGCTTGGCGTGGCGGTGTATGCTTTTGAAGGGGTCGGAATGGTACTGCCGCTGGAGTGGGAGACGAAAGAAAAGAGCAAGTTTGGGAGAACCCTGGGCTGGGCAATGGCTTTCATCTCCTTAATGTACGGAGGATTTGGAATTTTGGGCTATTTTGCTTTCGGCGAAGAGACCAAGGACATAATCACGACCAATCTTGGGCAGGGGCTGTTGAGCAGCCTGGTTCAGTTGGGTTTGTGCATCAACCTGTTCTTCACTTTCCCGCTGATGATGAACCCCGTTTATGAGGTGCTGGAGAGGAGATTCTGTGAAGCCAGGTACTGCGTGTGGGTGAGATGGGCTGCGGTTTTGGGAGTGACGTTGGCGGCTCTCCTGGTGCCGAATTTTGCCGACTTCTTGTCTCTAGTTGGGAGCAGCGTATGCATCGTTCTGGGTTTTGTTTTGCCGGCTTTGTTTCACTTGATTGTGCACAAGGAAGAATTGGGGTGGCAGGGTTTGGCTGTGGATGCGGGAATTGTGGTGATGGGTTTAGCATTTGCTGTCTTCGGAACATGGACTTCCCTGATAGAGATTACGGCAGCCAGAGCCGAGGCTTGAGAAGCAAAAAGCAGAGAATGAATCTGCATGCAATTGTTTTTCTTTCTGGATTGTAAATGTACCAAAAACACTACTGCGGTTAGTTACAACTTTAGCTTGCGCCTTTCAGTTTTCAGTATTTGGTAATGTTGCACACGGACAAGTGTGTAGTACTCGTTAGCATGAGTCCAGCTCAATCAGAAGAAAGTCCAACAGCCTTTACAATGCTGATGCAATGCTCTTAACGGTTTTTGCTGATGCAAAAGATTGTAAACGAGCTTATGATGTTGTCTGCTGCTATATAAGCAAGCAAGCAAGCAAACGTCTACTACAAAACATGCGAAGAAACGTTCATTTTGCAGAATGCAATGCAATACCACTGGAAACTAAATGCATTTACCATTTCAAGACTCGAGCAACCAAAAATACGGAAAAGAAAAGAAACCATCTCATCAACAGAGCTTAAAAAAGCATGAAAAGCTAGCAGTGAAGTCTTAACATCCCATCCAATCCAATCCAATCCAATCCATGATTGCTGCGGAATTGGTGCATAAATGTATATAGAACTACTCGCGGTGTACTCAATTTGAGCCCAACAGTACTCTCAACCAAATTCTTATTAAGCACATAAAGTAATTAAAAGGAAGACCCAAAAAAAGGAGGAGGAGAACATATTAAAAAAAAAAAAAAAAGGTATTAAGCACAGAGCAGCCCATAAAACGCAAAGGAACGAACCCAAGACAGGAGCTGCAAAAGCTAATCGAGCTCCTTCTGGACTTTAATCCCCATGGAATTGGCGGTTCCGATGATAGACTTACAAATGGACTCCAAGGGCATATACTGGCAGTAGGGGTCCTGCTGTTTCACCTTGGCAATCTCGTACACGTGCTTCAAGGTTAAGGAGGAGGCCGCCACGTGACCGGGTCGCCCGCTCCCCTTCTCCAAACCCGCCGCCTTCTTGAGGTACCACGTGACCGACGGCGACCTGACGGTGAACTCGAAGGTGTTGTCCTTGAAGGCCGTGATGACGACGGCCATGGGGGTGTCGGGCTTGTACTTTTGGGTCCTGGCGTTGAAATCCTTGCAGAAGGCCATCAGATTGAGCCTGTACTGACCCAGGGCGGGCCCCACCGGAGGTGCCGGCCGAGCTCCCCCGGCTGGAACCGTTAAGCGGATGGTCGCCGCCACCGGCCGGCGGGTCAGAATCTCCTTCAACGTCGACATTTTCTTCTGGCTTTAAGAGATGGATGGAGATGACGATGACGATGGCGGCCACGGCCGTCAGTACACTCTCTCGCGCCTCGCCTCCTCGCCTGCTACTATCGACATCTAGTTGGGGGGTGCGGTCCGACGCCCAGAGTTTTCTTTCTTTCATTTTCATTATTGTTAATTATTTTGGTATTGGGCCTTTTTGGGATTGCTTTGTGTTGGGCCTGGACCCGTGATTATCAATCAGACCCGCCCTCCTGTTTATTGCCCGGACCCGCATTTGTCCACCCACCCGGAGGACTCTCTTTTGTCCTTTTTCCCCCCCTGCTTGCTGGCTAGTAGCGGTAGTATTCATTTCAGAGATTAAAATTAAGCAGTAGAGAGCTGCAGAGCAGAGTGTATTATTATTGTTTTTTTTTTTTTGTATGTTTTGCTGCAAAGAATCCGAAAGCTACTACGACCAAGTACTAACTTCTGTTCTGCTTCTTTTAAAGGAAATGGGATTCTAAGCCTTTTTGCCTCCTCCTCTCCCCCCTCTTTTCCTCTCTTCCTTCAGCATCATCATCATCATCATCATCGTCGTCATTTGGTTAATAATCTACTCAACCATGGAGCTAAGCACATTGAATTATGCGGCCGCCGGACTCTCGTTTCAGTCCCCCTCCTCTTCACCAACCGCTGCCAAACACCACCGCCTCTTCCTCCTCCTCAACCATAAAAACCCTTCTTCTTCCTCCTCCACTCTTACAGACCTTTTTCTTCTCCGGACATGCCGCCCTTTTTCTCCATTGCCTCGCTTCAGTTACGTGCCTAAGCTCTCCCGCCATAAATCCCAAAGGACCCCCATTTTAGCTTCCTCCTCTTCCTCTTCTTCTGGTAATGACAATCCTCCCGACGACTCCGCTGCTGCTGGCTTCTCTTGGCTGCGTCTCTCTCGCCGCTTCTTTAACAGTTTGGGCCAGTCCCTCAAGAAGGATACCGGTATTGATTTTGAACGAGACGCTACTGCTACACTGGCTGAGCTCGCTGCTCCGCTTCGTCGCTCCTTCCAGTTTGCCCACTCTCGGCTGGAAACGTTCAGCTCCCACTTACTTCCCCACTTCCTCAACTGGAATAAATTGGACCGCTGGAAGGTAAACCTTAACCTGAGCACAAGTTTGTGTATTTCTGCTTGTACCATCCAATAATTTTCGCAGTTGTGGAATCCAAAAAAAAATGGATGGATGAATTCTGTTGCTCTGCATATTTGACACCATTGGATTAATAGCCTCAAACCAAAAAAATTTAAAAAAAAAAAAACTTTTCAGTTCTTGATTCATGGCCCACCTATGAATCTCAACCGACATTAGTTTCCAATGGTAATGTGCTTCTTTTCTTGTTTGGCTTTTCAGGATGTAAAGAATTGGGAAGCCAAGAGAATTGCTGTTCTAATACTTTATATACTCATTACGGTGGTTTCTTCTCGAGGAATTTACAAGGCAATTCAAGCACCTGTTATTGATCGACAAAGAAGAGAGCTGGGTGAGGCATATATGGAGGCTCTGATTCCTGAGCCTACTCCCACCAATGTCAGAAAGTCTGTACTGCTTTTCCTATCTGACCTCATCTTCTGCAGAGCACTACCACTTTTAGTTAGGAAGACTACCCTTTCTGCTCTCACCCGGAAGCACATGACTTCAATAGTTACTATGACATGAATGTTCTGCATATTTACTTTTATAGACGCGTTCTGTCGTTACCTGATGATTGTACTTATGGCTCCCTTGATAACGTTTGTCATTTGGCTGGCTCAATACTTGTCCACAATTTTTTTTTTTTTAAGTGCCTGCCTTTTGATCTGCCATTTTTTTTAGATGCATGTACACTCACTGTCTCTGATGTTTCTTCTTTAATACAGGTTCAAAAAGGGTTTGTGGAGGAAGACAACTCCAAAGGGCCTAAAACTCAAAAAGTTTATTGAAGGACCTGATGGAGCACTTGTTCATGATAGTTCTTTCGTTGGGGAAGATGCATGGGATGATGATGATCATCCCCAGGAGAGTGTAAAAGAAATTATGGACCAAGATGTGAAATTGAATGCAGAAGATAAGAAGGCTTTGAAAGAAGATTTAGCTTTTTCAGGTGAGTTTGCAAGTGTGTTTTTTTTCTTCCCTCAAGCTAGTGGACAAGCTCAGTTTACAGATCATTTTGTGACATTACTCAAGAAAATAAAAAAAAGGGGAAAAAATCATGTTTTTAAATCTTTATGTAACAAAGTTCCTGCGGACATTAATTTTTGACCTGATGTGTGTGTGTGTGTGTGTTTTTTTCAATTTAATGATCTAGGATAGGAAATAGAAAAGAATACACATCAAGTCAATTGTTCATACAATATTTTCATTTAAATCTTTTGATCTGATAAGGTAATGTCTTATATAGAGTTAGTTTATGGGGAAAAAAAAAACATAAGGATGGAAAGTTTTATTGCGAAAATTGTTCATACAGTACGTTCATTTATGTACTGATGGAATCCCTTGCTTTAACAATTTCCTTTGACTTAGTTGTATCCATGTGATTATATTGTAAGTAAAAATAATGGACTACAAATGTGGTAATGCTGTTGTTCATTTGCTATGTATCTTTTACGTGGTCAAAAAACTGTGAGTACACAACAAGAGCACCTGCAGTGCTAAACAAGATCAGTATTACTTTGGTAATGGTTGGAGCAGCAAACTCGGATTCAGCAAGAATCTGATTTTTTTGATAGTTTGAATGGGGAATCAGATGGGATCAAGGGACTTGTCAGGCACAGCCGCTGACTCAAGTGCCCATGAACTGCGTGATGGCCTGTTAATTTGGTTAAATAGCATTTTTTAGCAACCTTGTTTTGCAGGCGAAAACCAGGAGAATGGAGGAACTTGGCATGAAAGGCTTCAAGCATGGAATGAAATCCTTCAGAAGGATAAGTTAGCTGAACAATTAGATTCATTGAATGCAAGATATGTGGTCGAGTTTGACATGAAAGAAGTTGAGAATAGCCTGCGCAAAGATGTTCTTGACAAGGCCAAGTACAATCATGGAACCAGAGCTCTATGGATTTCTAAAAGATGGTGGCGCTACCGCCCTAAACTTCCTTACACGTATTTTCTTCAAAAACTTGATTCTTCTGAGGTAAGGATTCTGATTGTTCATTCTTCCGTGTCTATCTTCTTCTTTCTGTTTAGGAAATTGGAGAATCTTTCCTCACACATATCTGCACTGATGAAAGAGAGAACATGTAACGTTTGCATACATGAAAAGATACTTGGAAAAAAACGATGCAGATGGAGCTGTGTGATTTATGGTGCATGCATAGGACTTGAAGTGTGCAACATTTTCTTGACTGGTAGGCTTCCATTAGTGGGAGTGTGAGATGTTAGATTTTATCCATAAACTCCATCATGATAAATACTGAATGAAATATAAGTCACATTATAATGCTTTATGGGGGTGATTTTAGTTTTTACATGCTTTTATATCCCTTATTTGATGCTAGGTGCAAAAACTTAAACGCGTAGGGGTCAACTGTAGAAATCAGGTCATGATTTGCTGTTGATTTTTTGCAGGTCGCTGCTGTTGTTTTCACAGAAGACCTGAAACGGTTGTATGTGACAATGAAAGAAGGGTTCCCAATGGAGTATATCGTGAGCTTTGAATCTCTTGGTTATGATTCAACTGAAATTGTATGCTTTTACTTCTGAAATTGCTCATTGATGCATTTTACTTTCTCAGGTAGATATTCCACTTGATCCTTTTTTGTTTGAGATGATATCAAGTTCTGGAGTTGAAGTTGATCTCCTCCAAAAGCGGCAGATTCATTACTTTCTAAAAGTTGTCTTTGCTTTACTGCCTGGTATACTGATATTGTGGTTCATAAGAGAATCTCTGATGCTTCTTCACATCACTTCAAGACGTTTCCTTTATAAGAAGTACAATCAACTTTTCGACATGGCTTATGCTGAAAATTTCATTTTGGTAAATTTCATTTTTTTCTAAATTTGTAGTTTCCTCATCTTGAGTTGTTTTTGATCTCTTATTTCGCCACTTACTTAGCCAGTAGGGGAAGTTGGGGAAACAAAGTCTATGTACAAAGAAGTAGTATTGGGAGGAGATGTCTGGGATCTACTGGATGAGTTGATGATATACATGGGAAATCCCATGCAGTATTATGAAAAAGAAGTGAAGTTTGTACGGGTGAGCTTCATATGTTGATAATTAAACGGTGGATAAAATATGCCAAAAATTAAACAGTTGTAATTTTTTGTGTCTGGTTATTTGCTTTACAGGGTGTACTTCTCTCTGGACCTCCTGGAACAGGCAAAACACTATTTGCCCGAACTCTTGCAAAGGAAAGTGGGTTGCCTTTCGTTTTTGCTTCTGGTGCAGAGTTTACAGACAGTGAAAAAAGTGGTGCTGCAAGAATAAATGAAATGTTCTCTATTGCTAGGAGAAATGTGAGTCTGGCCAGTTTGAAAACCTTGTTCAATATCTTATAATGTAGATGGTGATGTAGGCTTGTGGCTAAGAGTCTTTGTTCCTCGTGTTAGAACAGAAGTTTGATTCGGACCGTCTCCATTCTCCTCTCCTCTTCGTTCCTTTCTCCCACCCTCTGCTTCTGAAACATCTTGATACAAAGACTGCTGTGTCTTCTAAATTTCCCTTTTGCATGTTTAATGTTTCCATGCTTTATGTTTAACATTTCCCTGTTATTTTTCTGTTGATCATGTTCTTATACCTGAATTTTACTAAAGATCATCAGGCAAGAATTCTCTGCCTTTGGAGCTTTTGGCAAAACACATACTGATTTTAATTAGTTTTGCTTTAGGATTTTTTTTGTTCAAAATTTTTTTCCCTCTGAAAAATCCCTATTCAATGTCTTTGTGCTAAGTCTCGGAAGAACGAAACTTTATCTTCCTTCTTTATGCAGGCTCCTGCTTTTGTTTTTGTTGATGAGATTGATGCTATTGCTGGGAGGCATGCCCGAAAGGATCCACGAAGAAGAGCAACATTTGAAGCTCTTATTGCTCAGCTTGATGGAGAGTTAGTATCTTGCTTAATGCCATGAATACATTGCTTTTGCATAGCTAAGTGTTGATCTGACAGGTTTTTTTTTTTAAAGATTTAGCATGTTATTTCCCCTAAAATTTTGACCACAGCACTTTGTTTGCTTGAGATTCAGTTTTTGTGAATCCAGGAGGAATTGTCCACATACAAGGTTTTGTTAGGGAAATTCATAGTGATGATCTGATGTGTGTGGTGTTTCATGTTGTTCCATCTTGGTTGCATAGTGAAGAATGTTTAGTAGCATGGTAAACTTTTTAAATCTATAGGGTTGTGGTGCTCAATCAGAATTCAACTGTAAGAGAGAGTTCCTGTGTTTGTAATGAAGAACAAGTTACAAGACCATACATGTGATGTAAGACTTAAAATGACAGACTTGCTAAACCAAATAATACATCATACTGCTTCCATGTGATTAAGAGATGGTGAAGGTTTATGCATTTTGATGTATTGTTGCCATGTACTAGGGAAGAAATAGTGGAGCTAGTTATGGCTTCTCTATTTATTAGTAGTATCAAGTTCAAGTTTCCGACTATTGTTGTCATAACTTTACTAACATTAGTGTTTCCACATTGCATATTGCTGTACTTCTGATTGGATGTATATCAATCATGGGAACATGTTGTAATGGAAGAAAGATTGGTAAGGAGAAGGAAGGTGTGTGTGTGGGTAGAAAGAGAGATACAGATGTAGGGTTAATTTTACAATTGTCACTATTGAAATTTGTTGCTGCTGTTCGGTAATTCCGATTTTAATATTACCACTTACAGTGGGAAGTCTGTTGTTCCCAGGAAAGAAAGAACAGGCGTTGACAGGTTCTCATTGAGGCAAGCTGTCATATTCATCTGCGCTACTAATAGGCCAGATGAATTGGACCTAGAATTTGTTCGGCCTGGACGTATTGACCGTCGTTTATATATTGGATTACCTGATGCAAAGCAACGTGTACAAATTTTTGGTGTGCATAGTGCTGGTAAACGACTTGCGGAGGATGTTGATTTTAAGAAGGTATAATGTGTCTAATTGCTGAACTCTTGTATCACTCTTCACTGATTTTACTACTACTCCAAGGTATCATATGGAGGGGTTTTTTTACCTCTTTCTATGCAGGTTGTGGTCCCCTTCCATTTAATGTATCACTGGAAGGACAGTCTTGTTTTCTTTTGTCTGCTACAATTTAATTAAGAATTTACTCCTCTGTGTGTGTGTGTGTGTTAATTATTTTGCCGCCATGAGGCTTTGGAGCCAAGGGGCTTTTGATTAAAAGGTCTGGAGAATGGTTTACTTATGACAATCTTGTCTTTTTACTTGTACAGCTTGTATTTCGGACTGTTGGATATTCTGGAGCGGATATTAGAAACCTGGTGAATGAAGCTGGAATAATGTCGGTGAGTTAGTCATCTCTGCATTTTACAAGCTGTATTTCTGATCTACTGTGTACATATTCTGATGACCTCTATTTTAGTGGATGCAATGGAATAATGAACATGGAAATGTTTTATTGTTCAAGAGAAAGCTTGCAGAATTAAAAAGTTTGTATCACCATGTTTGGTGGATTGCTTGTTGGCAGATCTATTATCCTTTTGAATTCTTAAATCCTGATTATTGAGACCAAGGCTTAATGCTCTGATATTATTTGTGTAACAGATAAATTAAATGTCTTGAGTTTCGAAATGTATAGCCTTCTTAAACTGCAGCTGATGTATAAAAGTTTATCTCAAGATATATATTTGGTTAAACATGAGAACTTAAGCAGCAACTCAGATGTAAAATTTACATCCCCGGGTGAGCTCAACCTATTAAATCTATGCAGAACATCTTGAAGATGTGTGGCTTTCTCAACAGTTGGAACTTCTCATAACGTTTGACTCTGGATATGATTGTTGTCTTCTATTTCACTTGTATTTTATAGATACAAATGCTGAACAAAATACTCAATGGGCTTTTTCACTGCTTGTACAGGTGAGAAAAGGACATACTAAGATCTACCAGCAAGACATTGTAGATGTCTTGGACAAGCAACTGCTTGAGGGTATGGGTGTGCTTCTTACGGAGGAAGAGCAGCAGAAGTGTGAACAAAATGTAAGCATTTTATGCATGTAAACTAAAGTATCACAGCATACATTTTGAGATCCTTCTAGATGTACTTTTTCATCACATGTTTAATGGTTCACATAATAGGTGTCTTTTGAAAAGAAAAGACTTCTGGCAGTACATGAAGCTGGCCACATAGTCTTGGCACACTTGTTCCCTCGTTTTGATTGGCATGCATTTTCTCAGCTTCTACCTGGTGGCAAGGTACAGCTCCTGTTGTGGATATTTATAGTTAGTATGCTTAATCTTGCCTGAGTTGTCTCCAACACCAGTCCTTGTTCTATTGAAAAGGAAACTGCTATATCGGTGTTTTATCCCCGAGAAGATATGGTTGATCAAGGTTATACAACCTTTGGCTACATGAAAATGCAAATGGTAGTTGCACATGGTGGGCGATGTGCTGAACGTATTGTATTTGGGGATGATATTACGGATGGTGGACAAGATGATCTGGAAAAGATTACAAAGGTAAGTAAATAGTTTCAGATCCATTTGTGAAAGCAGATGAGAGACTGCTTTCACTGATGAGCGAGTTTTTAAGCATCTAGTTTGGAGTTGGATGTGGACCTATCTCTTCTGCTTAGTAATATTTTCATTTTCCCTTTAGATTGCTAGAGAAATGGTGATAAGCCCCGGAAATCCTAGGTTGGGGCTTACAGCTTTGACAAGAAGACTTGGACTGGTTGAGAGACCAGATAATCCTGATCGTGAGCTTATTACATATAAGGTACTTCCTTTTTTTTTTTTTTAAGAATTTTAAGCTTCATTGTAGGAATTCCTTTTGCTTAAGCATGATCAAATCCTTTATTTTTCTGAGCAACTAATTATGCTGCTTCACCTTGTTATGGTGATATAGTGGGACGATCCTCATGTTATTGCTGCTGATATGACAGTTGAAGTTTCTGAACTATTTACCCGGGAGTTGACAAGAGTAAGTGAAGCATCCCTTTGTGATGGTTTCATGTTTCTTTAAGGACATATCCCTTTGTGATGGTCTGAAATGTTGTTATTGCTTTGCTCATATAAAGGTTATTTTGATTTGGGATAAGTGAAGAATATAATTCAGTTAGTTCGCACATCCAAACCACTTTAGATTTGTAGACCTTGGCAGGTGGAAGAATGGGTGTCTTCTACATACTCGTCTGCTACTTGAATCAAATATGTTTCTAGGGCTATTAAGGACAGGATTTTGTGTTAGTGTTATGACCTTCAGCTTTCTCTTAAGCAAAATTTTTCCAGATATGAAGAAACTATGTAACCACAAAATGATAACTTTATGAGAATAATTTTCATGGCTAGATATTTTTTTTGGTCATAGCAAAATGAGAGTGAAACCCATAACATCACTAAGGTGAAATAATTTTATGGATTTACTTTGTGGAATCAGATTATATTGCAAACAGAAACAGATATGAGGAGGATGATCTCCAATGCATTTTCTTCTGTATATATTGCTTATCCGCAAATTCAGTGAAAACTATAATTTCTTATGTTGCAGTACATTGAAGAAACAGAAGAATTTGCAATGAAGAAATTAATGGAGAACAGGCACATAGTAGAGATGATTGCAAAGGAACTTCTTGAGCACTCAAGGATAACTGGATTGGTGAGTCATTATTTACATTTCATTCTTCTAGTCTGTGGCTTTGACACATATAACAAGGATTTTCCTTATTGACTTATTTTTCACTCTTTCTGCCATTCCCATGTGTTATTCTGATGAATAAATATGTTTGGAGCTGAATAAATAACTCACTTACTTTATGTAAGTCTGATTAACTGCCTCATGCATTCATGATTTAATACAAGTCCTCTTGCAAGAAGCTTTGTTGTCAATGTGCACTCTTGGTATTGCTTAAAAGATGCTGTCTTGGAGTCTACGCATGGATCTATGTTTTTATGTATGAACATTTGTATTTTATGTGTATAAATGTCCAAAAATAGCTTTTGTTTTGAAAGGATTTATATTAATGCTTCCCACATTTTTTCCCATTTCCTTCTTGACTATTGTGTTAGACTAGTCAGCATACTATGCCCCCAAGAAAGAGCAGTATGTTAGGAAAATAAGTTTGACCAGACCTAGCAAAGGTTTTCTGGGAAAGTCAGCTATGTATACACCTCTGCAATAGAATCATTATCAGAGGTACATCAACTTGCTTGTCTAGATAGAAGTTTATAAGAAGATATTCCCTGCAAGAAGTCTTGATGTGAACTGTCTATATGGTGATTTTTCTCTGCTGTGCTTTATGATAATTAAATAGTGCTTAATTATTGTGTTTCTTTCTTAATTGCTCAATGATGGGTCTTGTTTGACTGAAACCTTCTGTGTCTAGATTTGCAATAGGATAAGGTTTTTCAAGTATTTGTTTACTACTTTTGTTAGTGAAAATCTAAGAAGGATTTGGGATTGTTGTGTTGGCTCTTTTGGTGCTTTTCTATTTCTGTTCTCAGGAAGTTGAGGAAAAGATAAGTGGACAATCACCACATATGTTTGAAGATTTTGTGAAGCCTTTCCAAATAAACTTGGACGAGGTAGTATTCCTTTCTGTATTTCCTCGTTATATTGATAAAAGCCAATAGTACGACGTGAAGATTTAGTCACTGAAACATCTGTTTTCTTTATGATAAACATTGTGATAGTATTATAGCTCAGGAAGATGCATTGGATATTCTAACATGCAGCTCTGTCTCTGTGTCTCTGGTTCTAATTTGTGCCTTGCCTTTCATGTAAATGTCACGTCAATGTCCAAGATATAACTAGTTGAACAATTTTTACTCATCTCCATCCAATGTTTTGTTAAGCAATGTAGCTTTGGTGATTGAGCTTGAAGAAACTCGTTGATTTGGAATGCCTTGCACTTTGGTTACCATGGAGAATGTTTACTAGTTACATTTTTTCGGAAATTGATTCAGCTAATTTCATTGTAGTGACAAAAGTACATAATTATGTTGCATTGACTTACTTGAGGTGCTTGATATCTTTGTTGTGTGGTTTTTTTTTTTTATTGAAGTCTCTTGTGTTCGTGATTACTAGAAAGCTATTTTTTTCTTCCTGTTAGGCCAAGGTGTAGCCTGTATGTGTGTTAAGTAAGATCCTTGTGATTTGTGAGAGCAGCATATGTTGCTGGTGCTTTTCGTCTGCATTCTTTCGGCCTGGATATAGATGCTGTTTGAATGTGTTTTTTGGGGTCTACTGTACATCCGTTCTTGCCATGTTTTTTAGTGTCCGCAAAAGTACATCACTCGTCCAGTTCTCAAGTCACAGAAGGCTGTTATTTGTTGAGTTAAAAACTAAATTTTTATTTTGAACTGTTAAAGAGAACCATTTTTCCTTAACTTTGTTTTGAAATCTCCATAGCATTGGCCTCTTCTTATTTCTCTGCAGTGCAGTGCAGTGTTTGAAGGATGAATTTGCTATTCTGACACTCTGAGCAACTAAAGCCTTGTACTGATACACATTCAGCATACATACATTCTGCATATTTTTCTTAGTGTTAGGGACTTTTTATTTTAACGTTAGATTGTCATAAATTAAATCCTTTTATGTCGAATTCTGCCAGGATGGACCATTGCCTCACAATGACCGTGTGCGTTATCAGCCGCTGGACATCTATCCTGCACCGCTTCACAGATGCTAAGAGTTCATCCTCCCAAATGGGTGACGGTATGTAGAGCTGTTGATTGGTTGGGACGTAACATACCCGTTCTTATGGTAAGACTACAGTTATCGGAGTAGGCAGAAATTCGGGCATTTTAAACAGAAAAATTATGCCGAATAACCGTCGTGCATGGAAATTACGAGAGACTCTGTATTTTTGGAGCTACTGGTTGAGAATTTGTAACGCCAGTTTTTACTTTTCTTCAAGGAAAGTTGTAGTTGTTACATGTAATTTAAGTGATCATCTTTATTGGACTGCTACAAGTTAAAGCAGAAGAGAAGGAAAGGTGTTTCTTCCCCTAATTTTATCTGTTCTCTCTCTTCTTCTTTCATTTTTTCCCCCCCTTCTGCCCGGGGAAGAGTTGTGCAACATTCAATTTTTTTCCCCTCCCAAGAAAATTCTACTGATGATACAGTCGTCAAAATCCAAGAGTAAAATAAACATGCTACTTCTAGACAAGCACACCCAAACAGCGATCCTGAAAGATGGCTGCTACGTGGAAATAATAATGATTCCAACAAAAAGAAAAGGTGCATCTGATCCAAATTCAGATACAAATACAGCACCTTAGAGTGCTGTTGTACTGTGGGAAAAGCCGAGTCTCGAAACATTTGAGCGGTACTGTAGAATGCAAATCACAGATGCATTACTAATAGCAGATTGCGCACTGCAATACTGTTCTGGAGATAGCATCTATGCAGCTTGACAGATAGATATCTGCAACGAATTTACCCAAACAAAACAATCATTCACTTATTTGGAGATTTTTCTCAATTGTTATATAACTGACTATTTCCTCCCCATGGAGTCTCGAATTCTTAACCTTGAGCTACAGTTTGCTGGTAGGAAGCCCAACTGGCGTGGCTCTTGATCTGTTCTCCACTGCACGTGAAAGCTGTTTAACAGCATCCTTTGGTAAATGGCGAGGGCGGCTCAACCATAATCCTCCATCAACTACAATGGTGGTTCCATTAACATACTTGCCTTCACAAGGAGGGATGTCTCAATTAGTTGAGTTAGAAGCAGAATAGGGAGGATCAAATGGCAGTAATGAGGGATTGCTGCAGCAAATGTAATTTTTTGACTGACTACTGAGATTGTTCTGTCCCCTTCTCATTTTTTTGCAGGTAGACTTCTATATACTTCGTAAGAAGTTATTCAAAGTTAAAAACAGAGACCAATAATAACAAAAACAACCATGCCAGTACTGTATATATATATAAATCAGAGAGATATAGAAAGGAGAGCCTTGATCCTAGGATAGTGGGGGTGGTTCAGGACTAGCAGTAGGATGTCCATTCACTGCAAAGCAAACACAATAATTGCTAACATTCACAAGGTTTGCATAATTCTTTTGGAGCCTTATTCAGGAGGTTCAAAGCAGAAGAAAGAAATTTGCATCTCTGTACAGAATATAATGCTGTACAAATTTAATCCTGTCAATCATCTAAAATTGTGCCAGAACCCTGGCGTAGAAAGATCTACAGGTACCATTTTTGAACAGGCTGTACAAGTGATTATCCAAAAACGGATAGAAACATCACGTCATTTTCATCACACTAGGGTTCAACCAGTGGGGCAACGTATAGAATTAAGTTTATCAACCAAAAAATCAAGCAACTATCTTCTATGATGCAAATTTTCCAGAAAGAGATAAAAATGATTTAAAGTGGACAATAAAACTCGTTTTTAAAAAGGCCACATAACATGATGTCCATACACATTTTGGCAGAAGTGGGGGTGAGAGAGGGCAATGAATAAGTTAACATATTCACATTTACCCATCAAGCAGAAGACGTAACACTTGCAAATGGGTGTGAGAGAAGATTAAAGGCATATAACTTCATTTGACAACCATTTACAGACCCACCAATCTGCAAGGCCTTCATGAGGTAGTTTTTACGCTTTGCGTAGACGTCAAAGAGTAGAAAAAGCCTGCAGTCTACTTTGATGATAACGACTACTGCTATTTGACACAAAACTGGGAATTTAATACTGCCAAAATCTGCAGCAAGGCCACTAACCAGCATCTGATGCAATGTAGAGAGCAGACATGGCAATATCCCACTTCTCCCCAAGTTTGTAGAGCGGCATGTACTCTTTTGCTTTGCTAATAATGTCCTCAGGTGAAAGTTTACTCAAGCCAGTTGTATCACTTATTGGACCTGGTGCAATCCCATTAACTCTGATATCATAGTCAGTGCCCCACTCCAGAGCTAAACTTCTGGTAAGTGAATCAACAGCAGCCTGAAGGAGAAAAAAGCATTGCAGCTAACATTTTGAAGAATGTCAGCACATCCACAGAGCAATACAAAAAGTTGCAAACCTTTGCTGCGGATACGTGGATTTGATACCAAGATGCAGTGTAATGTAAAGTGGCACTGATATTCAATATCAACCCACCACTAGATGAGCTTCTTCCAGGTCCACCTTTTTTAAGATATTTCAGTGCTTCATGGCACATAGTGAATGTGCCAACTGAATCAATATCCAATACTGCAATTTAACACACAAAAGTTCTTTCAGAGAGAGAGAAAGAGGGGGGGGGGGTTGCGATAAATGACCATCCAGCTAAGGTTATAAGGCTTATATTGTTGGATAATCAGAAAAGATACCACAAGAAAATGGTTGTCCAACCATTTTTCTGATACTTGGAATAGTGTTACTTAAAAAAGAGGAAGAAGAAGACACATGCTAGGAAGTAGCCGGTAAGTTGAGGCTTAGACAATTCATAACTTCATAAAAGAAAACCTGTTCGAAACCCATTTGGAGATAAATCCTCAGGAGACACAAGAAAATTGCCAGCTGCAGCATTGACAAGAATATCAAGCTTCCCAAAATGCTTGACAGTTGACTCCACAACTCTTTTTGCATCTTCCTGCTTGCGGACATCCCCTTCAAAGCCAACCGCCTTGGAAAATGATTTAAGTGGAGTGTGAACATACATAAGATGACACATGTAGTAACAAATCAAAAAATCACATAGCTAATTCTTTAAAAAAAAAGTAAAATAAAATAAAATAAAACTCAGAACCTACACAACAGAGACTACACTCTTTAATCTTCAACCCCCCCCCCCAAAAAAAAAGAAAAAGGTAAAATAATCAATACAAGTTCATATAGGCAATTGGTAGGACACAATAACTGAACCACCGCTTCACTTCTAGCCATGAAAACAAGGGCCACCACATATATTTAGCAGAAATATATGCTCAGTATCAAAAGAATTTGGACGAGTGGTTGTTTTATACAAACAAAACGGCAAGGCTTGGAACAAAACAATCTGACTTTCAATCCCTCTGCAGTGAATGTAAAACAAAGGAAAGAGCCATTGCATTTCTAGATGCAAAGTTATGGAAGTCTCCAGTTCTTCCTGGTTGGTCTTATGAAATAGAGAGAGATGCAATTAAGAAAACTGATTCATTGAGTTCAAGGTTGAACGGCAAACTAAAAGACCCCGCTAACCTAAGACACACGTGATGAGGAACTCAGGAACCGTGAAGCTGCTGATATTAAACCTTGGGCTGTAAGGATTGCCGGACAAAAGAGCAGATTGAAAATTCATGCATGGTGACGAGGAGGAATAGCACATGATTGATAGTAGTAGGCATGGAAAATGATGAGAAAACTGATCAAAGCCCAATTCTTGAGCTAAAAAGAACAGAGGAGGGATAAGCAGAGCAAGCAGTGAAGGTGAACTCATAAATGAATAAATAAAGTGGATGGGACCAGGACCAACAAGCAAGGCCCAAACAGGAGCTCAACAGCAAAGTTTAGACATGGAATGAAACAAAACAAAGAATCAAGCATGAGGCAGGAGGAGACGCTCCTGAAAATTCTATCTCACAGAAGGGGTTAAGTAATACGAGTTGACTTTAAGACGGATGATAAAATTAAAGATCAAAAGTATGAGACTTTTTTTTTTTGGGGGGGGGGAGGAAGAGGAGTCCGTACCGGAATACCGAGAGACTGAAGAGAAGAGACGGAGGAGTCGAGGACGGACTTGCGACGGCCCATGACCGCAACAGAGGCACCATGGATGCCAAACTGACGGGAGATCTCAAACCCAATTCCAGAGGCACCTCCAGTCAAGAGGGCTACCTTGCCTTTGAGTACATCTCCCTTGAAAGGTGACTCCATCTGCTTTAGTATTTCTTGAATCGTTTGCTTTCCTTCCTTGTTTGCTATGTTCTTTATATTTCTTCTTCTTTTTTCTTTTTTTTTCCCCTCTCTCAAAGTCTCAGCTCCCTCCCGCACCCTTTTATATAGTTTGTGAGTACACCACCAGTGCTCCTACGTTTGTGTGGTGGTACCCCGGCCTGCCGCTGCCGCCCAGGAAAGCGAAACACCTCCTTGAATACATACACAGCCACAGGGAGGAATCTACACCTCAGACTACTGTACAAAGCACAATAATGTTGCTCTCCATGAATACATACACAGGGAGGAATCTATACCTCCATCCGGTGTTATGTTACTTTTTTTACTACCTGGAAAATATTGCCATATTATATTATCATTTATTTTCCTTCTCATTTTAAAATTAAAAACTCAGTAGTATGTCCGTCGTTTCTCTCTTCTTCTTCTTCTTCTTCAATAAAATACCACTACAAATTGTTCCATATTCTCCTTTGATGGAACACACAAATTACACTACTGAGTGAGTATGTAATGTATGTGAGTGGATCCTATTTAATAAACTCCCCACTATCTTTCTTCTTCCTTTTTTTTTTTTTGGATTTCACCATTCCATCAGCAAATCTGAAATTCCTCTTTCTTGTGCTCTTTTTTCTTTTGGAGTAATAATAATTAAATTTTAGCAAAGGCCAGGAGTTTTAACTAAAACGACCCCGTCTCAACCAAGCCAAGCCAAGCCAAGCATTAGTAGTAGTATTTGTCGGTTTACTTCTACACTCTGAAATCCAAGGACGACTAAACTCGGCACCTTTCTACTGATTAAGCTTCCCCGCCTGCCCACCCATCCATGGCAGCCGAAATCCAAGTGGATCAAAACTTCCGCTTGTTTTCCCGCCGTGGTAGAACTACTAACAAAGCTACTGCCCCCCAAATTAACCCCACCCCCACTGTTTCCTCCTCCACTCTCCAAGACCTCAAACCCCTCCTCCACAAGGAAACCGATTCCGACGACCCTCCTCCCACTGCTTCCAGCCACATCTCCTTCTCCGACCTGGGCCTAGCTGAATGGGCCGTCCAGACCTGCACAGAACTCGGAATCAAGACACCCACTCCGGTGCAGCGCCACTGCATCCCTCGAATCCTCGCCGGCCAGGACGTCTTGGGCCTGGCCCAAACCGGCAGCGGCAAGACCGCCGCTTTTGCGCTCCCCATCCTCCACCGCCTGGCTGAGGACCCTTACGGGGTGTTCGCTCTGGTCATGACTCCCACCCGGGAGCTGGCTTACCAGCTGGCGGAGCAGTTCCGGGCACTGGGCTCCGGCTTGCATCTGCGCTGCGCCGTGGTTGTGGGCGGGATGGATGTGATCAACCAAGCCCAGACGCTGATGCAGCGGCCCCACGTGGTTATTGCCACTCCCGGAAGGATGAAGGTTCTCCTTCAGGAGAATCCTGATGACGTCCCTGCTGTTTTTGCCAAAACCAAGGTCCGTCTGTCATTCTTAATTTAATTTTGGTGGCCTTTCTTTTTTCTTTTCGAGTTCAAAATCTTGCCAAGCGTTACCTATCTATCAATCAAGAAGAAGGAAAAAAAAAAGCAAAAACACAAAGTTACACGCTATCCAAGGTTATCGTAGAGCACCTGATTACAGTTCGTAGTGTAAACGTAAACCTATAAAGTTATTGCACACTACTAGTTGTACACTTACAGTGTCCATACCGTTGGTGTGAGCCTTAGTGAAACAAAAATCCAATCTTTTCCATGAATACTCAAGATAGAGTGCTGAAGTGTAGTAACCTTAGTTGAAACTAGTTGAAGCATCCAAACTCTGGAGAATTAACATGGTTGAGATATTGTTATGTTTTCATTTTGCATCAGAGATTTCTCTCTAAAGATTAAATTTTGTCCACAAACTCAATAGCTGGTATTCTTTTGTAAAGTGTTTCTGCCAATAATCAGCTGACTTGGCACATGGCTTCAAATGGGTAGGACAACCCAATGCTGAATTTTCGTTTGTGGTGTTCTACCTGCTCCTTAACGTCTTTTTGATTGGAGGACTTTACACCATCCCCAGCTGTCTGAGGTCCTCCATCTTTTTGCCAGGCTGTCCTAATATTAGCAAGTGCTCACACTGAAATTAATACAAGACAACCCCAAAAAAAAAAAAAGAGAAAGAAAGAAAGAAAAAACTGATTTTCTTTTATCCCTAAGCTGTGGAATATTTTATCTTGTTTTCATTCTGCTGTAGTTCTTAGTTTTAGATGAAGCAGACAGAGTGCTTGATGCGGGCTTCGAGAAGGAACTTAGAGTAGTCTTCCAATGCTTGCCAAAGGATCGGCAAACTCTGCTTTTCTCTGCTACCATGACCAGTGATCTACAAACACTAATGGAGCTTTCTGCAAATAAGGCATACTTTTATGAGGCATATGAAGGCTTCAAGACAGTTGAGACTCTTAAGCAGCAATATGTTTTTATCCCAAAAAATGTGAAGGATGTTTATCTCCTATATATTCTATCCAAATTGGGAGATATGGGTGTTCGCTCAGCCATCATTTTTGTTTCCACCTGCAGGTACTTCAGTCTCTCTCTCTCTCTCTCTCTCTCTCTCTCTCTCTCAGAGTACATACATCTATTACACGCACACACAATCAAATGAAACAGTTGCTGCTGTTATTGCTAATTGTGTGGTACATTTGTTGTCACAAGTCTTCTGTCTACCTGCATCCATCACAGTACTGATGCTTATGCATAATGCAAAATTAATGCTTGTCTTACGATTTATACCTTGTGAATGACAACTGTATCAGACCTGCCTTTTGGATACAGTTGACAAGTGTGAACTGCTCATACTCTGGCGCACATATATTGCATTAGTGAAATATTTGTTAAGCCTGCCAAATAATAGCTGTTGCATAGTTGCATGGAATTGGTACTTCTACAAATTTCATGACACTAGTGGAAGCATCTAGGTGAACTGTCCTTAGATTCTGCAGGCTGTTTGGAGTTGTTTCTACTAGTAGATAGTGTCCTTTATGTGATAAATACATACTCTACACCTGATCTCCTATGGTCTGCAAAACTGGTTTATAGGAGTGACAAAGCTTCTGTATGTTTGCTTAGTTTATGTTTAATGTCATCTTCTTACATCAATCAGAAAGATGTTAGAATTTCTCTTGATTTGTATTCTCCATCTGCGTGTTTTTTGTCTATGGTAACTAAGCAGGAGTTGTCAACTTCTAAGGTTGTTGTTGGAAGAACTTGATGTTGAAGCTGCAGCATTGCATTCCTTCAAATCCCAATCTTTGAGGCTTTCTGCAGTGCATAGATTCAAATCTGGGCAGGTTCCTATATTGCTAGCAACTGATGTTGCAAGTCGGGGTTTAGATATTCCAACTGTTGATCTTGTCATAAATTATGACATCCCAAGGTGACAATCCTAGTGAAACTTCACTGATTCATTTATCTTTCAGAAGCTTTTGATTCATATAGGGCTAAAACTTTGCAGGTTTCCACGCGATTATGTTCATCGTGTAGGACGCACTGCAAGAGCAGGGAGAGGGGGGCTTGCTGTTAGTTTTATTACCCAGGTAAGAAGTCAGATGGAGTTTTTATGTTATCTAGAAAATTTCTTCTAAGAAAAATCAACATTTCCTGATGTAAAAAATCTGCGGTAGATAAAGTGGGAAATGGGAAGCGATATGGCCTCAATGGCTCTTTTGTGAAATTGGAGAAGCTTAATACCTCTGAATATGTTTGCACCTGGAAGGAAAATTGGTTGATCCCATCTTCTCTTAAATGTTTGCTTTATTATGGGAAAAGTTTAGAATGGGATGGGATGTATTGTCCCCCCCCCCTCCTCCTCTGCCTCCTGTTTTTACTTTTGCTTTCTTCAATGACATGGCCATTTCTTGCATCGTGGTGTCATAGGTTTGGGAAGCTGGGGAGAAGATTATTACAATTTTGAATTATGGAGACAATAAACACTCAAATCGAACTTAGACATGGCTTTTGTAGTCCTCATGTATTTATTATGAACTGAACTGGAACATGGCACTATAATTTGAAGTAATCTTTTTCTGTCTATTGTTTAATGTGATTTTTCTCAAGCTGGTATGTGTCTGTGAGACAGCACGTGCAATGAATAGCACCTCTAGGTGTGAATAGAAGCCCGATAACTGTGCCTCAGTGTTCTCCGACTCCCTAGCTTGTTTTGTGCCACAGTTTTCATGGATTGCTCGATAATATATTCTTGCAGAATGATGTTGATCTTATTCACGAAATTGAAGCTGAACTTGGAAAACAGTTGGAGGAATTCGAGTGCAAGGAAAAGGATGTTCTTGCTGACATTACAAAGGTAGAGCCATTTTACAGTAAAACCTTACTGATTATGTCAGCAAGTTTCCTTTGAATCTTAATTTTTGACTTACCAGTTTTCCTTCTTGATACTTGTAAATTTCAAGCTCTTGATCTGCCATACCAATGGTCTCATCTGCATCTGGGTTCATCGGAGTAACCTCTGCCTTTATTCCAGCTAACCACATCTCCCCCCCCCCCCAAAAAAAAAGAATCCTTTTTTTGCCCTTTTCTGTTTTCTAGATGGTCATTAAGGAGGAATTTTGGCTCTTTTTCTTTTAATGAAAACTTCTTCCAGGGTCGGTCCCAAAAGCCAGTTCGACTCTTAAGCCCTCCGTTTACCTGTTCCGTTTGAAAGTTTTGAGTCTCCCTTGGAAAAAAAAAATCTGAAGAAAGGAAACCCTTGAAGCTCTTCTATTTGATTCACTTGATTTACAAGCTTTTATATAATGTTTAGTGTTCACATTATCTGAATTGAATATATATACCATCAGATTTTTTAATCATTTGCTGCACATAATATTTTCCGGAAGCTTTTAGAAAGTATGGTCTTTTTGTCATAAACATTCTTCCTTGCACAGGTTTACAAGGCCAAGCGTGTGGCAACCATGAAGATGATGGATGAAGGATTTGAGGAGAAAGCAAAAGCACGGAAAGCTCAGAAGTTGAAGGCATTAGAAGAGAAAGGACTATTGAAAAGTAATAAAAAGCGAAAAAGAAAAAAGGGGGTATATGATCAATAGGTGAAATGTAAGAAAGCTTACTTTCACCATCTTCCTCAATTTTGTACGTGCTCACACATAATTAAGTCTATTAAGAGCCCATTTAGTTTCCTTCACATAGTCTGTTGCTGGGTTGTAAGTTTATGGAAAGGAAAAAGAAAGACAGAGAAAATATGACGAAGAAAAATGTATGCCTTTTGTAGCTGGGAGATCAGAAAAATCATTGTTTCAACTGTAGGATCCCATGTAGTGCATAATATCTGCGCAAACTATTCGAATTACTTTCCCACTGGCTTTGTTGTTTATAACCAAGGAGGCCTCGCACTTGTGATCCGTAACTGTGGTGGTGCTATTCTCAGGATATCCTGGTTCTTTTCAGTCCTCAGTAGTTTTCCAGATTTTGATTTCTGAGAACATCATAATAGGTTGAGATGATAAGCAAGGAAGTAGTTGCTTTTTTTTTTTTCCAACAAACGAAAAGGGCCTGGCTCACTTCAGGTCCCAACCCATATTTGGATTGTTGGGTTATTCCCCGTTACCATACAAGGTTAGTCGGATGGGTTTTACAGCAACGTCAGAGCGTTTGCAAGTTCGAAGACTCGAACTCAGAGTGATGGGCATCTGGACGCTTCAAAGGGGCGCTGGCTGGCCCAACTTGACTAAACCCTAGTGGGCAAGGAAGCAGTTGCTCATATAGGGAAAATATTGCATAGAGAAACAGAATGACCATTTTAAGTACGCGTGGAGGACTGAAAGAGCAGTAAACCTATTCAACTTTTTTTTTTTTTTTTGGTCAAACGTCATCTTTATATTCATCACAATAAGCTAAACAGAGTTTTACAAAAAATTTACAACTATTGGGCAAATGTCCTACAACCATCATGTGACTTCTTTTTCAACCACATGGGAAAGCTTGTTTTCCACTTCACCTCCTTAACTAACTTAATGGCAAACTTTGCCAAAGAATGACTTACATCATTGTCCTCCCTCTTAACAAAACAGAATGAGCAATACCAAAAAGAATCTGCAAGTTTAAGAATGTCATTAACAACAATTGACAAAAGAGACTCATCTACCTCATTGTTGTTAATCCTATCTATTAACCCCTTACAATCAGAATGAATTTTGATAGCTGCCAGTTCTCCTGAATAGCATTTAACAAAGTAATCCTTATTGCTTCCGCTTCCAGGATGGCTGGTTCTGAGCAATAATCCAAAGGAATAGCCCAAGTCTTCATGAGCCGGCCTTGGCAGTCCCTAGCCACAATACCTAGACCAGCTTTTTTCTTTGAGTCATTCAGTCCTGCATCTGTATAAATCCTGACATTTGCTGGATTGTTAGCTACATATACCTGACTCCCTGATGTTTGCCTTATAGTATGTTCTTCTTTGTCAACCTTTTCCACTGCATTCCTAAATTACAACCAGTCATCACACGCTCTAGCCACTGTCCAAGCTGGTTGTCTTTGATTCTGATTGAACAGCCCTTCATTTCTTGATTTCCAGATATACCATAATAAGTTAGCTGTCAGCTCAATGTGCTTTTTTGCCTTGAGTCTTTTCTCTGCCTCTTGGAAACAAACTGAAGTGAACTTTTCTTTTGCCATTGGAGCTTCCTCTATGTTCCAATGACACAAACGATCTGCATCTGATATTTGGAGCTTCCTTTCACAAAAGCAAAAGAACAGCAGATTATCAAATAGAGATGAACCACAGCGCTACCCAAACCAAGATCGAACCTGCCTAGGGTTACCTTGCATACATTCAACCTATTCTTAAATGGTTAACTACATGCCTTAGCGAAACCACCACTGACGTCGGAACATCAAGTTGACCTTTCCATCATGGGCAAAGGACTCAATACAATTGGAGTTTGGTACAATTCGGTCTGATTATTGTATACTTTACATTATTTAGTGTACAATTATATTATATTATTGTGTTAAGAACAAAAGTGGTGCACATAAATAAAATATTCGACATATATTCAGTACAATATTGTGATATATTTGTACATAAAAAATCTAAACATGTACAATGACCGAAAGAAACCGCACAAATCTGAATTGTATTGAGTCTCATCCCTGCCCAGATGGGGGAGGGTATACTAGAGTTTGGGACCATAGCTGTGGCCATGGTGCAAAAGAGAGCGAAGAAGGCCGGCACTGTTGACTTGGGTATGCTGCTAGTTTTTCAACAGTCAAAGAAAAATAAGCTAAATAAAAATAATAAAAAATTAGTAAACAAAATTTCTAGAGGATGTCTCGTTGAATTGACCCGAGACAATTCGGGACTCGGGAGTCTCAACAATTTCACATTACTTCGGAGACAACTCGGTCCGAATTGGTTAAGTCTCGCTAATTTATTAGCGAGTTGACATTCTTGGAGTTCACTCGGAGCCGTCCCGCCGTTGTGGTGAAGACTCGACCGAGTCGCCTCTTCTTTTAACTCGTCTCTTGGAATTATATCAACCAAAAAATCAAAGACATCAGTTCTTGAGACGGTAGCAGTAATATCATTCTTCTGAAGAGTCCTCCTCCTGTTATCTTCTGCATGCATCCAAGCTTTCAGAGTCAACTCTAAGACGAACATCTCCATGCTTTTGAAAATATTAACAGGAGCTTCAGCGGAAATCATTCTGACATCTCCATCAGCTTTCATGATTCTCTTGATTCGAGCAAGGGGAAGGCTATGATTCTTCAAATCAGATGTCTGCCAACTTCTTGCATTTGATTAGCCCAGAAAGCTTGAAGCTGCTGCTGTTGTAGACCATGTAAATGCTGAGCTTGGTGATACGCAGGATAGTGTTGGGAAGCAGGAAAACTGGTCTGTCGATGAATTGGAGGGGAAACAACAGCGGATGGTGATCTGGTAGCCATAGTAGGTGATGTCTGGTAAGGAGAATTGGTGTAAGTTACTGCACCACCAATTGCCGCAACTCCAACTACTGGCTGGCTGAGTACAATCTGATTGATCCATGATGTCTTACTGGTCACTTTATAACCCTACCTGCAAATTCCTCCCAATCCAGAACACCAGATGCCAACTTAGAATTCTTTTAGTGGATTTAATTTTATTTTATGATCGAAATGCGTAGCGAAAATACGATGCAAAATGATCCAAGGAAGACAAGTAAGCAAAGCAAGTGTTTGTATGTATAGTGGACAGCATATTAGGAAACTTCATGCAGGGCGGTAGTTGTACATGTGAGCCACTTCATCTCCAATTACAGAGATCATGTCACTGACTGGAACGAAATCATTTGTATTTGACAAGAAGGCTTCCACAGTCGGAAGCCTCTTTTAGCAGGGCAAGCACACTTGAACTGAATTAATCGCAATGGTTGTGGCAATAATAAGCTGACAAGCACCAAACCAGTCAAAGCATTGGGCAAATGAGCTATCTCTGGTGGAACAGCACTTAGTGCAAAGGCAAGACCTTGGAACAGAGATAGAAAGGGTCTATAAGCTGATGCTTCCTCCAAAAGGCCCTGAAGGAGAGAGGTATTACCCAATAAGCATGCTAAATCAGAACTTATACTCAAGATGCAACTCCCAGACCAAGAAAAGGTGAACTATCAGGAACTAGACTGACTTGAGACAGACTGGCACCTTGGCTAGCAGTAGAGGGAAGACAAGAGAAGGAAGAAATATAACGTGAAGAAACGAGTGGAGAAATATAATAATGTTTTAGAGTTTGAGAAAGCAACGTCTTTCTCACATGCAAGTAGAAAGGAAAAGAAATCCTGTCAGTCAGCCTTATTCACATCTTCAAAGCTAACCTATTCTAGTGTTGGATTAGTGAAGTTCTTTTATCTTGGAATTTTTGAGCATCAATAAATTGAGGGCTTCGAGTTTTTGAGCATCAATAAAGTGGTTTCAAGATTTCTCCTCCAGTTCATTTCCTCCCCCTGTCAATCCGTTTTCATCCAGCCAAGCATTAAGCTTTCTGAACACACGGCTCCAATTGTATTTAGCAAACTATCAAGAAAGAAGGGAAAAAAGCTTCAGCTTGATGAAGAAAATCAGAAAATGAGCAGCATGAAAACTAACAACCTCACGGTGAACAATGTGCGACTAGCAAACGACGAGGCAGTCGTGAACTTTATGTCGATACGAGTTGAAGTAGATTGAGTGGGAGAACCCAACATGACCAAACCACATACGCTCTTTAAAAATGATTCATCATCTACTGGAGATTGCTCAGTGAAGGCTAATGCAAGTCTGGCACTTGGCTCTAAATTATAATCTTGATTCTTTCGTGAAGCATTAGGGTGCCACAGCTTACTAGAGCCAAAAGAAAGAGTCAAAAATGATCAAGAAACACGCAAGACTCTCTCAGTATGGACCTCATACCCATGACTGACGTCCATCTTACATGTACTGAAATTACAGCGACTGGCAGATACTACCCAACTGCAGTATACTTGTGTTACCAATTTGAATGTTATTGCTAACTGGGTAATACATAACCTCATCAACCGCAACTGGTTGCAGCTAAAAGCCTAGCCTTGAGCAGTAACTAAGCTGCAGGTAGGAGCAGGGCTTGGAGAGTCCTGAAGGCCGACGACCACCGGGAATACACCAGTAACCCCATGCCAAAAGGCATTGCGGTTGGCAATGCCAAAGCTCGAAGTAAACTTTCAACAATTTCAAGATATTCCGGATAAAAGTACATTTCTTAATGTGGCCTTTTTACTACTTTAGAAATGTATTTCTTATAGTTCCAGATGGGTACTTGTATTAGTCCCCTGGTCGGCATAAGCACAATATAGAGATAGGAGCAAGGTCTATTAGTTCTTTTGAAAGCAAGTGACATTCATGCATTATTAATCATCTATACTTGTAATTTACACGATCTGACATGAATACTCGTACAAGAGGAACATATTGCAGGTTCTATACGGTATAAAGATATGGACCCTAAAGTGACAATTCCTCCCCCCGTCCCCCCAGACGAAGAAGCAATAAATGATTGACTTCAAACAGAAAGTAAAAACTATGTAAATGGCATGTTGCGGATAGTGCAGCCAATGCCGAATCAGTGCTATCCTTTTATCTTGCTATCTGCACGGATGCACTCGGTCTGTCTGCATGAGACTGCCTCAGATAGGAGATGCTCTTTCCTTGTTCCGCAACATTGAAGCCATTTAAAAAAAAAAAAAAAAAATTGTGACAGCACTCTCAGCTCAGAGAATTGTGCAGTTTCCTTCTTCTCTGAAAGGGAAGCAGGATCATGTATCAACAGCTGGAGATTATGTCCTGTCCGTTAATGCATAAAAGAAAAATACCTACTTCTTCACGTCTTCATAACGGCTCAAAGCTTCCTCAAATTTAAGCCAAAGTGGACCTGTCTCCTGAAGGTTTACATTCTGTGGTCCGGCAAGATAAGCCTGAACAACAAACTGGGGTGTTCTCTCCCTGTTGATAGAATCAGTTAACCTCTCTAGTCATATGAAAATGAAAGACACAAATGGCAAGGAAGTTTATTATCACATCTAAACATGACCCAGAATATACCTCCCTTCGTATTCTGATAGCCAAGCCAAATAGGCAGCACCAAAATACATGGAGACAAAAGGCTTGCAGAGGTCGTCAACTGACTCTACTATGTAAGCCTTGTAGCCGACATCCCTGGTTGTCAAATTAAGTGAGTTAAAGCATTAATAAGATAAACAAATGACTAGTTACATGATGCTTTAGCTTTACAAAGAAAAGCAAATACGCAACCTAAGTAGAAGCCCTTTACAAATCAGACATCAAAAGAAAAGGTTGAAGAAGTAAAACTGAAGCATTTTGAGGATTACAAGTGCATTTACCTTTTAGACTTTTACAAGATACTTCCATGTGGAGCAAGGAAAAAGTAGCTATCAAATACCAGTTAAACTGATGTCATTAAGCAACAGTCCTCAGGCTTGTATAAACATAAGTAGTCGTCCAGTGAAATCGTCTAAGAATGCTAAAAGAGAATGCTAAAAGTCTAGAAAGCAATAAAATGAACACTCATTCTCAGATAAGAAATGGTAGATTTAGAACAAATCACATACTTGTAAAGCCATCGTGCTGTTGGGTAGTCAATTCCCATCAAACCAGTACGTTGTCCAACTCCATTCACAAAGCGCATGCTAACGATCTCAGCAATAGCACACAAAACAGTCTGCACGAGAATGAGGTTATAAATGATAAAATACATTATCTCCTTCCTTCAAACCCGAGGAAGGAGAGGGAAATGGATAATAAGGAGGTTGGACTGGAGACGAGCCATAGAAGAATTCAAGGAGAACAATGTACCACACTAGAAGAGTCCACTAAAAAGAGTCATGTTAAGCAAATGAATGCATCTTCAAAGGGCCACAGAATGGGTTTCTCCAAGAAACCCTCTCTTTTATTCTAACTGAATAGACAGTAATCAAGTACTTACAGGTTCTACTCTTCTTGTGCTGAAGTGCTTTGAAAGAATGATTTCTGAAACAGCCTACAGAAGAAGCGACATAAATCAGGCACAGTTTTGAGTTTGAACAGTACAGTAAGTGATATACAGAAACCTGAAAAATTATTGAGCCTTGTAAGATAGAGAAAATGCTTCCTCTTAACTCACTGTAAAGGTCAAACAGCAGAGATATTTTGGATAAAATGTCATGAAGCATTACCATCACAAATGAACGAATCTAAGCACTCAGTGAAGAAGTTTGAATGATTACTTGTTTGCTGGACTGTCAGAATTTGAAGATGACTTAAAGTGGAATTATTTCCTATTTTGTTGGATTATAGGCATCTCTCTTTCCCTAGCCACTACAGGTACAAACAAAACTCATTACATCAGCCAACCCCAAGCTATTAAAAGAAACTAAAAACTCCCATAAGCCCGCAGCTTTTTTTGTCTAATAAAAGCCTATGACATGTCAGTTTGTGAGCACAAACAGTTAATTGGCATTAAAGACGAATCACCATGGAGTAAAACTAGACAGGCATGCAGAAAATGCACTCAGAGCACAATGGAAAACGAAAGTGCAAAATGCATACCTATAAGAGATCAAATTAAAGAAAAAGGCTA
Organism: Gardenia jasminoides; assembly: GCA_013103745.1. Taxonomy (NCBI): domain Eukaryota; kingdom Viridiplantae; phylum Streptophyta; class Magnoliopsida; order Gentianales; family Rubiaceae; genus Gardenia; species Gardenia jasminoides. The sequence continues at coordinate 14,891,362 of CM023103.1, forward strand.
ACATTCAATAGTCAGTCATTAAACACGCATTGTATACATAATATCTCACCCTTAGTTCTACACGGGAAAGATAAGGCCTCTTCTCTGTGTCATGAGAAAATCGAACTTTGCCCTTTTTCTCTCCTGACTTCATCCATTCCTTACTGACATTGGGATGATTCCACATATCTTCCATGTCTTCTTTCGAAGTCCTGGAGTCCCACGTTGTATTAAATGGACCTGCTGCATCATGTATAAACATACAAATATCTCTTTCAGCACAAACTGGAGTGAATCAATAGGACAGAATAAGATTCACAGTAGTCATATCACAAAATTCAAATTGCTGATTGGGTAAAAGTCAAACTAGTCAGATTTCAAGGCTTGACCTAGAGAAATTGGATATAGGTTAAACTGATTAGGAAATACTTGCTAGGAATTCATACTAATAAATCACCAGAAAATATATTTCATGCTGAGATGCAGCCGCATCTTCCATGAAGAAAGTGCAATCATTCTGTCTCCATAACTAAGGTACCGAAACAGAATTAGAGCTTTCCATTTTGGTGTAAAGACAAAATAGTTAAACCCAAAATGTCTGAGAAACTACGATGAGATATTTCCAGGACAGAAGAACTTAATCTAAGTCCTCCAATAGTTCTGTCACTAAACCAACAAGATAACCAGAATCATATTCCAACAGGAAGAATGCATTTTTTCATAGATTAATGAGAAACTAATGAATTCTGAAGTACAGTCAAAAACAATGAACATGCGTATTGACCAACTTATAAAGCAAGGTTCATAATTCTTGTACATCAAAAAAAATATAAGTTCAGCTTTCAAGTTGACAAGGAACCATACACTTGTCAGCAACAGAGTCTTATGTGATTATATATTGACACAATTCGTTTACCCGCCCTAGATTGATTAAACTGAAGACTATACGATTTATTTCAAGCCACAGTAGAATATAGCAGTAAACATTCGTTGTTGCAGTAAATCAAAACAATCTCCATGCCAAAAATCTACAAAGCATCTTTGTCAAGTAGTCAGTAGAATGAAAATACTAGCTTCTAAATAGCATTTACTTCCTTGAATTACTGTCAAAACTACGAACTTAGGTAGTACAGATATCAAATAAACAAACCAATGGCGCCAGTCTTTGAGACTGTAGGTGTTAAAGAAAACACTATTGTTGAAAAAGAAACTAGGTTTACCCTTATAAACTTGTGGCAAATTACCGTTTGTTTTTGTAACTGCAGGAGCTGCTGAAGAAGCTATAGGCAGAGGGCTAACTTCAAAGACTTTTCTGCAAAAATATTCACATAAAGTGGTTGTTAACAATTATTACTCTTATATTATAATATTATGCTGGAGCTTAATGGCCCTAACTGCAAAATATCTTTCTGAACAATTTGTAAGATACCTCCATAAGACGTCTATTTACATGTATTATCTTAAATTCCATGGCAATTAGAATAAATTGCTTCTCGGTACTCATAATCTCATTCTGATGGCTTGCTAGGTAGAAGCACTAAATTGCCAACTAAAATCTATTCCTGGGAGCGCCAGGGGGAGGGGAATTCAAATTTAACAGCCTTTGGAATTCGCTTGAATGATAATCAGGTCTGAATTTCAGAAACTTTCCATTCTCTTCATACAGTGCAGATCTGCTGTTTAAATTATGTTTCCAAATGATCGAATTTTTCTTGGGGCAGAAATTTATTTCTAAAAGTCAAGACATTTTCTCCATACTCACTACCCTAAGTTAACTGCCTAACTTAGCCTACTCTTTGTTCTAAGTAACATTGGAGTTTAGAATGATCAGTCTCTGATAACATGTTGGCAGAGAGATGCCTGTCATTTCATAGACATAAACATTTGAGAACCCATGTGCTGTATGCAAATATCACTTGAGTGATGATTGCTCAAGATTTCTGTTATTATAGGGCATAATGTATCAAAAACTAGTATAGAAAATCAAGCACCATTCCAACATGAATCAAATATGAATCCCAAAATAATACGTGATCCATACACATGAATCCAACATGGCATATGCATATTGATGAAGAGCTAATAAATAAAAATCATGATGAAAAGTAAATACCTAGAAGGAAGACTTTCCTTTACAGCAAGATACCGTTTCCAGTATTGCAATGTTGACTTGTGAGCCGCCTTCTTTGTGCCAGCTTTATAAGCCCTTACCATGAACTCCTCACTTCTTTCTCTGAATAAACAATTATATGTCAGACACTAGCATTTATAGCACTTTGAAATATCCGCATCAACTACAATATTCCCAAAAGTTTACTCAATGCCTTTTGAAAAAAGATGTCCTCCTATACAGGACAAACACTCACACCTGTAAAGTAGATCAAACAGAGAAACAAAATCATGAGGAAACCACGTTGATCATGACTATTTGACAACTATGGGGATTGGAGTACCACCTTTAAGGTACCTAGAAACAAATAAGGTATTACACTAATTTCAGGTTTAGAGAAAAAAAGGAGACCATTCGCAGAGCATAACATGGGAGGAAAAGAAGTTATTCTCAGATAAAGAGTACAAAATGAAAAGGATACCCAAAAAACACAGATAAAAAATTTCAACATACTTTTGGTCATAATTTGACAACCACTTGAGATATGCAGCGCCAAGATATACATTTATGAAAGGCTTGAATAGAACTTCTGGATTCCCTGATATATCATATCTCTGATAACCCAAATCTCTGCAGGAAAAGCCTTTTGAGTTATATTCATTGTGAATGAGAGTAACTGAAAGTAAAACCTTTTGAAAAGGTCAAACAATCTTGATCAAAATCTTACTCCAATTCATACCTGACTACCCACTGTGCAGTTTTTGGTAAGATCTGCATTATCCCCAGTGTGGTCTCCTTTGACTTTTTGTTATATTGAGTAGCCAGAGGCTGCCTATCACTTTCAAGAGTCGCAATTGCACAAATCATATCCTGCAGTATAAGAAGAAGACTATTAGGACTATATATTTGAACATCATTTATCAATCGACTAAGAATCATGAATTTTTGCTGAAACTGAAATTTTTATTATTGAACAACTTTTTTCTTTCGTATCAGATGTTCAGTGAACTTTCAATTCAATTCAGGATGAAATGAAGCCAACTGAGTCGACCTTAGGTTTAACCAAGCCGATGCCGACTTAAATTTAGCAAGCTCGCGCTTGTGAGCACCTAACATAAAGATCTAGTTCGAGCCTAAAAAGCTAAAATAAGAATAGATAATATTCATAATACTCTTTTTAATTAATAAACCAGGCATTATACCATATTAATGGGCTCAAATCAAGTTTGACGAACCTTCGAGTAAAGCATCATAGTACTCGAGCTTGGCTACTCACTCGACAGCTCAATTGAGCAGCTTGAGCTTTTTCAATGCCAAGTCGAGTCGTTGACCAAGCAGGTTCGCCAAGCTCACGAACCAGATCAATTCATTTGCACTCTTAACATCACTGGATGTGGACCTCACCCCCAATCCACAATTCTAAAGACGGTATACCATAGGGGCACGGGCAATTCAAGTATGATACATTATCATGTTCCAAGCCTAAAGGAAATTGGTGGTGAAAACATTATGTGGGATTTGATCAAGTGTGAAGGGAGATCTTACATTTGCAGTCATGATATGAAGATATCTACAGCATGATGCTTTTGATAATCAAACTTCTTTAAGATTTCATCACACACATGCAATGACCAGCATAAATGCACTATCTTGAGATGCCTCTCCCATGGCCATTGACAACTGACTGTAGCACGCCAGATGAGAATGATAATTCACAACAAACAGCATCAATATTTTACATGTCAGGAAATTATTGTTGAGCACGTTTAAATAGATTAAACAACAGAGAATGACCAAAAACTAGGGAATACCCGATCAACAAAGGGAACATATGAGCTTTTCATAATGCCTAAATGGTTAATAGATTTGTATACTATGAGATGTTTGTGCTGCATTTCACATGAGACAAGGATGGCATACCGAATCTATCTGTGAAACAAAATGCCTTCGGACTATAATCCCTGCTACAGCCTGCAAAGGGAAAAATCCAATTTAAGTCAGGAAAGAACAGCAAAAAAACTGAATAATAGCAGTAGTTTGAGAAGCGGATCATTTTTGTGACATCAGAAACAATTTTTTCAGAGTATGTAGATATAAACATCACTTGTCGGTCAAGATCCAGACATAAGACAAGGCAAAAGTGTAGAGTTAAATAACAAACTCCAACTCATTTCTGTTTTCACCAAGTATTTCGGTCTAAACTGCTTTACAACCAATGCGTATTGATAAATCAAAATCATAATACCAACTACCACTTCAGGAGTCTAATAATGTGCAGATTGCAGTTAAAAAAAGCATCTAGATTAGCAAGTTATGCTAATTCACATGCGTATTACCTTGATCTCAGTTTGTGTCAAATAAGGTTGCCCATCAGGATCGCGTGAGAGGTGGATTTTTGAGCCTCTAGTTTCTCCAGCACTAAGCCATTCGGCTCGCACAGCAGGATCCATCCACATGGCCTCCAAGTCTTCGGGGTCGGCACAATCATCCCAGTATATAAAGCTGAAAGTCATCCTTCTTTAATTCTGGGCGACAGCGTTTGCAGCGTCTAACATCAAAAGGAAGGCAGAGTATAAACCAAGCACCAAATAAACCCGCCTGCAGCAATGCAAAGACGACAAGCGAGCAACACATGAGTAAGCAAACATTCATGTGGCCCAGAAATAACGATGTGCCATTGGAGACCTGGACCGGGGCTATAACTACAAAGTGAGACAGCAATAATTATTGCACAGATTAAACAATAGAGCTAAGTGGCGACATTGTAGTAGCATTAGCTAGGGGAAACATGATTCACCAAAATTTTAAAAATGTCGTGGCAACCAAATTGGAGCCAAATGAAATGAACCAGCCATCACGATACTGATGCCCCTTTAATGATTCTCAGCCTTAGAGGATGCTACTACAGAATTGTAACATTCTGCAAAGCACCGTTGAGAACGCAGAAATATGCAACAAGAAGAAGTCATATTAGAATATATCAAAATCACCAAATTCCAGAGTGCCAGCCCATTCGAAACAGAGAGTGCGGATTGGTATTCGTATTTATTTGGATAAGCAGCTCCAAATTAGAAAATCATATACGAAATGTAAACGTGAAAATCCCAGGGGGGGAAAAAAAGGTGTACTGTATTTTATATATATTGCTTGGAGCATTTTGATCATATTATTATGATCATCATTGGGCGGAGACTGTTGAAAATTGAACATAGGATGCAACAATCATCATCTTCCTTGCGTAAGAGACAAATGCCGTGGGTAGGAGTAGAATAAGGAAAATAAAAGGGGGGCTGTGTGTGTGTGTGTGTGGGGGTAGGGAGGTACCGTTGAGATTAGAAAAAAGCAGAGGTGGGATCATGAGATGATGGGGGGAACGGGGGAAGGACTATCATTAAGCTCCTGTTGTTGATAGCTGCAAAAGAAAGGAGGAATGGCTTCTCCAGTTGGTTTCCACCCTCTCCAGTCTTCCCCCACGGGAAACAGCCGGGAAGTTCCTCCTCTTTCCTTTTTTTTTTTTTTTTTAAATTTCTCTCCTTCCTTTTAAATCAATACCAGCTTAATAGGAAAGAAGCCCCTTGGGAGGAGCAGCCTAAATCTTTTCTTTGGGTGGCTTTTTTTCTTTTAAATTTTTGTGAGGGCTAAATTTCGGGGATTCATTGGGAGTGGATTTGGATGATATATTTGAATATATTGAGGGTGGGTGGCTGGTTGGGTGGTATCCTGAGCATGAAGCTCTTTGCAGTTTGGTGCTCTGGGATTTTCTTAAGGATGGGATGGGACTTGGGAGGAAGAGCGAGGGTTGGGGATGTGACGCGTGGACTGCCCCCGCTCTCTCCCCCACCGAAACCGCCAGCCACAAACATTTGCTTGCTGCCTTTCAAAGCATAACCACCATCCCTCTCTCAAATGAAAGGGAAAAAAAAAAAAACAGAGAGAGAGAGAGAAGAGCCTCCCTCCCTCCCAGTCTCTCTCTCAAATTGGAAAATGGAGACTGTAAAATGGGTCTTTCGTTGTGTAATGGGTTTCACAGAAGTTCAATCGAATCGGAGGGACCTTCTGACCCCTCAATTTAATACCCTTTCGTTTTTTCCATTCCCCAGTTTCATCCTCTATTAATTTGCCCCCATTTGTTCATCATTGCCTGTGGCTTGGATCCTTTTCATCTTTTTTGGTAAATCTAATATGAAGCTGAACTTGGCACGTAAACTTCGTGAGACCTAACATTTTAACGATGTAACTGCACTGGCGAATATTTTGCAGAGAAGACGGCCGGAAAGGATGAAATTAAAGATACCATAATCCAGTAGTAGTGTACTTGTCTGGCCCCAACTCCTATACAAGCCCAGTTGGGCTCTTCCTCCACCACGGTATAGGTCCAAAGTAGATTGCTTCCGATTTGAGGGGGGGCAAAAAAAAAAGGAGGAAGAAGAAGAAGAAGACGACCATAATCTGGGGGGAATACGTGGGTGGAAATCAGTCGCGAAATGGACCCTTGGCTTTGGTGGATGAAACTAAAACGGTTAGCGTACATTGTACAACAAGAAAAACCAACCCCAACAACAAACAAACAAAAAGAGAAAAACGCTTTCCCTTTGCCAAATCCAGAATAGATAGATGATTGATGATGATGGAGTGGCAGCAGTGTGGCGCTGAAACAGAAGCCTGAGAGCTTTTTGGACAACAGGAACGTCTCCTCCGGCGTCCCATTGCCATTTCCCACATCCCGGCATCATATGTTGCACCTCCACCTCTCGCGTAGAGCATGGCAAAGCATATGGACAGCAGGATACAATTGAATCCTTCATTACACTCATTAGTACTGACCCGAACAACAATTAATTAATTACATCTGCTGCATCTTCTAAAATTAATTAGATGCTCCCTCAGATTCTTTTCTTTTCTTTCTGTGTGTGTTTCCAATTATCATTAAGGACTTGTTTGATTGTTTGAATTAAAGGAAAAATAAAAAATCTCTTTCAACCTTCCATCTTCTAAAAGTAGGTGTTGATAGAACAAACTAGTGCGGTGAAAAGAAAAGGAAATAAAAGCAAAATTGGAGTTTTGAACATATGTATATATTATTATTCTTTAACCGTCAAGGTTGATATGACTTCTTGACGAAGAGGACAGAGTTCAGTGGGGCTCAGTCAGTGTATTTCATTATTATCTTTCCTCTTCTGCTTTTTTTTTTTTTTCTTTTTTTAAGCATAGAAATATCAGGTACCCTCAGGGGGGGCAATCCTGAAGCCCTGAACAGAACAAATTAGGAGCTGTACGTTTACTGTGGAACTGGATGGGTAGACGGTGTGATGGAGAAGAAGACTGATGAGTGGGTCCGGGAAGCACAAGAAGAAGAAGACGGATGGAACGAGGGACGGGCGTGAATAACAAATGTTGAAAAAATAATAGGGAAAAAAAGGAGGTGGGCTGGTGGGGAATTGGACTGCCGTGGGTCCTTCTCTCTCCTCTTCTTTCCTCGGACCTATGGGGAGGAGTAGGGGCCGGGCCGGGCCAAGTGACCCTCCAGTTGGCAGGTTCGCAAAGATCGTCCTCGCCAGAGAGCTTATCACAAAACGACAACATTTCGCCCGTCTTCCTAGGCAGGCTTAGTAAAATGCACACACGCAACAGAACCAAGTTGCGTGATCCCTACTACTCGTATTCCCACCATACCTTCGCAGCGTCACCCTCCTCCCATGTTGTTGTTGATGGTCTTGTACTTTGGGCTTTGTTCGTTGTGATAGCGTCATAGCTGTTAAAAGAACCAAGCCATTCATCCATCAGCTCGGATAAGTTCCAGTTCCGCTCGTCCATTTAACAAAGCTAGTCGAATTTGAACTTATTAAACTTGTTTAGACTCGTTTATGAATCTTCCTGAAGTTAGTATGTCTAATTTTCCTTGATGATTATGCAAATCTTAGCTTCTCGTAGTTGTTTAGAATATGTTTCATGGAAAGAATTTTGGTAACTTCTTATATTTAGTGGTATTTTACTTAATTAGTAGTCTTGCTAGATTAATTAAGCTTGGTAATCTGCATTTTTTTTTCCTTGTCATGATTTTCTAGTTCATTTGAGTTTGTTAGAGTTCGAGGTTTTCTTCACAAGTCGAGCACGAGCACGAACACTATTCTAAACTCGTTAAGTAATCCAGTCGAGCTCGAAAATCAAAAGCTTGACTCATCAAGTAACATTAATCCAAAGGAACAATTCAAAAAATATCAAAAATCTCTCAAATACAGCTGACATTATAAATAAATAAGTAAATATAGAATGCCACCGTCCATTTATTCCTTCACCACCATTCATATTTCTTCCTATCACCGCCTCCCACATTCCATCAGCCTTACCATCTCTACCATCCTTCCCCTCCGTTACCACCTCTCTTCCTCGTTATCCTTCTTCTATTCTCATACCCTTTTCATTTAATTTTCATGACTAGATATAATACACACACACACACCTCCCATGAGAAGCCTAACAATTTCACTCAATTCCTCTTAGATTTAAGTAATTACACTTACCTTAATTGGCATAGCAAAATGTTTGTAACATCATCTGCTTGGTAGATAATTCACAATTTAAAGCAGTAGATTTATAAAACTAAAAGGAATACTATTTGTATATTTTCTCTCATGTCTTTCCTAGATATCGTATAGCTGTGCCATTTTTTTAAATTGTTTTCAGTTTTATGGATATTAGCAAATTGAAATTGTAAAATGAATAGACAAGCATATTATGTGTCAAATAATAAGGAATTGAATAAGCTCGCGGTGGTAGACAAAAAAAAAATGAAATTGATAGTTAAAACAAGAAGAATGACCAAAGATGTGAAATTTGTTGTATTTATCTTTTATTAAGAAAAGTTTTTGTAAAATGCAACGAATGCAAGAAATGGAAAAAAAAGTAAATTGAAAATAAAGTTAAATATACAAGTTTAGAGGTTGTGAAAAATAGAAGGTAGAATTGCATGGGTCTCCTAAGTTAAATTATTAGTAAATGACTAAATTATTGTGAATTGAGTACACATAAGGTTCAGGTAATCATGGAGGGTGTTTGGATACGTTATTATTTGGAATTATTTGGTTATCTAAATACTGTAGCACTTTTTTGATGTAACGTATGTGAGTTAAAAAGGTGATTGGAAAATGTGTTGATGATGTAAGCGGGGAAATAAACCAAAAAATAACGTATCCAAACAAACTCCATGGTTTTAAAATTTGAAAAATATATCCTAACATATAATTTTTCATGCGATTTTTAAAATTTAAAAACCAGATTGCTCTTTTTGGCCTAAAAATTTACGCCTACATCATCAACACAAATTCCAATCACCTTTTTATCTCACATATATCACATCAAAAAAGTGTTAGCACTCCATATTCTGACATAATTTTTCAAGTAGAGTCCAGCAATCTAACAAATTTTCTCGATAAAATGCAGGTGCAAAGGGGTTGCGTGCAATAAATGAAAAGAACAGTTCGTTGTAGAAGAATCATGCATACCACATGTGGTATTTCATCAGTTTTTTTTTTTTGCTTTATAATTTTTTATCAGACAAAGTGGTTTATCACATTGTAGAAATTTGCCGAAGATGGTTTTGTATGGGTAAATTGTTGGTGTCAAGTTAAAATTCAGAAGACTAGTGTGAGAGGGAGAGAAAAACTATACCAACACAGGAAAGCGATAGGGGGACCCTGGCCGCCCTGCTTCCTCCCCAAGCCCCACGCTTGGTTGTGGGGGGGGGGGGGGTTGGGTAGTGACGGGTGTTGTGAGGGTAGTGATGGGTGGAGTTGGACGGGTTGATTCTTAAGAATCTCCGCTGGTTTTACGCATTTTAAAAAAAGAAAGTTGGCTTTGCTATGTTTTTTCTCTCTTGTCAAACAGAGCCAGCCAGCTCCCAGGCCAGGACCCAAACTACAGTACTCTTTGTTGTAACCTAATAAAAACCTCCATTTTTCCTCTCCCCCGTTAGGGTTTTGCACTTTTGGTTGGCTTCGACTCTTCCAACAGCAGTGTTGGCGGGCGGTTAATAAGTAGAGACGAAGAGTATTTTGCTTTTCTTTCTTTCTGAGGAGAAGGAGGAGTAGTTGTTGTTGTTGTTGGACCAACACTGCCACCTTTCCCTTCCAGCTCCAAACTCCAACTTCTTACCTCTCAGAGTTTTTTCTTTCCCCCTCCCTTTTTTGGGGTTTGGTTCGGGTATTTTCAGGTCATGGCCCTGTCGTCGTCGTCTTCCATTGTTAGATCCACGCCATCGCCTGTTCTCCAGGCTTCCCGTCTCGGATCCTCCATCCATCAATCCAAGGTCTTTTTTCCTTTTCTGCTCTTTTAGCCCTGCCTCTTCTTCTTCTACTTCTCTTTTTTCTGTTCCCTCTGTATGCAAAACATGTACTGTACTTGTCAGTATTTCCTTATTTTCGGTGTTACGAAAGTTTTCACTTTTTTTTTTTTGGTGCATATTCATTTGTATTTTCCCTCGCTTTTCCTTGTTTTTTCGTGTAATATAAAATGTTCTGCTCTTTTTGATATACAAAAGCTTCCTTCCCTTTTTCGGTTTCACCTGCAGAAATTGTGTTGCTAATGTCGTAGTTGATCAAATCAAATTTGCCATCTGCTTTTTTCCCCAAATGAGCCTTTTCCGCATTGTTTCTATGAGTCTCCTAGATAATAGAAAAAATATTAACAGAAAAGAACGACTAGGAAGAAATAAACATGTAGGATGACTTTTGCATTAGCTTAGTTCTAAAATCTGTGTGGTTTTGTGTTTACTGGTTGATATGATCATGCTTCAAATTTTCTTTCACTGTTTGATCCTACATTTCCTCTTAGGTGTTTGAGGGAATCAGTACGAATATCAGGTTTCAATCAAGCATATATGGGAGCCGTATCTTGGCCCAATCATCTTCCTTGCAGTTGAGTTGGAGCCCAGTTTCTCTTTTTCTTTTTTTTTTTCCCGTCCCATCGCATTACTGTCATTTTACAAGCGCCTTTCAAATTACTGTGGGCCAAAAGTTTTAATCTTGGCTAACAGGTATGACTGTTATTATGCAGAAAATGCAGCACTACAGGGCGGAGTATTCAACCCATTAAAGCTACTGCCACTGAAATTCCTCCCACAATTACCAGTATGATGTTTCCAGCTTGCGCATATAAACCTTTTCTTTTTTAATTTCACTGAATTCAGTGATTGGTAGATTTTTCTGCTTGCTTACTCAATTCTGTTCGGCATTCCTTAGAATCTCCAAGTGGAGGGAAGACCAAGGTTGGGATTAATGGTATGTTTAACGAATTGGTCTATCTTGTCTCCCCATGAGTTCAGTCATGTACTACTTGTTATTCCTTGTCCCCTATTGAATGCACAGCAATAATGTATCAAATGCATATCAAATCACCAGGGTTTGGGCGTATTGGGAGATTAGTTTTGCGGATTGCAACTTCCAGGGATGATATTGATGTGGTTGCGGTAAATGATCCATTTATTGATGCCAAATACATGGTAAGCTGATATTCAGCATATGTAACAACTCTTTTCAGGTCATTGGCTTGGATACTAGAGTGTGACAACGTTTGAGTAAAAGTCTGATATATGTGCTTTTCTTAGTTATTCAAGATTACACAGGCACTTAAAATCTTGGTGGTTCAAAGTCATTTTCATCCATACATTTCATTATTGAAGTGGAGCTTATTGACTTTAATCCCTTCTGACCCCTGACTTAAAGTCAAACCAAAACCCACGTTGAACGCCACCTTTATAATGAGAGTGATCTATGGAATTTCAAGAACTCAGACCAGTTATACAAGATGAGCCTGCAGACTGCCTAACGTTCTCAGTGGAAGTGAACTTAGTTTATGATTCTTTTTCCCTCCCCAGCACTTAACTTATCTTCTCAGATGACTCCTACATGTTGACAGGATCCTGAAATTCTAGTAATTGAACCAAGAGAAGATAATGACCAGTGGCTTTCACTTGGTTTTTACATTTTTGCAGGCCTATATGTTCAAGTATGACTCTACTCATGGAGTCTTCAAGGGATCACTCAGGGTTTTAGATGACACAACATTGGAAATAAATGGGAAGCAGATTAAAGTTTGCAGCAAAAGGTATCCACATGGCTCCATTTTGGGATTAGTGTATTGTGTTTATACTTTCCAAGTAACGTGAACTGTAGTCTATTGTGTTTATGTTTTCAAGTGACCTCAACTGAAATGATGACACTAGTAAATTACTGTTGTTGCAAATGCATATTCATGATTGTTTGTGCACAGGGACCCTAGTGAGATTCCATGGGGTGAGTATGGGGCAGAATATGTTGTTGAATCTTCTGGTGTCTTCACAACAGTTGAGAAGGCATCAGCTCACAAGAGGGTAAGTTAATTTTTGTTGTGGATTATAATCACCATCCAAAGTTGCTCCACACTCGCATTGTTCTTTATCTTGGGTTTTATGATTCATAGGGTGGAGCTAAGAAGGTTGTCATTTCGGCTCCATCTGCTGATGCACCTATGTTTGTTGTGGGAGTAAATGAGAGTACATACAAACCAAGCATGGATGTTGTTTCCAATGCAAGCTGTACTACTAACTGCCTTGCCCCACTTGCCAAGGTTTGACCACATTTCAAGCATAACAAAAACTTGAAAGAGAATTTGACTTCTGGTCCTTGGACTGGTTTTCTTTTTGCTTTCCTTTTTCTGTTTCCGGGGGACATGGGGCATCAGGTTCTTTAGTTTCTCATAGTGACCTACTGCCATTGAATAGTAGGACTATCCTGTTTCTGAAAGCATTGGACTACTTATTATTGATTTGTTTCACTTGCAGGTGGTCCATGAGGAGTTTGGCATTTTAGAGGGTTTGATGACAACTGTCCATGCAACCACAGGTCTGTCTTAGACATGAAGCTATACAGAACAGCTTTTAGCTGATGTTACCAAAAAGTTGATTGCTTTTATGATATTCTTTATTCTTGTTCTGTTCAGCCACCCAAAAGACTGTTGATGGTCCTTCCATGAAGGATTGGCGTGGAGGCCGTGGAGCAGGCCAGAATATTATACCTAGTTCTACTGGCGCTGCAAAGGTATTATCCGGATCTAAATGTGAAGTTTATCCTAATTTGTCTGTTTCCCATAACTCCTGGTCGTTTTACATTTGAGCTTTACCACTGAAATTGTAGGCTGTTGGAAAAGTACTTCCAGCGCTTAACGGAAAGCTTACTGGGATGGCCTTCCGTGTTCCGACACCCAATGTCTCAGTTGTGGACTTAACTTGTCGACTTGAGAAGAGTGCTTCTTATGAAGATGTCAAAGCAGCCATTAAGTATGCCAACTGAATTTCTTGCCTTCTCAGCTCTGAGTGTCTCTCTTCGTTGCTTGGTCCCAGACTGCCTTTCTTCTTATTGTCTTTCATTTTGTTTTTTATTTTGAACATTATTGTTACATAAGCGATTATGCAGATTTCTTAATTGAATGTCTAACCGCAGGTATGCATCAGAGGGTCCCCTGAAAGGCATTCTCGGATACACTGACGAAGATGTTGTTTCCAATGATTTTGTTGGCGATTCGAGGTAGAATTGTCCGGCTTATTTAGTGTGTTGTTATTACTCATGAGAACACATAATTAGCATTTGAATTTACACTCTTGTCATCTCTGGGGGGATTTGCCGATTCCTGAATTCATTATTTACCGTTAATTAGGATTTAATTTCTCCTCCTCTCTTGGTAGTATTTTAACCATGAGTTCATTTATTGCCCAATTCCACAAATGCTGGCTTGACTAATGAACAACCATCACATTATTCAGTCGAAACTTTTTTGTCCAGCTCTTGCAGTTTATTTTTATTTTTGTCTTCACATGGAGTTGTAAGGTGTAAGCTTCAATTTCCAGTTGTCTAGAGAAATTATTTTTCCCCCTGCCAAGTTTAGTGTTCTCAGCGTTGGCTTCTTCCTTATTAGGTCAAGCATCTTTGACGCAAAGGCTGGGATAGGGCTGAGTGCCTCCTTCATGAAATTCGTGTCATGGTATGATAACGAGTGGGGTTACAGGTATTTATTAGATTTGGGTCTTTCTTTCTTTCTTTGTGTCTCTTCATTTTGTGGTGCGCAAGAATTGGCAAATGACCATTTTTCCTTTTTGGTGTTAATGCAAATTTTCAGCAACCGAGTGCTGGATTTGATTGAGCACATGGCATTGGTGGCAGCCAGTAACTGAGCAATTCTGAGGCCTGTCCTGAGCTCTGCAAATTTTGGGCTAGTGATGAGTTTCCAGTTAAGAGAGGAGTGTTAAAGAGAGTTGTGTCGTGTCAAGTTGCAGTTTGCGTTAGGAAGGCTTTTAGTTGTTGCTCATAGATTGTGCTACTGCAAAAATGAATCTGAAAATAATCCGTCGAGACAAAGCTGTACAAGCATCTGCATTTTGACTCGGAACGATTTTTAGCTGCTTTTTGCTGAAATAATAATAATAACGTGAAGGAGCGTTTCTTTTTCTTTCCTTATTTTTATTTTTGCTTTTGTTTTTGTTTTCGTTTTTGTTTTGTTTGTGTGGACTCTAGAGCCACTGAAAACTGTACAGGACAATTTTTGTCCCTGAGTTTTCATCCAGAAAAAGCAACACCGGATGCAGGTCTGAAGGTTGCATCAAAGCCCGTTTGTTTATGGAGCTGGGCCTGGGAGGAAGAAGGGTCAGTGTAGGACAGACCACAAAGCCTTCAAAATGAATGTGTCTCTCTCTCTCTCGACGCTCCGCCAACTAACAGTTGGATTAGAAATTGAGAAGCCTCGGCCTCCTCCTCCTCCTCCTCCTCCTCCGTCTGTCTTCACTTGTGTTCATGTGCCCTTGTGTCTGCAACTGGGAGCCAAGGCCAGCATGATTTGCACTTAAGACATCGTTTAATCATCAAATTCAGGATTAACTATTTGTTTATATGTGGGTTAAATCTCGAAAACCCCCCTTTTAAGGTTTTGTCAAAATAACGTTCTTTTTCTCCTCAATTCAATCCCCTATTTTAGTTCGACTCATCAAATTCACCATTAAAATATGTGAGCCCATAAAAATGCCCGCACACACAGCTTATAAGAAAAGACCATCACAAGATTCCTTAGATGCTCAAATTACAAAGTTTGACTTTTACCTACAATAATTATTTTTTTAAAATTTTTGAATAAAATAAATTGAAATGCCTATATTCTTTTATTTTTATTATTTTTTGGTCCAAAATCATTAAGCAGACTTGGTTACTCTTAAGTAGTAGGTAGACACTGAATTTTAAGGAAAAGGAAGAAAAACATGTTTATGTTGCAGTCAAGAATTATAGAAGAATGGGTAAACTTTGCAACAATGTACATGTTTCTCTTTCTCGATTGCCATATAGTACATATTTCTTTTCTCTTTTCGCGAAGTTCAGCGTCTAGCCACATAAATTAACTACAAACATGGTTATGAGCAGGAAAAAAAAATTAGCATTTTAATTTATTTTATTCAAAAGCTAAAAAAAAGAAAAAAAATATTCTGTGATAAAAGTCATATCTTGTAGTTTGAACATCCATAGACTCTTGAATCTTCCTACTTCCCATGTCTCTCCACATCCTACTGGATATATATATATATATATATATATATATTACACACACACACACAACGCAGATGCTATCATGCGGGGAGAGGAGAGTTTCGCAAAATGGAAAACGTGTCAGGCTGCATGTAATGACTATTGCCACTTGTTGTAAAGTGGTAGCAACACCACAGTCAGCCTTGGTGCAAATTAGGCAACACCAGTCCCCAGGCGGTCGGGACTATCTTTTATATATAGGAGTATTATCCTCCGCAGAAATGGAGCTAATAAAAGCCTCTGCAGCTCTACTCTGTTTTATGTGCCCCTTATCATCACCATCTTAATTTTCTTTACTTACTTTTGAGCCAACTAAACCAGGAATGGAGATGAAGCGCAGCTTTGGCATTGTTCTGCTAATTTTGGTGCTACTTTTGTCGGCTCCTCGTAAGTCTCCTTCTCTCTCTCTCTCTCTCTCTCGTAACCATGAAGTAATTTCTTTGTTCTTCCACAAATCACTCCCTTGTATTCTGAGACGATTATTAACATAGCATGCACGTATGGCACGCCCCCCGGCACGGGAGGAAGTGGTAAAATAACTTACCACCGCCTCATCCCACCCCCCCACTTGTTCAGTACCTATGTATATATATAATATATGTATATATATCCGCTGCTAGTAATGATTTTGGCAGCAGGTGATGATGGACCTGGAGTGGGAGTGCAAAGGGTGATAGGAAGGACTTGCGAGTCCCCAAGCCATCATTTCAAGGGTGCCTGTGTCAGCGACCACAACTGCGGGCTTGTTTGCCGGAATGAGGGCTTCACTGATGGTTGGTGCCGTGGCATTCGACGTCGCTGTTTCTGCACTCGCCGCTGTTCAACTTAAAAGACCTCCGCCGCCCCACCTTCCTCCTTCCTTCCTTCCTTCCCTCTGCATGCAGAAGAGCGACGGAGCCCAGCCAGCTGATTTGATAATATTAATAGAGAATGTGCCAATTCTGCAACTCACAATAATAATAATAGCAATACTAGTGTGATTGCTTTGCTTGTATTTTCCTTTTGACCATACACCACACTCTTACCAAAATCACAATTCATCAATCCCTCGAAAAAAATAAAGCAAGAAAAAAAAGAGAGAAGATCATCATTACTTGACTAAACTAGATTTAAGCCTGCATAGTCTACGCGATGCACTTGAATACCGTTACTTTAAAAAGCAAAAAAAAAAAGGAAAAAGAAAGGAACTCAAAGCCGACAGGGATCGCTCAAACATCTGTGGGCCCTGCTGCTCAGGTGATTTTACGCAAGTGCTTCTGTTTGTTACACAGCACTCCGAGGACCCACCCGGTCTTTCATCCCAAAAACAACATTAATACCGATGCTTTCCAAGATCATAAAACCGCTGTAGCATATAAATTTCCAATCAATCAACAGCACCACATCACAGTTTTTCCAGTATTTTGTTTTATACAAGAAAGAGAAAAAAAAAAAAGGAAAATTCTTTTCCTTTCGATTTTTCCAAACAACATGCAAGTAATTGCGGTTCTCAAATCCACCATCCCACCCACTAACTTCTATTGGCATCAATGCTTCTGGGTCCAGTCACTCAACTGACTCTTTTGGATTATGCCATTTTCAATCAGGTATTCCACAAATTCATCAATCAGATAAGGCCAAGCACCTTCAGCATCATAGTTTGAGAGCAGGGGATCCACGGTCTGCATTCATCAACCACAAACATCATCATCATCATCATAGTCTTGCAAGTCTTAACACTTAAATGCATCAGAATTAGAAAGTGACACAGCGGAAGGAATTTTTCAAGCACACTGCCAAAACAAACAAACAAACAAACAGGGATTTCTTTCCTTCTTCTTTCATCAAGTTTAACTGATCACAGTTCCCGATGTGATGCTCTTATACCCAATTAGACATTTTATCCTTCTGCTACTACAAATTGTTAAGAGATTGTGTAAAGTCAAGACAACCAACTTGTGGGACATAACTTACCTTCGCAAACTCGAGGAGTTGAGACCAGGTGTCCCTTGATATAGCTTTATTATGTCGTGCCTGAAAAAAGACAGAGGCCAGCGGGGGGATGTGAAGGATGACGATTGGTAATGGTACAAGAAATAATACAAGCAGCAGATGTATAAATGTACCCTAGCAACTATCCCTCAATATGTTTAACGTGATATGCAATTCCACGACAACAATTTACCAGCATCTGACAAGAATTGAGAGAGAAAAGAAGTAATGAGTATAAGCTTTCCTTCAGCTGAAGGGTTACCACATTCTAAATTTTGTACAACCTGTACCCATTTAGCTATCCAAAATTATAGTCTGACGACTAAGAACCAAGTTGCATCTTTGCAGCGTTAAATTGGTGGATCTGGTTTTGAATACAATCTCAAATTTCAGACATGAGAGACTATGGATGTTTACAATAAAACCAATACAGGAAAAAAATACAGAAGAGGACAGACAGATGCAGAAAGACATTCTCAAACTTAACAATATGGTTGTTACAGGTATTTGATGAAATCCTATCCATCGGATTTTGTACAAAAATAGAAGCAGAGGCAATTAATTGACGCTACTCATTATGTTAGAAGTTCATAACAATATCATTAATACAATTAAAAATGGAAAAAAAAGGATTTCAGAACTGAAAACTAATGTCCCAAAGTAAGATCAGAAGTTAGCATGAAAATTGACAGCAGAAGGTAAAATCAGATGAAGTAGAATAGACTAATCCGTTACAAACACAATGAATAGTCATACTTCTTGTAGGTCTTATAGTACAACTACAAATTGGGGTGAAATTGGACTTGTTCCAACATGGAGTAAACTACATGATAAAGAACCAGACACATAAAACTGTTGGCCATTTTATTGATTTCTGTATGCAATTCAAACGGTAACAAAACTTTCAGTGCAAGAACTTAAGGCAAGCCTCAACCAATTATTGCACTGAGTACAACACCCTAACACCTAGACTACTATGTCCAATCACACAAGTAAAAAAATGAATATTGAGCTATCTGCTCATACTACCTGCAAGAACTGGCACCAATGATCAACCAATGGCCAATGCTTCTCAGCAAAAAGCAGCTGCCACATCCCTATTGCAGTATCTAATGCCAGAGACTTCTGGCCCTGAAATTGAGAAATTTCATTGGCAATGTAGTAGCAGGTGTAAAGCCACCTCTCTGTTTTCAAACAGAGTGTGAAACAGCATTCAGGTAATTAAGGTTAGCATGAAACTCCAGACTGTTTTTACTTGCAGTTTGCATGCTGCAGTTTCTTTCACCTTTATAGAGATAATCCAGGTTTTGAAAGACCTATTGGCTATTCACGTTAGCATACACTTCAGCACAATAAATCAATTAAGAATCAGACCATGGAGCTATATCTAGAAAATCACTCAGCATGAAAGAAAAAAAAATTCAAGCAACCAAAACAAATTTATACCTTCTCCTTTGCCCATCCGAAAGCAAAGTTATAGATCTCTCGAAACTTTTCTGTAAAAATGAAATTAAACAATTTAATTGAAAGCTAGTAAAACAGCCAAAGCATTTTTTATTTTCTTCACTAACTCTTAAAAGTATGATCAACTGATTATTATAACATCTTTCAAGATCCATCTATCCAGTCTTATTCATATATCGTAGTTAAAGTGTCAAAACTTCACACAAAGCAAAATCAAAATAGGCATAGGTTGAGATAAGCCCACAAGTCTAGTAGACAAGGTCTAAAGTTAACATTTCCTGGTCAAAAAATGGAGAGTTCAACATCCACACTTACGATCATCTTTAAGCTCTGAACGCATAAATGGTATTTTTTCCCTCAATTTCTCCACTGAATCCACCCTGGCATTGAAAATACAGAGTCAATCGAGATTCAGATCAAAGACTTCGAGCTTTTATTGACAAGAATAGAAAACACAAATGAGAATCTTGATAGATTTGATTCAAACACACCCCAGAGACTGCAGTCCACCAATGAACTCCTGCTTTGAAAATTCACACATAGTAGCAGCTTCATATGCCATGAAAGTACCAACTGCATCGCAACAAATGCCATGTCAACCAAGACTAAACAATGTGCCTTAAGTATAATTTTGGTTGTGAATAACGCAGAGCTACATCTTTTTTATTTTATGTCTTTCCTTTGCCTAAGTAACAAAGAGCTAACTCACTTCACAGAAGAATGGGAAATCTATACAAGCTTAACAGCAAAAACGTTTAAGCAAATTTCACTTCACTAATGATCACCCAACCACAAGAACATAAGCTCAGAACTTTTACATTGCCATTTTTTTAAAGCAATAGTCAATGTGCAATCCGTTTTACATTTTAAGGGTTGCCACCAAAAAAAAAAAAAAAAAAAGATTGTTGAGCACCAAATATGCGGATGAGAGCAGGGGCCAACAATCAAAGTACTTCCGTAACCACATGTACATACCATCACAATATCCTGATGATCGACCTGCAATAAGAAAATATTGTTGTTACAAATCAAGAAATGATGTTTGTCCAAAAATTTATTTAAACCGTGGTAGAAACATAAAGAAATAAGTGTCCCAAAATTTATGAAGCAAAAATTATTGAAAAAGCCTGCACAAATTCCCATTAGAAATCGGCTGTACAACACGTACACAAAATCCAAACTTAGATCAGGGTTATAAGTACCTGAATGTCACTGCACAAAAGAGTTATTCCATCAGCCATAATCATATCAGCATAAGCATCTGCAAAATATGATATCTTCACAAGATTCAGAATAAAAGGCAATAATATGGCATGAATAGCGGCTTGCACAATTAGATAATCCAAATGTAAGGAGTCGTTGTGGTTGCAAGTATGTTGTGGCTGAAGCAATCAACCAACAAAACAAGGGGGAACAAAACTTTCAGCATATAAATCCAATAAGAACAGAATAGATGTCTGCACTTTACTTTCCAACATTATGTTAAGTACACAATCACAAGCTAACTGCCTTTGATAATTTATTTTTAGAAGGAAAAAGTCAAGGAGGATTCTGTCAGTTTTTTAGTGGTTTGCCAAAATATTCCTAGGTCTGTACCATCCTTAACAAATAATCAGGCTGGAGAAGTAAATCAAGAAGCAGGCAGTTACAAAGCATAACAAGTCTAAGAAATTGTCTGCAGTTCAAAATTCAGCACAAAAACTTCCCCGACTGGAAGCTTGACACAAGAAAGCAGGTGACAACTCAGGCATACTGCCTGTGAATATTCTAATTAACTTACTATTGATATTAAATATCCAAGTGCAAGCGTGTCACTATTGTTTGAGCCAACAAAACCAAAATCACCCAGTTGAGGCAGCACTGAGAATATACATGTGCCCAATTGAACGTATTGCTCAAATCATTTAATCTGAACAATTGCATCCTTAAGATAGTTATGTTTTTTCTCCCCCCTCATCAAACTTAAATTCTCTGACACTAAAATCAGCTAATCAAGTGATGTGCCACAAAAAGAGAACCAAAGCAGGAGCAAAACAGCAAAATTTAGAATTTGAAAGCAACGGAAAAGTAGTATTAAAACAAAAAGATGGTATCTTTACACTACCTTTATATCTGTTGTAAAGATCTTCCAAGTGCCTAGTATCGGTATAAGATTTTATTTGAGGTTGACTGTAGAATACGTCGAAGGCTCCTTCAAGATGCCAATCACTAGCCTTCAGAGCCTGATATGCAGCCTTTTCACTTTGTTTGAAGCCAAAAACAAAAAAAAAAAAGAAAAACAAAGAAGATAATAAAGGTCAACATACTAGAAATCGGAAGTATTGATAAGGCTTCACTAGAAAGGATTCAGATCGTGAATTGGCTCGAAAACAATATAAATGCGGACCGTTGAGTAACAAATCTCATGTAAAGATGAAAAAGAAGTCAAAACCCGAAACAACCAGTGTATTGCAAAAGGAAGGAAGCGTGGGAGGTTTTTTTTTTTTGTGGTTTTTTTTTTTGGTTTTTTTGGGATTTGTGAAGTGTTAACATGAAACCGCATCTGCTAATGGCTTAGAAGTGGTGACAATAGTCTACATACATCATGAAGAAAGCATTATCTTACAAGCATTGGAAAGCTATACAGCTGGACCAAAATCATTCTAGTAGCTGTTAGCATAATATAGACGGATCGGTGTAAAAGGGGTGCTGAACATAATAAGTGAAAAGAATGGTTGCTGGAAGGATGCTAGGTGGATTTAAACTCAAGTGGTAAACAAAAATGTGGAGTGGCAGCATGGCAATAGAAAGACATAAATAACAATCGTATTAGAAAAATGGAAAAATACCTAGTGCCAGTAATGGTCATAAACTGCTGAACTTTGTCCCGGTGGCCTCTGCCCAACTTATTCTGGCAAAATGCAAATATGGACGTCATCTACTAATACGATAGGTTTAATTAAAAGAAAAAAAAAAAAATCAACATTTATCCACCAAAATTGCTACTACTTTGCAACGCAACGCAGAAGAGAGAGAGGGATTTGAGGCCAAAGAGAGTGACAAACCCATGGATTTGATGATCAGCAGAGAATCTTAGTAATCAAGCTTGATATATAAAGATTACAACGACACCCCATGACAAAAATCAATACTACCGGGGAAAAGAAAACTAGGAAAGGAAGCAGAAAGCTTGGGACTTTAAAGAAAAGGGATGCACTTAACGGGGGCGGGGAAGAGAGTAAAGAGTAAAGGAATATAATAGAAAGTAGGGAACTGACCATGTTTGAGTAGAGCGGAGGGAGAGAGAGAGAGAGATGGTGGAGAATTATATGAATGGGCGATGTGAGGAATAGTCTCTAGGGTTAGCTGCCAACTGGTGAGGATGGTTACTCTTTGTCTGTCTGTGTATTACTTGCAAATTGCTACGCTTTGTCTGCTAATTAATCACCAAATACACACACACACACACACACACAAACTGGTGTGTTTGCCTTTCTTCTTCGGTTTCTGTGTGTCTTCTCAGCGCGGCTCTCTCTCTCTCTGTCTCTGTCTCTGTCTGTGTCTGTGTGTTTGTGGAGTGTGGGGAATAATGAACAGTGTGGACGAAGAGAGTGTCAGCCACCAGAACTGAGAGAGAGATGGCGCATGGCCGCACCCACGCTTTTTATGTCCGCTAGCGTTTCTTCCTTTTTTTTTTTTTTTTAAACTTCCATTGTTAATTTTATCATGCCTTGCACAGTTGTTCCCCCTCTCTCTCGTCTCTCCACACTACGAATGCATCATTGACTATACCTTTTCATTCCCTCAAAAAAAAAAAAAAAGAAAAAAATTCTAGTCATTGCTTTCAGTTCACCATTTTTCGTTGTAGTATATTTTGGTGAAAATTGAGTAATTAGGCAGCCACATACCATGTAATACCTTCGACCAGGGTAACTCACCAGTGGATCGATTCGATTCGATTCATTTGCGGTGAAAAAGGTGACCTAAAACAGGAACACATGCATACTTGACTTATAAATTGCACGGTACATAGAGCTGTTGATACAATGAGCCGCAGGAGTGTTCCAAGATTGAGAGGTTTTACAAGGCAATTTGTTATTTTCTTACTAGAAATCAAATTATATACCACCCAATCTAATCTGTTGTTATCTTTAAGAATTCTGGTGCTCTTTTTCAGTAACTTGGGATGGATGTGGAGTGCTGAAGGCTAAGTCCAAATGCATGTATTTATCAATATTCAATGTGAACGATGGTACTCATGATGAATGATTAAATAAACTTCATCCAATAGCTAATTTCATGAGGCTAATACTATGGAGTCAGCAGTATTATCAGAATTTGCAGCGCTACGAGGATTAAAGGCCACTTTGAGCAAGAGTGAAAGTTCTGCTTTGATTTAGAAAATTCAGACCAGAATCAGGGGTGGTGTTGGAGCACAAGAATTACTTTGTTGAGGTAGCAGAATACAAAGTGGTGAAATCATTAGTCCTGTTTAGCCTTCAACTTTTATTCTGGAATAAATTGAAGTAATTTGAAGAGGGATGACAAGTAAATCAAAGCTAAGAGAGGTCACTGGGATTAGTGAGTCTGGAAGCTCGGAACAGAGCACTAATTAACATGTTATATATATATATATATATAGGATTAATTTTTTATACACTGTTAGTGTAGTGGTTTTTTTACACTAGCAACTTTGGATGCATGCCACATGTGCATGATTTAAATTTGTATTATGTGGCATAATCCAAACCTACTAGTGTATCAAAACTTATACACTGACAGTGTATAAAAAAGTTATCCATGAGATGAGATCCTTCCGAATGGTTAAGTGAATGTCTAGAATGATTATTTATTCTCTTTCCTTTTCTTGATCGAAGAAGAAATTGGAACATAAAACAGCAAGTCCAATAATAATGAGTGTGTGGGATACAGCTTCCGGAATTTATTAATTTTAAAAAAAATAAATAAATAAATTGAGTCACTGTGAATTTGCACGTCCGTAAGCAGCAGTGTCAGGGCCGGTAGCCTGCGGGAGCTAAGCGTCCATGGTACTGTCTCAAGGCTCTTTCAGCCCACATCTGGCCCAGAGTCTGCACAAAAAGCCATGGCTTCCGATTGATTGAAGACAATTTAATTTAAAACTACCATGTATAGTGCGTACTAGTATTTCGCTTTGTCCAAAAGCATAAGTAACTTTTTTGGTGCAGATAGAAAGAACACTTTTGATTCGGCCTCCTAACATTTAAGCACATTGAATTGATGATTAGAAGCCATAACGATGCTTCTATGCCCCTCCCGCTTGCATTAATCAATATCCAGTTCTTTGAACAATCACATTTAAAAAAATAAATAAATTATTTTGAGAACCCAGGAAAAAAAAAAAAAGAAAAAAAATAGGAATAATAGACGTATAGAGTTCCCACTCAACATCTTAATTGTCATTAGTTATTAGCTAGACTGAGATTCTTTTAAAAGGATGTATAGTGCTTGATCTCTTCCTAGCTACTTGGAGGAACCTGATTTAATCACACTTAGGATGCAGGGTGACTAGAGATGAGATTTGCGAAACAACACACACACACACACACAGAGGAGTAGTTGCCTAGATTGGCGTGTTATATTTGTTAATCATGAATCAAATGATCTCAACCTAGCTTACTAATAAAGCTTTTCCAAGGGCATACACAGAGATAACAATTTGATGGAGGAGTATATACTTGACATTGTACTACATACTTGGTGGTCATTAACATTGAAGTGGGGGACGTAATACATTAATGCTAGTAATATCTATGACGTACCAACCATATCACTTAGTAGTATCTCATGAAAAGAAACATGGGATCGATCTAGTGAAGAGCGTAGCACATATCGCTAACAATAATGTTTTTTTTCCTTTTTCTTTTTCTTTTCTTCCGATGACGAATGAATCTCATATCTTCTCTCTCTCTCTTTTTCTTTTTGTTGGGGGGGCCGGGGCTGGGGGATTTGTGTTTGGTTCTGGGTTGGGCTGTATTGGTCCTGGGTAGTAGTGGGAGTAGTTGGGTTTTACGTTCTGATGATGATGGATGATGATGCAAAAAGGCCTCCTATTATATTATTTGTAGTATCTTTCTGCTATTAGGAGTAAGCATCACAAAGTCAGAGGCCCACCCACCCATTCTGAGATTATTGTTTTCTTTTTCTTCTGTGCCAATGCAAAATACCTACTCCAGTCTCCACCATTATCATGGTCGTCTGCCTCTTGTACACGTGGCGTCTGATGGACTTCCCCCCCCTTTTTTTTTTCTGTAATGTCCCTTACTGAAAATGACATGAGAAGCCATGAACCACGCGTTGCGGTTGATGTGTGTGTGTGTGTGTGTATAGATATCATAAGTAAGTTGCTTGGCGAGGAAAGGAAATGAAATGAAATTCAAAGGAAGCTAGGAAACATGAACGGATCATACAGCACGAAGGAGTAGTATTTTGTAGCTCATTCAACAAAGTAATTGTTTATATCTGATTGAAAGAAGGGAGAGGAGGCTTATCAGAGCAGGAACTTCAGTTTTGTCTTGTTAAAATTCTGATTTGACTTAATAAACGATGCCTCCCTCCCTTAATGCCTTAGCGTTATCTTTTTGAGTGCTAACAAATGTAAATGTCAACTCGCATAAAGTGAGCACGTATAATAATGCAATAGGAGCATCAACACAAGTTGATTCAATTGGTAAAGGCGAATTACTTATTCACAAAAGGAAAGGTCATGTGTTTGAATCCCACAATAGATGTTAGGGTTATGTCAGTGGGTAATTTATAAGTATCTCGACCTATATATAGTTCTTGAGACCTATTTTAACTTGTGTGGTGATGATGGGAATCGATCCAAACTTTTTTCTTGCATCATTATTATACAATTGCAATACTTGACACTCTAATTAACACAGGGATATATAATTCATCTGTACAATACAATATACAAAAGTCAAATATACAAAGTCCCGCAGTTGCACTAAAGAATTAATTGTCTGTCTCAATACATATGACAGCGGCAGCAATTAGCAAAAGAATAATTGCTTCTTCCATATTGGTAATGAATATGTAGACTCCAGAGCAGAGAATGCAGCAGCAGGGAAGTACTACCATAAATATCCAAGAGTATAGAGGTTAACTCCTCCTCCTACTCCTACTTCTGGGTAAGTTATCTTAGACGAATCACCCAGAAAAGGGGCAAATTATGGAGTGATTAATAACTACTCCACTTAACAGGCTGGAGTATTATTCTTTTTCTTTTTTTTTTTTTGGTTGACAGAGTAATTGTAGTAGTAGAATCTGAAGAAGAAGAATATGATGAGCTCCAGCCCGGATCCCTTGATTAGCAGAGATGATGCCGATGGCGGAGGATCGGATTTCATGGTATCTGCGAGGAGAGAATCGCTCTCTCCTCCCTTTCAACCCACCAGCCCCATCCACCATGACTCCTCCTCCTCCTCAGGCTGGAAACTCAACATGGACGAGTTCCGATTGCCTCAACAACAATATCCTCCTCCTCATCACTCCTTCGGTTCCCGACGCCTCTGTCCCCAAAGTCAGTACTACTACTACTACAACTACTACTTCTTGCAGCATCCTTACCAATTTTTTTTTTTCTTTTGGTGTAACTGCCCCCTTTCGCTCTTATCATTTTCATTCATTATCATTAGTTAGTTCGCAGTAATTTCGATTACGATGTATATGTATATATGTATAAATACTCGTAGTATGCAGCAACCCCACCCCCTGATCCTTCATTTTGCATTTGCATGCATGCAAACCCCAATCTCTCCAATCTCCTCCTCCTCCTGCTGGGATCCCGACCCCATCCTTTATCATCTTCTTCACTACTACTCTTATCATTTCATCGTTTCAATCCCTCCCTTTCTTCGTTATTGTTGCTGTTATGATTACTACTACTACTACTACTGCTAAGGTAGAATTTTATCACTGCTATTACTATTCAATCGGGGTTGAGTAGGGAGTATTGGGAGAACGGGAAACTAAAATACGGGATCCTGGCGGCGGCGGCGATGGGGTTTCACTGGCTCAGGCCGACCGATTGCCTCACTAAACTTTACTTCTCCTCCCGGACTGGATCCCCCCTCTGCCCCCACCTGTTAGATTTACTAGCACTGCGGTTTGTTTGCAGTATACTTTTGTGTAGGGCTTAGTAGTAAAAGCACTTTGCCTGGATTGTCTGTCTGAAACACCACCACTATTGTTTTATGCTGTGGTGCACTTTCCCTTTGCTTATTTTATTTCAAATCATTATGGACTGCCCATTTTCAGTTCAACACCGCACTAACTCTTTATTAGTAGTACGTACTTTTCTGGATACAACTTCTTTCTTTATTTTGTTCATCCACAAGAGCCCCAAGGATTCGGCCAAATTATAGTCTCCAAAGTTGTGATCATGATCAAGAGCTCTGCCCTTTTTTTTTTTTTTAAAAAAAATATTTTATGCGATCTTGTATATTAAGGATGGAAACTACTAGTTTGATCCGCACCACGTGAGAAGTTCAAAACTCCACGTCGATTCTTTCCTTTATCCTGTTTGTATCCACGCGCATTTCTTGAATTTTCATTTTCTGGAATGGGTTGTTTTGCTAGTCAGCCGAGTCTTCTTGGTGTTTATCTGCAACCTGCCCTTGTCTTCATCCATTAATTCAGGGGAGAGGACTAGAGGACTGACGCTAGTTAACAGTGTGGCTTCTCTAGTCCCCTCGAGAAGTTAAAACTTTGCTACTACGGGGCCCACTTAATGACAGACAATGCAGCCCCAACAGGTGCATGAGGTTTTCTGCTTTTTTTTTTTTTTTTTTTTCCCCTCTTTCATTAATACTACTACAATGTTTTCCTTAGGAAGATTTTTTGTCCATCAAAATGATCATGCAAGATCGCAACTAGGCTATCTGTCATCGACTCCTAGCATAATTTGTATTCCAGCTGTAACTTCTTTTTTTTGGGCAAATTATCCTAACCGTAACTGATCTCTTAATTATCATCTTGCTTTTCTTTCTACATTCATTTTCTAGGGAGAAAAGGCAAAATTGCAGAGTATTACAAGAAGCAGGAAAGGCTCCTTGAAGGGTTCAATGAGATGGAGACCCTCAACGAATCAGGCTGCGTGCCCGGAAGTCTGACGGAGGTTAGTCTTCTAAGGTGTCCTGTCCTAAGGAGCTTTGCGTTTTAGCCCCACCCCCCAGGGATGATACGAACCATTGAGTCACACAGCAAAATGCCAGTTTATCTGGTTTTGTTCCAGTATTTTATGTGTCCTCTTAATGTGACTGTTAGACAAACTGCATGGTTATCTCGACTTCTGGAACAATTAGCTGATGAAAACTTATCATCTGGGGTAGAAAATTGCTGGTGATGATAGCTGGTATTTTATTTATTTATTTATTTATTTTTCCTCTGGGTTCCTTTCTCTGTCTTACAATTACTGCTATTGTTATGATCATAGTGACTTGTATGACTTCACTATGTACAGTTGTATAGAGAGGCCAGGGGCCAAGAAATAAGATTTGTTTGTGAAAACAAAGATATCCTTTCTTTTACTGAATCACCGAAAACTTTTGTCAGGATGAACTAAAACAGCTTGCTACGAGTGAAAGGACGGCAATTCATGTTTCGAATACAGCTAACATGGTCCTTTTCGTAGCAAAAGTCTACGCTTCTTTTGAGAGCAGATCTTTGGCTGTAATTGCGTCAACTCTGGATTCCTTCCTGGATCTTTTATCCGGATGCATTCTTTGGTTCACTTCTAATGCCATGAAAAACCCAAACCACTACCGCTATCCGATTGGGAAGAAAAGGATGCAGCCAGTGGTAAGCCGCACGGTTCAGTGTGCTTTGGATAATAGGATTCCGTTTTAAAAAAAAAAAAAAAAAAAAAAAAGCTCTTGTGATATCGATTGTGGTGCCTTGGAATGATTTTTTTTTTTTTTTAACGATGGAGCTACATGTTTACATGTCATTTCGTTTTACTAACAAAGTGCATCACTTTCAGGGCATCATAGTGTTTGCATCTGTCATGGCAACTTTAGGACTGCAGGTACTGCTGGAGTCTGTTAGGCAGCTGATTTCCAAGGTATTCATTCCACTTCTTCGACTGTGACATGTAAACATGTAAAAAGTCTATGCACATGTATCTAATCTCGAGACTTAATTCAGAATATATAAGGTTTCTTGCATATATATGTATATAGACACACACACACACACACTGACCGATGGTGCTGTATCTGTACGAGGTGCGTGCAGTCGGGTCCTGAAGTTGGTCATGAGAAGGAAATGTGGATGATTGGAATAATGGTATCCGTGACTCTGGTGAAGTTTGTGCTGATGGTCTACTGCCGAAGATTCAAAAATGAAATAGTTAGAGCCTATGCTCAGGATCATTTCTTTGATGTGATCACCAACTCGGTGGGTTTAGTAGCAGCTGTGTTAGCAATACGATTCTACTGGTGGATTGATCCTACTGGCGCCATATTGGTGGGTAATTTATGAAAGCGTGCGTTTGTTTGTTTGTTATTACGGAAGAAGAAAAAAAGAATAAAAAAAAGAGCACCCGTACTTTGTGATGTTGGAGCTGAAACGGGAGGAATATGATGCAGATAGCGGTGTACACAATCGGCACTTGGGCGAGGACGGTGGTGGAGAACGTGTGGTCACTGATTGGAAGAACGGCTCCGCCAGATTTTCTGGCAAAAGTAACGTATCTGATATGGAACCACCACCAGGAGATACAGCACATCGACACGGTGAGAGCCTACGCTCTGGGATCCCATTACTTCGTGGAGGCTGACATCGTGTTACCTGAAGTCATGCTGTTGAGCCAAGCCCATGACATTGGGGAAGCCTTGCAAGTCAAGCTGGAGCAGATCCCCCAAGTGGAGAGAGCCTTCGTTCACATAGACTTCGAATTCACTCATGCACCGGAACACAAGACCAAGCTCTAACATCTATTTCTCCTCACCACCTAAACTACTTAACAACACACCTCTCTCTTTTCTCTTTCTTTTTTTCAAATAAAAAATAACAAATAAATTTGATGGAATCCTTTTATCCTTTTCTTTTCCCCCTTTTCATGAATGGTAGTATGGTGTGTAATAATATGTACTAATTAATGTGAGTATGCTGTTGTTAAATGTTTTTAAGATTCTATGACACTGGGGGTTGGAAGTTGGAATTGGATGGGTGAGTTTTACATATACATATATATATATATATATATATAGACACACGCACACACATTTATTTATTTATGATAGGAATGGATAAGTTGTATACTAAGGTGACTGTACCAACCCTTTTGTTAACCAATACTAGCAGTAGTGTATTCTAAAGTAACAAAACTTTCTATCATATTACAACAATTAATTGTTATCACTACAACAATTGAAATTTCTATGTTCCCTTTTAGGTACTATCCCTCGAACATTTTCCTTTAAGGTACTATCCCTCAAACAATTGAAAAGTTTGGATAGCTTATTATTTTGTATAGATTTATTTGAGTGCATTATAAACACTTTCTCATCCATCTTTTTATCTTTTCAACAATCTTTTCATCTTACATATATTATATTAAAAAAAGGTTTAGTAAAGTACTTAATCTCCTATCCAAACATACTCACTATCATTGAGTGCATTTGAATAGTAAAATATTTTTCTCAAATATTATTTTCCTTAGATCATATTAAAATTATTATTTAATTTTTTATTATGAAAAGTGTTACAATAATCATTCTAAGTAATATTTAAAAACATATCCAATCCAAATGCTTCATAGCATGTAACTATCTATAAGAGTCTAAGAGAAGTAGAATATCAATATTGTTATGTACAGAGCTAGCTTCTTCTTTTCTTTCTTTTCTTTTCTTTTTTTTTCGTCAACTATAGAGACTTGTATCGGGTTTGGGAGGTTAATCAACAAATCAGATAAGCGCACTACTCCAGTCTCTTTGGATTTTTAAATAACAAGAAACACTAAATTTTTTATTGATGCATTAGGTGGGGTTTGAACCTCTTGACCTTGTATCGGGTTTGGAAGGTTAATCAACAAATCAGATAAGTGCACTACTCCAATCTCTTTGGATTTTTAAAGTACAAGAAATACTACATTTCTTATTGATGCATTAGGTGGGGTTTGAACCTCTTAACCTTGTATTAGGTTTGGGAGGTTAATCAACAAATCAAATAAGTGCACTGTTCCAGTCTCTTTGGATTTTTAAAGAACAAGAAGTACTACATTTCTTATTGATGCATTAGATGGGGTTTGAACCTCCTCTTAACCTAGTGCATGGAGGGCTCTCCTGACCATTGGACCAAGACCAGATAGTTATGTACAAAGCTAGCTGGACGGCGTGGATTAGACAAGTACATACTTGCTGGTGAGGGGGATTTGGGCCATTTGGCGGGCCATACAAATAAGTCCAGTTGAAGGGGAAGTGGAAGGAGGGCATATTGGTAATTTGAGTGGTACAAGATATGAATTAGGGTTTTCTGCGTCGCGCCTCCTTTGATTTTTTGTTCTTTGGTGTAGCCTTATAGGTGTAGGAGTATACTCTCTCTCTCTCTCTCTATATATATATATATATAATATGTGTGCAGCTCCAACCGAAACTCCTCCTCCACTTCGTCCTCGTCGTCGAGTAACCGGGGCTTTGATGAGAGCAACGCCCGTGTCCGTCCATCGCCGGAACTAAGTGGCGCCAGAGAGAAAGACTCACTAGCAATATTAGCGAGAGAGTAAAACAATACGTGAGATCCAAATGTTTTCATTTTCAGCTCTTCTGTGTTTAACATATTTTAGTTTGGGACCTGTGATGTGTTGGTAATAATTGTCCGTACCATCTGATTGAGGATCTCATTGTAGATCCTTTTTTCTGATGTTTCTTAAAGCCTAGATTCTGAGGTCTCCAGTGAGTCCCAAAATTGCAGCAGACCTTCCGATCTCTGTTGGGAATATATATATATATATATTTTTGGTTTAAACAATACTCACTCCCGTTATTCTTCGTTCTTAATTCCTTTTTTTTTATTGTTTTGGGTGGCTGTTAAGACTTGAAGAGGGGGCAGTGATGCTGGAAATACTACAAAATACCATCAAACTCTGAAAAAGCTTCTTCAGAGGGCTTTGTTGATGTTACCAATGAAATGGTCTGAGCCTCCTCTCCAGCACACCCAAAAACCCAAAGAAAAAAAACACACGCACAGAGAAAAAAAGAAAACACCTTCTGATCCTAAGAAGCAAAATTAGAGAGAGAATACCGCTATGCAATTCAAAAGCAGATTTTACCTTTTCTTTGTTCTTTTTATTGTTGTTTTTCTCTTTGTACCCCGCCGCTAAACACAAAGTTTGCTTGAAGGAATAGGGTGGTCCGCTAAACGGAAGAAGTTTGCTTGTATCAGGGTGGCCTTTTTTTTTTTTTGTCTCTCTCGGGAGGCAACAAATTAGAGTCTCTGATGCACTCACTGACGATGGTGTTTTCAGCGCTGTACGTTGCCCATAACAAAAGAAAAGAAAGTGGGCTGAGAATAGATTCTGGCACTTTCGGCCCCTTCTCCTTTGGGCCCTCGTGCATTCAGATGCCCTCACAATCTCTTTCCTTTGTTTAATATGTATATATATATATATATGTCGTAGTACCAGAAGTATGTTACTCCAAATTCAGATGTTAGAAGTGCTGTCCTCTTTTATGGAGGGTGCTTATCTATCCCAACTTGTTCGCTCAAAGACGGGGGGCAGGCTGCATGTTCTCTGAATGTTATCCAAGCGCCACTCCCTTCTCCCCATCCTTTGCAGTGTTACCAACTTTTGTTGTAACTCCTCCTCTAATCTTTTAAAATTGATGAAAGTTAAAGTTAATGAAAGTTTATGTAAGGTAGGAAGGTAATTGAGAAATTTGTTAGGAAAAAATTTTCTAAAAAAAAAAACGAAAAAATTCCCCAATCCATGCGGGACCTGAAAACCGCTGTATCAGCTAATAATCAGTTATCCAGGAAGAACCAACCATTAACAAGTAACAGTAGAGATTCTCAAACCATTACCAAGAAAACAGTAGGGGTAGGCCCAACATTATTATGTAGTTGTGAAGGAAGAAAGGGAGGTGGAGCGATAAAGGTGCAAAAGCAAAGCCCACTACTACTGACGGTCGCGAATGGGTCGTTGATTGTTTAATACTGTAATTAGATGCGTGTCGCCCGGGCCCAATGCAGCAACACAACATCGACCGGTCCAGATCCTGAAGAAGAAGAATAATAAAAAGAAGATGCATTGCGGCCCGGGCCCAATGCACCAACTCAAGTGTAACTAACATGGACCGGTCCAGATCCAGAAGAAGAAGAATAAATAGAAGATGCATCGCGGGGTTTGAACTGTGATGTCATGGTGGCACTCTTCAAAACCACTCAAAATCCTACTCCTATGACTCTCTCTTCCACAGAAGCACAAAATGATGACAAAACAACGCAAAAATCAAACTGCCCCTTCCAATTCTCCCGTTCTCTCATTTCTTCTTCGACTGCACCCCCGGCCCTCATCTTTCAGCTGCGATAGATGTACAGTCTCTTTTAATTCTGCTAGCAAAGCTCGTGTGAAGAACAGAAGAAATTCTGCCAAATTGCTGCTGCTACTGACTAAGTAGCCTTGGGATGGCTTTTATCTTGCCCAACCTCTCCCCGACAATCATCCCATCCAAGGAAAAATCACTCCACCCCTCTCCTCCTCCTCTGCTTCTACCCCCACCGCCTCCTAGGCAGGCCTCCTCCCTACCCGTTCCCAACAAGCAGCTGCACCACCACCCCACCACCTGTGCCACCGCCACTGCCGCCGTTGCTCTTGCTCCTCCTCAGGACAATAAGCAAAATGACCGCAGGGATGATTATTTTGTGAACCTGGGTCTGGCTGTGCGGACTCTAAGGGAAGACCTCCCTCTCCTCTTCACCAAAGACCTCAATTATGACATTTATAGGTACCCTTTTCCCCCCTTTGCCACTAATTCTTTCGATCAAAGCTCTCTTGTAGTAACTAATCTGGCGGACACAAACACTCTTGTGGATTCTATGAGCTGAAATCTGAATGGATGGGTAGTAAGTAGTACTAAAATTCCTTTCTTTTGGCACTTCGGAGCAGGGATGACATAACCTTCGTGGACCCGTTAAACACCTTCACTGGAATTGAAATGTACAAGTTGATCTTCTGGGCTTTGAGATTCCACGGCAGAATCTTGTTTAGAGAGATTTCACTTCAAGTACTTAGGATCTGGCAGCCGTCTGAGAATTTGATTCTGATCAGATGGAACTTGAGGGGTGTTCCTCGGGTCCCCTGGGAGGCCAGGGGGGAGTTCCAGGGCACCTCCAGGTACAAGCTGGACCGGAACGGCAAAATCTACGAGCACAAGGTTGATAACTTGGCGTTCAACTTCCCACAGCCCCTAAAACCTGCTGCTTCTGTGCTCGACCTGGTTTCTTCGTGCCCTACCAGTCCAAATCCCACATTTCTCTGGGGACCGGCCGATGTGCATTCTTCTTCCTGGGTTGAATTTTATCGAGCCGTCAAGGAGACTTTGGACCGAGAAACGCCGTTGATTTCTCAAGATTGCTTAATTCCTTGTTCATAGAGAACACTTTCCGAGTATTTCAGGGCATTACTCGTAGGTGCCTTAACTTTTTAAATGCAATACTGCATTGTTCTATGTCAGTGTCAGAGTATTACTTTGTAGTTTACAACTGCGTTGGTATGTCAAATGGGCACCATAACTTCGGCTGCAGCTGTACTGCGGGGGTGCTACGCAAGAGCACGAGCGCCCACACACACATATCTATAGACTATACTTTGTAGTTGTACTAAAGGATCTCAGCAATGCAGTATTAGGCTTGTTTTGCTAATAAGATTCGAATGTATGTATAGCTTCTGTGTTAACTGTTATTCTAATGAAGCCTGCTGATGTCTACGTTGACCGAGATGTTCATCTTTCATTCCCCGTTTATTATTTCTCTGGTGTTACAATTTCGTTCAGTTCCTATTTTCTCTGGAACTTTCTCTACGTCTGTCTGTAATGTACTCTTCGTAAACAGGCACCGTCTTTGAGTTCTTTACCAATCTCAAAGTGTTGATTGATCAAAGAGAGCACATTGCATACAAATTTTTATTAGTTAGGCTATGCAATTTCACTTGTCTTTCTACGTTTCTTCTTTTATTATTGTAATTAGTGGGGAAGGGTTGGATTGGATGGGAAAGCAGGAGAGATTGTAAGTAAGAAATCTTTGATTCAAGACCTCCAATTAAAAAAAAAAAAAAAAGAGAAAACCAAAGGAAAAATTAGTGATATAGTTTCCTCGTAATGTTTGTAAGCACCATAGAGTTCAGCTTGGACAGCATTCCATATTTTGTTGCCAGTTTGTGGTCTTATTTGATAGAACCATCTTTTGTAAAAGCTAAAAGTTCATCAACCACATTGAAATCCGATGATAGTCGTTTTGCTAGTATTTCAGGATGGCCTAGGCAAGGTGTTGCCATTTGCCACTTGCTTTATTTCCTACCAAGCTTACACCTCCTGCAGAGTAAAAACTGGTGTCGCTCAGGTCCGCTATAACGCTTCAATCTAAATTTAGTGCACAAAACGTCCAAATCTTGTTTCTGACTCTTATCATTTAGAATCATATTTCTCAATACAACAGCTATGTTCAACAATTTCAGCCACAATTGAGTACCATGTCTGGAGCAACTAAGGAGAGCACAGAAATTTGTGTCGAGTGAATATGGTTATACCTCTACGTAACCATATATTTTCCTTGCCTGCAAGATTACAATGGATTTGGTCTTAGCTCATAACATGAGCAATCCAAGTAGCCCTCGTCATCTAAATTTTAGCTCTGTTCAATTCTTGTAACACTGATTTTCACGACTGCACTGGGGAAGCATTTCTACTGGATTTATAGCTGCAACCCTGCTGAATTCAAGCCTCATGTACTTCTCATATGTTACTCTCAGCATAGCTGTTTTAGCAGCTTTGTGAAATTTCAAGATCATCTCTGCGCAGCTTCTGCAATATTCCAATTTTAAAATGATCAAATCACAGTAGATATGGACTACCTGATAAAGAACATTCATCTGGCAAAAACTTGCCTGATTTGAGATTCTCTGTAGCAGGAATGTTTCTCAAGTAGTGGGCTCCACGTTGGAGTTATTTCCATCGTACATCTGGCGAGATAGATGGCTGATGCACATAGCAATGAGGGCTTATATTTCAAAGCCTCATACTCAACTAAGCACAGCTCAATGAGGTAAAAGGCAAGATGTTCAAACTGGAAGAAATCCCAAAAGATAAAAGATGTAACTGAATTTGGACTCTGATACAGATTAGAAACCAAATATCAAAACAACTAGGACGGCAAAAAGATGAGAAAGTTACAGATGTGATCCACAAACACCAAAGATACAGGCAAAATGATACCCTTCTGAAGCACTTATAAAAGATCCTTGAAACTAGTCTGTTTTAATCAACCTACAGTGGAAAAGGTCTCTGACATACCGCTGTATCTGATCGAGCAGCCTTAAGGACCCGTAGCATAAAGACATACGGAGTTGGTGCATTCAGACGGAACTTGAGTGCCTTTAGAAAAGTATTCTCCTAGAAAGAAGACGTGTAAAGTTGCTTAGGCAGTATATAAGAAATTCCCTTGCTGACTGATCTACCTAGAGCAAAACAAGCAGAGACTTGTACTATTTGAATACCTACTTCGAGATGCTAGATCAAAACCTGCTGATAAATATTGTAAACATGCAATGTCACTCACCATTCCAAGCATTTCATTTCTTGTGTATGAATCTGCTGAAACGCCAATTAAGTCCATGATCTGTAGCCAAGAACCAAAGAAAGTTGACCTTCAGGAACTACCTCAACTGCATGACAATCTATTATGTTTAAGAAACTAGCAGAGTTGTATTCGTGCATAAATTTACCCTTGGATGCCAAAAATCCTCATATTTTGATGCCAGCAAGAGTGCAGTAAGGCCAACTAACTGCATTTTGTTCTTCCTGATGCTTACCAAGGATAAAAATTGGTCTAATAGTGTAACCATCAAAAAAAGTGTTTCTTGCATCAAATCGAACCTTAGATGGACCTGAAATAAAGGTAGTAATAAGAAAAAAAGGAAAAAAGTTCAAAAAGCATTAAGAAAATGTTTATCATATGAAAACAAACTTCGATGAGCCAGTTGATCAATATGCCACGCATTTGAGGTGTAATTTCACTCTGGATATCCATATAATGTTTCAATGGCTGATTCTGTGCCTGTGTTAAAAGCCAACTTCCATAATGTTAGACAAAAAATTTGATGTAATTAAAAGTGTAAAAACTAACCTTGCATTTATAGACATGCTTCGAATGTGTCTATAACTTCAGGAGAAAAATCACATTAACAGGTAGAATTAAAATAACATAATGAGGAAATAAGATTGAAAATCACCTCCAAAACCCAGTAATACTGATAGATGTCATCAACATATTCAGTAACTTCAAGATGATTATGATCATCATAGATATTTGGCAAATCATCCTGCAAGAGAAATTCAGGTTCCTTTAGTAGCAGCAGAAAGGTATTAAGACATTCAACCCTCTAGCAGGATGAAATAGAAGTCCATAAGAAGAAAAGACAAGCAGTGACCTTTGATTGTGACATCAGTAAAGAAGTAAAAGATTTTCTTCGATCGGGTTTTCTCCTAGCAACCTTATCTTGTGTAGTTCTATCCGAGTTACTCTTGCTCGAAGAAGAAACATCACATTGAGCAGTTTGTCCACTGGGAATAACTGATGCAACATGTTTTGTTGAAGAACATTTGGCCTTTTCCTCCTTTCTGTTGGAGGAAGCAGCAGAACCAGCAGGTGGCTTATTGACGCCGCAAACACTGTTTGAGTTTAAGGTCCTTTCAACCTAGACATTCATTTAAAATTGATATCTAGTTTAGGAAGGGGAACTATATGCTCTAAATTATTAATGAACTGCAAAATAGACCAGACCGTGCAAATACAACGTGGTGCTGATGGTTAATTGCCATCCTAATATGCCCAATATTTAATCACCAAGAAGAATATTGCATATGCAAACTCGAATACATCCTGAGTTGAATATGAACAAAAATCGCATGTAGCTTCTACGAAGAAAGGGCAGACTTGAAATTTCTGCCTACAGGCTACACAGAGAGAGAGAGAGAGAGAGAGAGAGAGAGGCAGAGAATTATACAATGGGGGCGAAAGAGAGACAGGCAGAGACTTATACACTGGGGGCGAAAGAGAGACAGAGGAAAATGTAAATAATAATTGGTAAAGAGTCTGCAATCCATATCTGCATCACATGATATCATGCAAACTCATGATTTTTACAGAATATTTTCCTACCTGACCTGCACTAAAGGAAACTTCCTTCAAGATTCTACAAGATATTTATCAAAAGCCTTCTCACCCTTCAGAGTTTCCATATCAAAGGTTTCAACAAGAAACAGAG
This sequence comes from Gardenia jasminoides, assembly GCA_013103745.1. Taxonomy (NCBI): domain Eukaryota; kingdom Viridiplantae; phylum Streptophyta; class Magnoliopsida; order Gentianales; family Rubiaceae; genus Gardenia; species Gardenia jasminoides. The sequence continues at coordinate 14,929,991 of CM023103.1, forward strand.
TCAACATGTAACTAAAGCAATTATAATGCTGGGAAGAATTCTTGAGTGACATAGAGCAGACTCGTTTGCTGATACAAATAAGGCAATAAATTGACATGAAATGAGAAGTTCTCATGCTTAATCTGATGTGATTAGAATTCTATCAATTTCCTTTGGGATGTTGAATTTGTTTCCGCATTTGGCTTGCATAAACATAACGACAAAACAGCAACATAGTCACACAATTTGAAGATAAACAACAATAATTCACCTACTTTGACAGATCTTCTTGAAAATGCCCCAAGTCTACAGTTGTGTTGACCTTTCGAAGCCCTGAATGCAAGTTTTAAATGCAGTGATTAGAATTATGATGCATTAATTGTGAGAGAACTTTGTTTTTGTCACACACACACTCTCACTCTCTCTCTCTATACGTTAGATTTGCATCTCATTATACCAAAGATACATTCTTGGCCAAAAAGTTAAAGCTTATGATTCTAATGGACCTATTCATGATGTCTGTGTAATTAATATTCCAGCTCTGTAGGGGAAGAGATAAAAAATTGAATGATTCACAATAGAAACTTTTAAGCACATGGACTAAAAAACTGATTTTGCTCCAAAATTCAAAGTTTGCTTCTCAAACTTACAGGACATGAAAATTGAGCCTTTTGCCAGCCAAACTATCAGAAGGCAAGAAACACAATATGATGAAAAAGCTAATAAAGTTTCTGGTCACAGTTTGCAAAAACCTGAAGAGAATTATTTGAAATAGCTGTGAAGCATGAACTCTGTCGCAAGAGCAAAAACTGTCCAAAGTAGATCATAAACAATGACTTACATAACCATGTATCCAGCACTAACTCGGACTTTCTGGAGATGATTCTGAGAGTTGTGCACTCGCGAAGCCACATTCCTGCCAACTTTGGAGTTAACTGAAAGCAACAAAGTGTGCAGCACATTAGACTGTTAATAATGTAATTGCTATTTTGGCACTTACTGAAAAAGTGGACAAGCTGCTCAATTCATGGGATTCTCACCTTGAAATCCATATTTTCCCCGACGCCTCTCAGAGCTTTTGGTAGATTCCTACAAGGGAAGCATAGATATCCAAAAAGGAAAGAGCATCAATACTAATGCAGAGGTCCTAAATATTCTACACCTCAAAAGCAAACCATAAATGGCTTAACAAATAGGCAGTAAATAAGTATTTTCACAACCTCCTTTGAATCATTCATAGGAACCCTTTTGACTTGTTCTGTTACTGGAAAAGATTTCCTTCAACATAATAATACAAAAAAGAGGTACATCAATGTCATGAACAAGATCCAAAATTAAAAGATCAATCAAGAAATTTTCCATAATTTTCAGACCTTATTGGAGGCAGATAATCCCCACGAGATTTCCTGACATACAGAGAAAAGAAAAGGGATTAGACTTCCAGTAAGGGAGATATTATGGGATCTACCAAACATACACCAACATACTTGATGTATAGATTCAACAATAGACGAGAATAGCTGAAGCATCTTTACCTACTTGTGTCAGCAAATTTGCACCCTCGAGTCACAGTCCCAAGGTCATTAGAGGAAGTGATCTTTATATCCTTATCAGCTAATGCGATCCAAGACAGGAAAATGACATCATTAAGAAGTTATTCAAATCTTTTTCAAAAGCAAATGTCTTACCTTTGTTCACAGTATGGTGGTTTACAGAAGCTTGAGTCACGTTGTTCCGCACAATTCCCTGTTTCACGATGACAAAAATTCAGTGTCTGTTGCATACTCAAAAGTTCAGTTTTTCAAATACAACTCTTGAAATAACAAAAGCAGTTCAGCTCAAAAGAAATATCACAAAATTAGCTCAAAACAAGCCACTACACGTCCAACAATTTTGATTTGCATACAGTGAGAGGCACTCTTGACGAACAAGCCCTAGCGCGAGTACCAACCACTGAATTCCTAGAAAGGCACCTGGGAGAAGAGGAAAAGGCAATTAACAATAATGGTATAAAATGGTATTACGCCAAGAGGGATGAAAGGTAAATGACAGACAGTTCCTTTGAAACTGATATAAGCAAAGGTTCTCTTGGAAGATGGTGCTTCAGTATTAGACCTCATGGAGAACATGTGTCAGATGATTAAATTAGTGGTGTATAAGAAGCCTGGTAGTATAGTCCAATACGTCGTGGTTCTTTGCTTTGTAAGCTGTGACATAAGCAGTAGGGACAAAGAAACCATTTTTCAGGTTTACTAATCATGTTTTACCAAATATTTTCCTTGGTTTTCACGGATTCTAGATCGACCAAATGGGCTAAAGGAAGACATGAGATAGATAAATTGTTAAAAAGCCTACTTATTGAATGGCAAACTTTACTTACAATGATTTGGATTGACTGTGTGCCTTTGGCCCTGAAAAGCTTCCCCTGACATTACTGATATCAGCCAAAACTTGTCTTCCAATATTTGCTTTCACTGAAGCAGGAGTTGGGGTCACAAATTAAGTTCCCGGGGCACAAAATTCAATATCTCATCAAAAAGTGCAGGAATTTACCAGAATTGTCCTTCTTGCCATTGTTCTTCTCCAAGTTCTTGATACCACTCTTTGTAGTGAATGAAACAAAAGCAAAAACCACATATGAAAGCATACATCAGTCTTCATATCACAAACCATAAATGCTCAAATACATTGATGTCATGTAATTGCCCAGTATTTGGACAAAAGATTTGAGATGGATTAACGACAAAAAGGAAGCTAAACGCTGAAACCTGAGAGCCACTTGCGCTCGCCAAACGTCTCCCACCATTAGATGGTGGTGGCGGTTCTGCAAATATCTTGAAAGATGGGAGTCCTCCAAGGGCTACATTAAGGGAGCATCAAGAATGATAAAATAAAGAACAAAACTAAGCAAATGAAGTAAAGTCAATGAATGGACGGTTAAATGAAAAGAAAAAGAAAGTAATTAATACCAGTATTGTTCTTCTTGGTTGGCTTAGTGGCGTCTTCCTTGATGACTTGATGTGAAAGTTTGGATTTACTCTAACAAAATTCATTGACTCATTCAATAGAAGCATATCATCAAAAACATAGACTGCCCATTGAATTTTTGTTGGTTTTAAGCAGTAATTTCACTCAGAAACAGAAAGAAAGAAATCAAGAATTGAACGAAGAATGAACAGCTAAAAGCAGCGTAAGAGAAATAAAAATGAGAAAGAAAATCTAGAATTTTCTAATCTCTAGTTACTGCTAAGGAGTAGCAGAAGTAAGTGGTTTCTTAAGAGCAAGAAACGAAATGGAAGAGTGGATTGGAATACCTTAACTGCAACGGCCACCATTTGTGCGTCCGGTGCTGTTTTCCCGCAGATATTTTCTTGCTTGAGATTGAGAGTGCAGGGAGTTTTTTGTTTCTTGTTCAAAGAATGTACGGGGGCTGGGGAGGGGGATTTCCCTTCCTTCAAAGTTCATTCACCTGATTTGAGCTTTTCCTAAAAATTGACGAGAGAAACAACATTCACTTACCACTTTATAGCTAGCAGAGTCAGCAGTTAATTACCACTACATTTGTCTTCCTTTTTGTTGTGTGTGAGTGTGTTCCAGAACGGCATAAATTGATTAGTACACCATAGAGTGCATGCAACTTTGAAAGAGAAGACAATTACTGTATTACCAGAGCTTGAAACAATCAAATGAAGAAGATGTAATAGTTAGTAGTACTCATAACCATAAAGTTAGGGCTTTTCTAGTAAAACTGAAGTAGACTGAAGGTGTTTGAACTTCGAAACCGAAAATGAATTTCTTTGAGGAACAACTAATTAACGGTGAGTACTGCTACTAATAAATACCTCCGAACCATCACCATTTCTTGAGATTCAACCACTACACGGACGGACGGCTGTAGACAAGTAGAGCGACGGCTGCAGACAAGTAGCGCGACGAGACCAGAAAACAAGGTTTCTTTCTTCTTCTTCTTCTTCTTCTTCTTCTTCTTCTTCTGTGACTGCTGGGCAAGCAGGCAGTTTACCGTTGAAGGACCGAATCAAATCCGCCCTCCACCCTCCGGTTTTCCATTTGAATTGAGTCGAGCGAGATTCCAGAATTGCACTTATCACCCCCTCGTTTCTCGAATTAACTATTGACTCCCGAAACTTTTCCATAATGCTAATACCAGCCCTCAAGGAAAGCGTGCGTACTTCATCGCAAACACCACGTGCGGCTAAATCAGTTTTCTTATCATCATCTGAATGAGTAAATTTCATACGTAGTTTCAGTCCCTGTCATCTAAATTCTTTATCCTAAACTGACTACAAAGATTTTCCACTCCAAATATTCACTGAGCGGAGCCAACCGGAGTGGTTACATCCTTACGTACAGTTTAAACAGTAGTGGATTCAGTCATTCGCCGCCATCCCTCTCATCAAACGCTTCTCCGTTTACGGGGGCATTAGATGATCAATTTACAGGTGTTACAAGAACAGTCAGAGAGTGGCCATTGTCTAGAACTCCAGCTCTGCTAAAAGTTGAATCCTGCTAGCTCTCTGCCGATGGATTGGTAAATCAAGCTACTACTAAGCGGAGAAGTCCTTACTTGGGACATAATTGATTGGTGCAAATCATCAAGTTCTGTATGGTGGCAAGGCTTGATGTTACTTACCCTCAAGTCCAAAAGCTAATAATATGTTATTATTGTTTCTCTCCAAAATATGGCGACTTGTTCAACAGAGAAAAAGGGTAAGACTGCACGCAATTTTTTTTTTTTTTGTTTTTGTTTTTTGGTGGGGGGATTAAAATCAGAGTCCCTCAGCCTCTTAACAACAAGTTAACAACTCCCCATAGTTTGGTTGGTTTTCTGTGTGGATCCATTTTGCTTTTGTTTGAGTGCTACTGTTCTCATCGTTTCAGCTTTTAAAAAGAAAGGAAGGGGGAAAAGAATGAAAAAAAAAAAAGGGAAGAGAGCTTCCATAGATTACATAAAAGATGTATTCTTATATAGCTCTTCAACATATCTGCAAGCCCACATCTGGATCGCAAGGATGGTCCAATGCTGTCCCCTCAGGAACCATATCTCCAGCATCTCTCATCCATATGCCACTCCTCCAGCAATTGAATCATGCCTAGGACTCCAAAAGCTAAATTGTTCAGTGCTCATCATTTTCTAATCTGAAAACCAAATACTTGAGTACAGTTTGTGACTTTGATCCCTACAAGCAATGCGATAAAGCTTTTCCTCCTAATTTTGAAAATCCTACACTCTTGAAGTTGACAAACAGATATATCTTTCTTTTGCTGAACAAGCTACATAGTTTATTTGAAACGATAGTGCATACCACTCTAGCATCGAACCATATGTCATCGTCAACTTGCCTTCCTGAATACCAAATAGCTTTCCAACTTGTCTGAACAAGTAGAGTTTCCATCAGGAATAACATCGTCAATATACCCCTTCCCAAAAATATACTAGTAAAATAAAAAATGAAGAAGAAAATGTTCAGAAACTGTAAAAGCTGAAGACGTCTTCTAAACTGATAGAGAGAGACGGAGAGAGGTGTTGAAAAGGTAGGAATATATAATAGAAATGGGCATTGCTCAAATTCTTACCAGTCGACAGTGTGCTGGTGTCTTGTTGGCTTCCCGTCGTTGATATAAAGGTGCGAGACTGACGAGAGAGATGATTTTAGTTCGTCGACGGCCTTTAATTCATCCATTTTTACCAGCAGCTACAACAATACATCGTACACAAGGCGTGACTGTAAAGACACACAAACCAAGAGCGCCTGTTTGAGTGCAAACTTGACGGAAGATCCAAGGTCAGAAAAAACAAAAAAATTGATGCCAAGTTCCTGAATTTCTAAAGCATTTCGTAGTAGCAGTAGTAGTAAATGTTAATAAACAACCATAATTAGGCCGCATTTCCTTAACTGCTGCCCACCAGTGAGTGAATGATGATGCTAAAATGTAGGCATGTTAATGACACGACTTAATGGGTAGGTAGGTTTTGAGCTAAAAGCACAAGAAATGGAGATCCAAATCTAATTAATATATATATATATACACACACACACACACATTACTTGGATTTCAATTGTAAACAAGAAAAGCTATATCCAAATTCTTTATACGAGTCTGAGTGCTCAATTGTATAAACATACAAATATGATGATTGTAGGCAAAAAGCACCAAGAATTGATATTCTGACTTTGCCCTCTAGTTATTGATGTTTGCAATGGAGTTGCTACATTGAAGGCTGAAGCTTTACTCCGTTAGCAAGTTTTTGGTCTTGAGTGGTAGAGGAACATGTTTACAAGTAAAATTTGGAAACTAGAGGAAATTATATATTAGCGATTGTATTTCTTTCCCTCTTAAACTTAAAGGGACCGCCGGTGCAATTCTAGTCCCACAGTTACAATGAATTCAACTAACATTTTGAAAGGCAATTCATGCTGCTACAGTCCACTACTAATTAAGGAGACAGGAGTAACGAACGGAACTCTCAACAACGGATAGAGATCAGTTCTTGGAAATCACTGTGATGATGGATTGTCAGGGTTCCTATTCAGAAAAGAGTGCGTACACATTTGATGTTTCCGGTGAAGTTAGTTATCATCGTGATCACCTCTCAAATTAACAACTAGTTAGCTTAGAATTCACAAGGACTAATCAACTTGTACGTAATTTCTGAATTTCTACTCCTACTCATAAGGTCTTGATCACTGCAGAAGACTTCAGACATCAGGAAACCAAGTAGAACGTTAATTATTGCAAACTAGCACTGGTAATTTCACTACTTTGCAGCAGCCAGCAACAGAGCAAATCATTCATGAATTATATGATGACGGGGGTGGCATCAAAGATTCTGAATTAATGCGGTGACGATATGACGGTACAGTCCTGTATATTAATGTGCACCACTGACGTCAGACCTTCCATCAATTAATATATGGAGCTGCTGCACCTTGTGTTGTTGATCTGTTTTCCTCAGGAGCCGCACAAGACATGGACACAAAAAAAGAGATCGAGATCGAGATCGAGATAGAGGGAGGAAGAGAGCTAGAGGGCTTTGAGTAGAAAGCAAGCAAATGAAAAGAGTCCAGAAAGACTCCACCTTTGGCATTTTGCTGAGGTGAAGCAAGAATATATGCTTGCTACGTACAGTAACCAGAAAGAAATCAAGAAAGGATACGGTGGGGGTCTGTGTGTGTACAGTATACTCGATAAATACCACCTAAATTAAATTTTGTTTTATAAGCTTCCTCACTCATGTACCCATCTCTGATCTACAATCCACACAGGCAGGCAGGATAGCTAGTGCAATAAATATAGTGACAGTTCTCTTTTCTTTCTTTTTTTTTTTTTTTTTTTTTTTTTTGTTTGGGGTGGGGATGTGTGTGTTGTGTTTGGGGTGGGGCTCCTAAAGAAAGAAAGAATCGTCTTTTGGGCCGACATGCCAGTTAGGTACTGCTCGTCTCTCTCGCGGTTGCTCTCTTAGCTAAGATATCCTCGCAGCTACTTATGCTCATCCACTCTACTCAACACACTCAGTCTGCATTTTGCTCCTCCTCCTCCTCCTCTATACCAAAGGACAGAACCAGGAGGGAGGACTCGATTGCCTTGCAGTATTCTTTCTTTCTTTTTTTTCTTTTTTGCAGTTAATTGGGCAGATTGCATATCATGGGGGGAAAAAGCAGAGTCTGGCGGAGATTAAATTGCAAATTACATCTTTATTTATGCCTTGCTGCTTGTTTCTTCTCACATTGTGGTAAGTAGTACGAATGGTCACCTCTACATGTTCTTCTTGCGGTTTATTCCTTCGTTTCTTATTATTGTTCTGGCCAGCCTACTCCTTGCAATTGATGATGTGCGTTTATCAATTGCAACTGGGGAAAAAGAGCTTAGCTGCTTGCATTTTACAACTGTACATGTGTTGTTGCAAAATACTAGAAGATACAACAGGCATATTATTGGCTACAGGTAGTGAGAGTCAACCAGCTAAGCTAGCTGCTTCTTAAAGGAATCATGGCATTGGCTGATCACGTAATGGTAATTTGCCCGCCCGCCGGCCTGCTGTAGAACTTCAGCTATCATTATCAGTGCCGGTGGAATTAGCCTATTAGTTGGTGGCTAGGCTTTAAAAATATTTTGTTGATTAAATAATAGGGCAGAGTGTGATGCAAAGTGAATAATAAGCAAAAATAAACTGGATCATCATATTCTTTCAGTGATTGGATGAGTACGTACGTAGTATGTATACACCCTAGTGCCATCCGTCTGCTGCTATGGACACTTGGTACCTTTTGGTCTTAGATAGATAGATATCTGTACCAGTACTAAAGACTAAAAATGACTAATGAGAGAGCGGGTGTATTTGTAGTAGTAGCTAGCTAGCTATCTAGGCTAGCAGTAAATTTGGTTTCAATAACATATTACGTTATTGATTCGATGCATTGTACGCGCAGATGCAAGAAAAGCAGCTCATCATGTACTCAGGGCTTCTGCGCATAATCCAGGAGAGATTGGACCTCCAAATCCAAATCCAAATCCAAATCCAAATCCAAATCCCCCGAGAGGGAAAATGAATGGACTGATGGAGATTCTGCTGGAAATGGTTAGGCCTCTGGATGAATCTCCTTCTTCTTCTTCTTCTTCTTCTTCTTCAAATACTCAGCCTTATGGGGTGAGTTCCCCGTTGTCTTTGCCACCTTACGACTCCCTCGCTCCTATTCCTCTCCCAGAAAACAATCCTCCATTTTGCGTGAATCCACCACCATTGACTCCCCAACTACCCTCGCCACCTTCTCCAGCCGTCCCCATGCAGCCACCACCAGCCTCTTACTCCCCATCCTTCCCATTCCCCAACCCCAGCCCGCCCCCAAGCCCAGTGGGGACGGTCGTCCCTAGCCCCCCACAGTCATCTATTTATCCAACTCCCTTCACTCCTCCAACAACACCTAGTATCGTAACTCCCAGCCCCCCGGAGACATATGTTCCCAGTCCATCTGTATACGTTCCAAGCCCGCCACAGCCGTCAATGCCGGGGTTAAGCCCGCCGTATTATTCTCTGCCCAGCCCACCAGTTGGTTACGCTCCAAACCCAAACCCAAACCCAAACCCACCTGGCAGTGGAGGTGGAGGTGGAGGATCTGTCCCCAGCCCCCGAGTGTATCAGCCACCCAACGTGTACCCGTCACCGCTGGTGCCTCCGCCTGCGCGTACAGAACCCACGTCAGCGCTTTGGTGCGTGGCAAAGCCGTCGGTGCCTGGGCCAATCATCCAGGAGGCCATGAACTACGCGTGCGCATCGGGAGCAGAGTGCGATCAGATCGAACCCAACGGGTCGTGCTTTGAGCCGGACACATTGGTGGCGCATGCATCCTACGCCTTCAATAGCTATTGGCAGAGAACTAAGGTGGCGGGAGGGACTTGTGAATTCGGAGGGACGGCAATGCTGGTAACCGTAGATCCAAGTAACTCACACACTCCCTCGCCTCTCTCGCCTCCTCCTTTTAGCTAATAACAACAACATTTTTTACTAACATCATAATATTAGGAACATTTTCTGGAGTACTTTACTAAACTCCTCCTCCTCCTCCTCTAGTTAGCCCCACACCGTTTTTGTTTTTTTTTTTTTATTTTCTCACCATAATAATTAGTTGTGTATGTAGTGAGAAGATTCTTATTTCTTATTATTAATTAACCTCATATAACCTGTGTGTTGTTGTCGTCGTCGTCAGGCTATGACGGGTGCCAGTTTATTTACTTCTGACCGACTGGATGGAGACCACGAGATAGCAGAAAGAAAGAGCTGTTGTTTTGTAGTAGGATGGGTATTTTTTTATTATTATGAAGGAAAAGGATGATGCTGCCGTACAGCAAGAGGCAGAGCAGAACAACAGCAGAAAAGCAAAGGGGATTTGTATTTCTTTTTTTTTTTTTTTTGGGGGGTAAGAAAGAGAGAGAATGCATTATGCACCAAATGTTAAAAGTTACAGGGCGCGCGGGGTCCGGAATAAAACCCGTTTACCAGCTCTACAGTAGACCGACCGTGAGTACTAAGTAGCCAGGCCAGGGGACGGGACACCCTTCATTTTTAAGCCACCGCACAAAATTTTGTTAAGAAAGAATACATTATACAAAATGCATGGGACGCATGAACTGATGAGTTTTGGTTAGGATTTGCTTGGCCTCATCTTTTAGTAATGCCTCGTTTTGGCTGGTTGGTTGTACACTTGTACTTGTGGATGAATAATTTATTTATTTATTTTTCTTTTTTTAAAAAAAAAAAAGGGAAGAAGAAGACTCATTGATTGGATGCATGCCTTGTAATGATTTGGGGGTTTGGCATGCATGCATCGTATCGAGAGTAAAGTAGTAGCAGTTGGTAATTTATATGGATGGCATGGATCCTACTTCAACATTTGACGGTGGCTTAATTTACTGCACACCTCCGACCGAAATGGTGGTGTTTGGTTAAATAATCTGCGGCGGTGATGGAGTAAAGTAAAGTTCTCGCCACCACAACAAATCCATCCTCGGGCCCCCTACTATTTGTTTGTTTGTTTGCTTGCTTGCTTAATATTTGGATGATGCATAATATTTGTTTGGATTGGAATACTATAGGACCATTGACAGAGGCCTAAGGAGGCAAAGGTAATGACACTCTCTGTGGATCAAAGTTGCAGAAGCAGCTTCACAAGTAGTGCCGGCCCCCGACCCTTTTAGGAGTCACTAAAAGTCGTGTAAAATTATTAAACAAAATGACTAATTTAGAGAGAAAAAAAAAAAATACTTCAAGGTCATATTGGAAGTTACAGGTCATATCAGGCAAAATTTTTCTAATTTCCGATCAAAATACGTCTTAGCATATCAAATAATAATTGATACTCAACAATGAGACAAAGAAACTCAAGTGATGCTCAATGCATACAGTAAGTTAACTGATTGCTTCTTGAGCATAAGAAGAAATAATTACTACTTCCGATGTGCAACGTACAGCTAAACGAGTCCAGTCTAGTGTCACGAAATATCCCCATACGCAACAAAGACACAGAAATGCATACTGCACAATAAGAGCAAAGAAACCGGTGAAACTCCAAGCAAATGTTCATTTACTACAAGGTTCATTATTTATGGCAATGTTCGCTAACATCCATGCCCATATGTATAGCACCTAATCGAAACTTATTGACGGCAATGGTTCGTGAATGATTGACTTTACAAGCTCAATCATCTCCTCTGAAGTAAATCCATCATCTTTTATGTAAAAAAGGTGCAGCACTCTGCTCATATTCCAAAACAAATCCTTGCAAGCTCTTGGAGCTGCACTACCTTCCTTGAGCAAGACTAGTCTTAGCAGTTCTGTCCTTTGATTCTCAATTAAACTCTTCATCTCTGCAATGGCAGCTGCTACAGTAATGCCACCACCACCCTGACTCAAGCGCAGTGACAGAGCATTCAGTTTGCCAGCCTCCGCTTCCCTCTGTGATATCACATAGGATTAGGGCTTTTGAAAACGATGCTACACTGGACCAGCAATACTAAATTGTCATAGCAATTAATGGACCGACAAAATCTACCTTGAAGCCCTGGATATCATTTAGAAGCCGTCCACAGGTACTCACTAGCTTATACAGGGAGTGGAATTCAGGATCCTTAACAACTGCCTCTGACAGCTTAGGCCCGACAAGGTAAAGAGCAGGGAGGATAATTGGCCCCAAAGCAAATGATACATAACCATTATTCATATATTCATCAATTGTAGGCACTGATTTATCTCTAGCCCATTCAGCTTCTCTCAACATAGAATAAAGCAAATCTAACCACTGAGAAAACATTTAAATTACCAGTCACTTTCATAAATTCCTGGAATAGAAAAGAAGAAAGCAAAAGGGAGGAGATGAAAAACTTCAACCAGAGAATTTGTGCTGCAGAGTTTCATGCACCTATTTCCTTGTTTACATAAATTTTATATGCAATGTAACCACTGCCTAAAAGATGAGAAGAAATGACATACCTCGTAAAGCAAGGGCAAGACTAAATTAGAGCAAGGGTAACTAGGAAAGAGTAGCAAGATGATACAGACACATTCGAAGTCCTTCCAAGAAAAAGAGTTTTTCTTTTTTTTGGGTTTTTTTTGGGGCTACAGGTATGTACATTTGCGTTAAAGAGTGTTACCATGAACTGATGTGTTCTAAAAGTATGAGGACAAGAATTAGAAAGTGCATAAAGCAGGCATCTCACAATCTCAATTATGTGGTTCGTTACATTGCGTGCTTGCCATTTGAATGCTTTGTCACCAATCTCGCAAATTGTACTATGTAGTGCTGAAAACAGGATTTTCACTGGTTCAGAACAAGCATCATTGCTGACATCTACATCCCACCTAAAGTTCGCAAAATTTCAAACTATAACTAAAGAATGAAGGACCTGCACATTTAGAATAGAGAGAATGGGATCAAGAATACATACTTTTCAATTAACTCAATTAGTTGCTTTAATTCCTCTAGAGAACCTCCCACGTCGAAGAAGTCATCAACCACAGTAGTAAGTACACCATTTTTGGCCCATGACATGCGGGCATCAGATAATTCAGGTGAGAATATGGTTGCTGCAGCAGAAAAGTAACAGTATGCTGACTTCTGTCTAGCAAACTTTAGCTTGTCCAATCTGTTGTCTGCAACCCACCTGTAGACAAGGTTACAAGTAACAAGACTATCTTCTGAAACTCTAAGAGCCACTAATCTGGAATCTACATCCACAACTCTTAGCCGTGCAAACATTTTATTGACATGGAGACTTATGTGTGATATAAATAGAAGAGGACTTGCTTGCTAGTACTGGCTTCACCCAAGAATTGAACTCCAAAAAAAACCCCCCCCCCCCCCAAAATAACAGCCCAATTAAAAGAAACATAAACCACCATCACCACAGAAGGAAAGGAAACTAATGCAAAGTTAGAAAGCATGTGGTTTCAATTTGCTCATTTGTTCTGATCCAGATACAACTACAAGAACACCCACATAAAGTGACCATGCAGCAACATAATGCTTACATAAGAAAAGTTACAAACCGTTCTAATTGCCGCAGTTCTTCACGGTGTATAAGTTGGCAGTGATTAAAATCTTTGACTGCCAGGATCAATAAATCTTTATTACTAAAATTCGACGAGCTGGTGGAACAATAAATAGGTGATAGAATGGTTTAGCCAATGAAAGAGAAGCACAACCAACAAAAAGAAATGAACATATTTCAAATAAAGTACCAGAATTTTACCAATATGAAGTTTTTAAAATTTTTGTACCATCTAAGCTGTACTGCTCTATGCTTCTCCTATTAGCAACTCGTTGTAAAGTAGCATGAGATGGAAACCTGAGAATATCATCCACCTATAAATGAATAATGCCAAAAGTTCATTGTACATCGTATCAGATGAACAGATGAAGGCATTTAATATGGAAGTGCAGATAGAATATTAAGTACCTGCTTGGAAATTTGATTAGTAAACCTCTTTGAATCATAACAACGGGAAAAATGCTCTTTGAGGAAGTTTTTGGACCGTTGCTCCAGAACTGATTCATTCTGGTTTATAATCATCTCCGATGCCTGATATAATTCTAGTATAGAATTTACGTCTTTCAGGTATCCACAGAAAGAATTGGAAAAGCACTCTTCCTTTAAGATTGGTGTTAACAAATCTACATTACAAAGTATAAAACTTTATCATAGCATCCAAAGTATAAAACTTTATTCGTTTTTTCATTTATGAATGGAGGAAAATGGTCGTATCACTAACCCATAAGGTTGCTTGACTACGCATAGGTCTAGTTACCTGCAGAGATGCTGTATCCATGCTTTCGCAATAGTGTAAATGCTATAGCACAAGTTGATGTTTCTGCAAATATGTCATCATCTCCCTGCACCCAGCATCTTTATTTTTTTATTTTTGGTTAGGGGAGGGGGATTGGGGGAGTTAGTATTGTTAAGAGATGGAGATTCAACAACCGAGCTCTTGCATGATGTATAGTTGAATGACATGCAGAATAAGCTATTATCCTAGATTAGAAATACTACCTGTATGTATCATCCAATACGCTCTGAATTTCCTTCCTAAAATGACGACAGATACCGAGTCTCTCAAGGTTGTCAACCAAGCAGAGGCGTGCATATATATCCACAGGGTAAACTGCAGGAGCTGAAAGGGCAATGAAAGAAAACAAATATAGGAAACTTATCAAAGATAAAGCATTATTCCTCTTAGCTGAAATCCATGCAGAAACAGAGACCTGCATTGCCAAACTTCTGTAACGCCGAGTGAAGGTAATTTAGGAAACTTGGATTGTGGAGATGCATAACAGCGGCTGCTGTCGCTGACGGTGAATTGAATAGTGAACCGTTCTTCCGCTGAAAATTCAGAACTGTATCCCAGTTCTGTAACTTTACCATCCCTTCTGATACATATGCAAGGTATGCTTTACTCTCATGGGAGTCGCTTTCATAGAGTCTGGATAAGAGTAAATATACGGGGCTTAGAGATAATGAATGAAGAAATCACATAGATAATCCTGCTTCACTAGATCTTTTTGCTAACAGTGTATAGTTTGTCCTTTAACTTCCTAAGAGGCCGAAATCTTAATAAGAAACGAGAGATTGCTCTCTTTTTCCTTGCTAACATATCAGCTAAATTCTTTTCCAATATAATATCCCCTCAAAACTAAATTTGCAATTTTACCCATGAAGCTCCACTTGGTGTACAAGTGTATGGGAAAATAATTTCAAAAACAAGTTGAAAACCAGAGATAGAGTTACAATATGATGTGGTAGGAAGATACCTTGTAAGCTCCAGATCTCTTTTATGAAGTAAGGCATATAGTGTTTTAGATTCTAGTCGAAGATTTAAATTTAAATCTCTAGCATATTCCAGCATGCCAGGGAAAATGATGTCAAATCCAATTGGCGAATGCTGGTACTCATCAGAGACTGAAGCAAAATTCAACTCAACAAAACGAACACCTGTGACAAGAAATTCGAATCAATCCAATGACTGTTAAACAGGTTTATAGGCATGAAGGAAGGTTGTTGTGATTACCCTTGTCAACTTGTTCTTGACCAACTCCCCATTTCTTAAGTGCAAGAACGCATGCGAGTGTAGAGGATAAAGCATCTTTCAACAATAGATGATGATGATGAGGAAGACTCCAGGAGCCATCGTAACGCTGATTACACAATACCCAATCTATGCACTGGGGAAAAAGAGGAGCCTGGTGGGAAGAATGCGGAGCAGGGACCATAGCTAACCATGCGGTGTCATAGGACGAAACAGAGAAATCAACATCATGAAATAGTTTCCTAATTCTTTCTTTAGTCTCCTGAAAACACCACATAAGGTTATAAGAGCAAGTATCAGCTCATTGTCGAGTAGTACAAGAACGATGTGTGAATGAAAATAGCGGTGAAGCAAACAGCAAATAAGAGAGCATCTTACTAGGATTGAAGGGTTAATTGGGCCTGTTCTTCCAGCTCCTACGTCCAAAGAAACTGCTGAAAAGATAAAGGGAGAAAGAAAAAAACAAAGCACATTGAGGATGACACATGAGCTGAAGAGAAACAAGTCGGTGATGCCATAAATTACATGTGCAAGAGAAGTCAAGTAAAGAAAACAAAATAATGCTTTTTTTCTAGGCCCCGGGGATTTTTTTTTTTGGGGGGGGCTTTGGTGTTAAGCTGCAGATTAGTATATATAAATATAAGAATTGCCCAAAAGGGTTATGAATGAAAAGACTTTTTAGAGGGTTCTGGAAACGCAGAAACTAGCACGGCGCACATAGGAGGTAGATTGGCTATCTGGGGTGGCCTACCATGTAGGTGTGCGTGTAGGTGTAGATATGCAATCTTATAGTTTACAAACGGAAGGAGTAGGCTATTATAAGCCAAGTTTGGTTATCAGGTGTAAAGAGAAAGAAGGATCAAACAAGTATGGAGAATAGATGGAGTGCAAGTTGATGTCTGGCAAGGAATGAAAAGGCAGAGATGCATTGTAGGTAAAGAAAAATGTGGGTGAGTTGTGATGAGAAGGGGAAGAGGTTGAGTAGTAGAAGGTAAATGGTGGAATTGGGTGATGATATGATAGGGATTGAGAAGTATGAGGGAATTGGAAAATTAATAATAATAATAATAAACAGACCTGAAGCAGCGAAGGCAGATGATAATCTCGGGCTCCTCCAGCCGGAACTGGAATAAGAACAATGAGAAGAAGAAGAAGAAGATGGCGCTGGGGTAAATTGACGGGGAAGGGGGAGATCAGGGTGGTAAGCATGGGCAGAAGTTGTAATAAGCATCATCATGCCGGGGTGGTCGGGCCCAAATCAGTGGAGCACTAGTAGTGGTGGGTGGGTTTTGTGATGCGGGCTACTGAGTACCGCATGAAGGCGAAGAGGACGACAGAAAAAAGAGCGAAGTGAAGAAATTAGAAATGTGATTGATGACTCGTATTTGTCTTCTCCGGTGATTGAAATCTGGGGGGTTGACGACTGTGGGTTGTTTGGTGGCTGGTCTGTGGGGGCAGCAGATGCTGCTCCACAGACAACGGTCGGTCTTAGTGGGAGGGAGTGTGGGGGAATCAGCAGCCCTCAGGGCGATGGTGAGGGGCTAGATGCTCAGGGAGTGTGGCTTGTTTAAGGAGTGGGCGGAATCCGCATTTACTTTTCATTTGCTTCTTCGATTGATCCCAACCTTTGTCATCATTATTCCCGGCTTCACCAGCCACCATCCCACTCAAGCACACCTGTCAAAACAATAAAAAAACATGCACCTTGCTGTGTAATAAGAAGTGATAAATGTGGATGTCTATTCATCTCCTCAATAGATAATTTTAAAATATTCATTCCCCCCAAGATTCATGTTGATATACTCATTTACTGTCTTCTTATAGTTCGTTAGTTTGTCATTGAAGTACTATATTCTTGTACTTCATACTAAATTCATATATTTATATTAGTGTTGGTACATATATCTTTAGTGTTAGATACATGCACCTTTGGGTTTGCATCACCTAAATGAAATACATACAAGCCTCATTTGTAACATTTAGTCACCTTTGGAACCTTTATAATCTTCATTCTCTACTTTTAATTAATCGTTTATTTTATATAATTTTACAATACGTATAAATTTCTACCTTTACTCAAAAGGTAAAATACGAGTCTCTGTCGTTGAGCAGCACTTGTGATGCATGAGACTCTTGATTAATCAGGTACAGGTCTCAATTCTGAACAATTGTTAGATACAATTTTCTACTGCTGACTTACCATTGAGCTAAGTTTTCTTTCCCAGAAATTTATTTTCATTTTATCATAGCTAACCTTTAAACAATCATGAAGTACAAGTACCTGTTCTAGAGCAATCATTAGGCATGACGCAATCGTAATGTGTTAGCATGGGCATTCTAAAATCTAAATAAGCAAGAATATGATCCTGATCGATCGGGAGGAAGTCTGTGATATTGGTAGGGGATAAACAAATCTAGTTACTTAGATTACATTGATGAGATGTTTGATATTGCGAAATCTAGTGATGAAGATAGATAGGGAACATTCATACCTGAATTCACGTCTGAATAATAATATGGATTGCCAGAAAGAAAAGAACATATTATTGTAAACAGCATTTGTCCCAAAGTTTTATGGTATTAGAGTTCAAGCACCAACATGATGGAACAGTTGAATTAAAAAAGGGATTGTTGTTTGAGAAAATCTGATACCATAAAAAAGTTTTGAAAGATTATACAATACAAGAAGCGATTAAGTTAAAATGGAAGAGAAATCAGAAAGGAAAATATACAGCAGGATGCGGTAATCCAGGGCATAATTGGAGAGTTGATGCATCAAAGATACTAGAAAATGCAGTATGTCATTAAGACTTATATAGGCCCGTATACACGTGTGAGAAACACATATAATATCGAGATAACATCTACCATGATTGCAAAAAACATCTACCTTGAAATGACTACACCGTCTGTAATGACCTTAATACATGAAACATTTGGGTTGAAGGCTGCAATTATGCAATGTTTTATGGTAAAGAAAAGAGTTGTAGATGAGTTAAAAGAAAGTCATGCAAAGTCATATAGTCTGCTAAAAAGTTATGGTGAGGAAATCATGAAAAGAAACGCTGGAAGTCTTGTGACCATTGTATGTGATAGAGAACATGAAAGTGACAATCCAAAATTCAAGAGGATTTTCATATGCATACATGGTTTAAAGAATGGATTGGTGACTGGTTATAGACCATTTATTTATAGGACTAGATGTCTTTACCTCAATAGACAATACAAGGAAACGTTACTTGATGCCATTGCTTTGGATGGCAATAATGCCATACTTCCTGTAACTATTTGGTGTGGTTTAGAGTGAAGGATATGATAACTAGAACTTTTTTTCTTGTTGGGAATTTGAAAACAATGCCTGCATGTGATAGGTCAGAGGGACTTACTTACATTCATGTCAAATGGACAAAATGTAATATTTTGAAATTTTGTGGTCTATTCGTTGATGTTAACTTTTTAATTGTTTTTTTTTTATTTTAAAGTCACGTCCTTGTGCATTCCATTTGTCAAAAAATGCAGGGTCTCGATCATGCAATTTCTAATAATTTTCTGAATGTCCATGAGAGAAAATGTCGTAGGCATCTTTTTTACAAACTTCAAAGGAAATTTTCTGCCAATCAATCAAGAAAGCATTTCTGGGAAGTAGCTAGATCTTACGATGGTGATGATTTTAATGATGCAATGATAGTATTACTGTATTTGAGTGGCTTAACAAACTACCTCACTCTTGTTAGACTAGACATGTTAGAGCATCAAGTTTATTATAACAAGGATTCCACAGAGATATGAAAAGGGTGCAGAACTCATTCTTTCGTTAGTAAAAGAGCGAGATAATAATATGGTTCGCTCTATGCCCACTGTGTGGCTCCATCAGTCCAAATATGGTTAAAGGAATCAAGATATTGGTAAGACAAGCAGGATTTGTAGTAGTGTTATTGCTTTCCTAGGTGATATGGAGTTTGAAATTTAAGAAAAGACGTTGAGGCACATAGTAAACTTATTAGTCACCAAAACTGGTGATTGCAAAGGTTTGGAAATTTCTGACATTCCTTGTAAACATGCCCCTTTCTTGTCATATAACCTACCTATAAGAGACTAAAGATTGAGGACTACTATGATAGTTATTAAAAAAAAACCTTATCTGAGAATGCACTGGGGTATAATACACTCCATTGCTGCTCAGGTAAAAATGGAAGCCAATTTTAGGGGATCCAATTGACCCTCCAATTCTTAGAAGACTACCAAGAAAATCTTTCCAAAAAAAAAAAAAGCAGGAGAGACGCAGATGAGAACCATCACTAGGTGCCAATGGAGCCAGAAGAGCTAAACTATGGAAAACTACACAAAAATGGCCATGATAGAGCATCATATCAAAAGGCTCAAACAATTGCAAGTACTAGAGCAGTATGAGTAAGCGATTATTTCATTCATCTTAAAGTTTTAGTATTTTTTTAAACTAATTTTTGACATTTTTTCAATTATTCGCACAACGAACGTGTGGGTTTATTGAGGTTGATACAACACCTACAAGAGCTCAAAGCCAAATAAGAGGAAGGGGATCGAGCGGAGGGAGATGGAAAACAGAGTAACACTCTATAATTGTGTCTTATGCTAGTCAATTGGAGCATTTTAAGTGCAGCAACAATCATGTTCTTAGGTTTTTTTTTTTTCATTTTTTATTTATAAGTGAGAGGTCTCAAAACCAGGACCTCTCACTTACAGTGTCTCCTCTCGCACCACCCTACCCATCCATCTCCCCTTCAAACTAGTTAAATTACTATCATTTTAATTTTTGTGACACCTGAGAACTTGACCAAATATTGTCTTTTTCATGATATGAGACGACCTGTTTCTACTTGAATTTATAATGTAAGGTCTTTGCAAGCAATACGAGCTTATGATTTTGCATTATATGATGGTAAGTTTTGGTGATATAATTATATAATATCTACAACTATAAATTCTTCAAAATAGCTATGCAAATTTCCCATTATATCACTCCAGCTCCGCTTAATATGTGCATGATTTTTTTGTTATATCGATATAATAAATTAGCCTACAATTATTTAGTAAATCGCAAGAGAGGTGATTGATAATATATAGCAATTTAGAAGGCAAGGTCCTATTATTTCAAAATCAAGAAAGGAAGTGAATGTAATTTACTCATCACAGTAAAAAGTAAACGCCCCGTTCCCTAAAAAAGAGGGAAAAGAGAGAGAGAGGAAATGAATTCAGTTTCAACTATGTGATTGGATTGGACTTTATCTTTTTTTGGTTTGGGCTTTATCCATTTCGATTTCATGCATGGGCTCAAGAACATATGGACATACTTTGTCAACATTTCGATTTACGTTGTCACCTTGAGTTAATAAAACTTTTTACCTGTCATTTCATTTCCCCACAATAATGACCACAGTTTACATTTACCATTACAATAATGTGATAGTGATACACTCTATAAAAGTAACAGTTTAGTTAAGGTTGGACGTCTTTTAAAATTAGCAAATTCTCAGGATTTATCCAAAAAAAGGAAAGAAAAAGAAAGAAAAAAGAAGAAGAAGAAGAATAAACAGACACATTATGTGTGAAACCGTTTTGGATAGTTCCTTAATGGTGGGCTGCGATGCTTGGGCCGCTGTATTGGTCGACTAAACTGAGCCCATCTTGGAGGGACGGGAAGTGATCGGAGAAGAGGAGAATATAAAGAGCGGAAACCCGAAGGACAGGGACAAGATGGTGTGGGGACAGTCAGGAATGATCAAAGGCAAAGAAGAAGAAGAGGAAGAGGAAGAAGAAGAACCGAAGAACTGAAGAAGCCAAGAAAAACTGAAGAATAAAAGCATTTTAGTAGGTTGTGGGGAGCCGGCGGTCTGCAGACTGCAGAGCTGCTCTCTCTCCCTCTGCTATCAAGTTATCGGCGAAAATTGTGTGGTACGTAAATGGTAACGACAACAGTTGCAGCAGTTGCAGGGCGGGCAATGGTGCAGAGGTCTCTGTCTCTCAAGACACCGCACACCCCCACTACCCTCCTTCACCAAATGATAGCTTCCAACTCCCCAAAAGGTCTTCTATTTTTCTCCTTTCCTACTACATAGCAATCGCTAAAAAGATTTAAAAAAAAAAAAATGCTGCTTCTACAATAAAACCTCCCCCCCCCCCCTTTCATTGCTCAGAACGTGTGCTATCTAATCCGCCGCTGTAAAATTGCAATTATATACATAACAGCTGCTAATTATACTTATTCTTCCGTCCTTTGTGTCTACGGTGTTGACTGAGCTCTCCACTTGCCCTTCCTTCCCCACTCATCCATTTGAATGTCAATATAGTGTTAGTGAGCTTGGGGCTTCCTGGAAGGATGAAATAGCACTAAAACCCACCTTTCGGATTCCAGTTGCAAATACACAGTTTTCACGAAATCAAAATCATTTCTTTATTTACATTTCTCTTAAGCGAGTTTAAGTCTGGGGCCACATAATGCACTCATTTGTATTACCCACATTCTTTTTTCCGCCCTCTTCTCATTATAGATTCTTCAACGAAATGAAACAAAATGGCTTCTCTTCATGATTCATGAAAATCTCCTCAAGTAAGTCGCCAACCAAATTGGATCGCCTGAATGTAATGGTCTTCGGAATTCAGCCTCAAAAAAGATACTTCAGTTAATGCAGTTGGTTTTCTAGCCATATTTATGTAACTTATAGCCAAAGGTCATCTCGTCAACTGAATTGGATGGATGAACCTTTTTTTTTTTTTTTTTTTTTTTGGGAAGCAGTTGCAAAGGTGGTGCTTAAGAAGGGCAAAACTCAACTCTTTCGCGATGGTAGTCCAATGGTTTACAGTGGTGCAGTTGATCGAATTATTGGCAGGCCACCGCCCAAGACTGGGGACGTTGTCCTAGTCACGGATGGCACCCAGAAACCAATTGGTTGGGGCTTCTATAATTCAGCTTCCATGTTCTGTGTTCGCCTCATGCAACTCGAGGAAGAAGCCTCCAGGTATCTCTCTTCTTCTCAATTGTTCCTCTTTCCAAAATGCAGCAAGAGGTGTCTAACTACAAATTTATAACGTCCTTCCTTACGCTAAATGAACAAGACAGGGATCCTGGCTGCGCATTGAATGTGGAGAAACTACTTGACACAAGAATCTGTGCTGCTGTTGAGCTGCGAAAGAGCTTAGGGCTTCCATCAGCTCATACAAATGCGTATCGTCTTGTCAACAGTGAAGGAGATAGGTATGGTTCATTTTAAGCTTCTCAATTTGATACTAATCTCTTTCCTAATACTGTGCATTGTTTAGGAACATTTTATCTGGGGAAACACAAATTATATGTTTCTTGATGCTTAATTCTATAATCATTTGTAAACTTCTGCTTTTCTCCAGCATCATTTCCTCTGTCTCTCCAACATTTTATTCTGTTTTCTTTGATTTGAGCTGCTTGGGGATGACGTTCTAAGATTTGTCTGTGCGGCGCATGGAAATCTCTTAATACAAAGGCAAAAGACATTAGATAGTGTAATATAGTATGTTCTTGTTGGAAGAGAAGTTTTAACTCATCCGGGAAATCTTTAAAAAGAAGAAGAAATATAGAAAATGGTCTATGACTCGTGTCCAGGACATTGCAACCTTTAGATCATGCAGTGCACATAGGCTAGTAATTTCAGTCTTACAGTTTCTCCTAATTTACAACAGATTGTCGGGCCTTATCATTGATGTTTTTGGAGATTTAGCTGTTATAGCATCATCGGCTGCTTGGGTTGAGAAGTACAAGCATCATATACAAGCTTGCATCATTAGATCAACTAAGATCAACCACATATGCTGGAGACCATCCCTTGAGTATTTGCAGGAAGAAGGGATGAGTTTATCTGATTTGACAGAAAGTGGCCTATCTGTGCCTGCTGAGAGAATTGAGGTAAGATTTTCCCATACCTGGTCTCTTTAATTTGTTGGAATTTTGTTTGGCCAAAAGCAGCTTATTCTCTCTCCCTCCCTCCCTCCCTTCCCCACTCACGCACATAACTTTTAGGAGCAGTTTTTGGGTAATGGTTTTTGGTAGAAAGCACTGTGTTGAGCTGTTTAGTTTAGTTTAATTAGAGAAAACTCTTTGGACTATGTGACACAATTAATGAAAGTCTACAACATACAGAAAATCGCAATCCAGTAGAGTCTATTATTAATGTGCAGCATCCTTTTGGTAAATCCTGTTTTGAGTAAGTGATTTCATGATCTGCAAATAAGTATTACTCTTAGTGGATAGCTCAACATATACATATCTGCAGTTAAATTTTTTTTTTCCTGCATTTTTTTGAAATTAGAAGGAATCAGACATGTATATATTGCAATTGAACCAATGTGAAAAGTGTAGAATCTTCTAGTCTTGGTTGCATGACTCGTGTCTTCCGTGTGAGTTGCAGCTAGTTTTTATTAGATGATATTATGACCTGGAAGTAGGAAGACAATCTGTTATTTTCTTGTTCATATAATTAAGAAAGACTCGATCCAGGACTTGTCGCTGTTTCTTTGGCAATGGAAAATTATATGGTTTCAGTTTGGATTCTGATGCTTCCACATTCTGCTTCAAGTTAGAAAGTTTCACCATTTTAAGGATGGAGCTAAGTACAGATTTTCCTTTTGGATATGCCTCTTGCATTAGTTGTCTCAATTTCCATTGCAGTTGTGTTTAGTACTTATTGCCTACTACATCTTCCACGTTGCTCTTTTGTTTCGCTAGCATCATGATCTTCTCGAGCTTTATGCTGTGAAACGAGATGTCATAAATTTCTTGGCTTCTGTTTAATTTCCTGAACTGTGTTTCTTCATTGTTAATTTGGGAAATTATCATCATGTGAGTGAGGTTCCTTCTCTGCAAAGGACTGAAACCTTTGCGACTAGAGAATTGGTGTAGTCATGTTCTAGATTGGATATTTTTAATTCACTTATTCTTCCTTTGGGCAGGTTTTGGAGAATGGCATATCTTATTTAATCTCCTTGAATGGACAGAAGACCGGTTTCTATGCCGATCAGCGTGAAAACCGTAAATTCTTATCAACAATCTCAGAGGGCCAACAAGTCCTTGACATTTGTTGCTATACTGGAGGTTTTGCTCTGAACGCAGCAGGTGGTGGTGCTCTGAATGTTACAGGTAATTATTCATCACCATATCAGCCATCTTTCTTGAATTCTTATCAATGCCATCCACAATTAGTTATTTCAGCAACTTGATGGATCAATTAATTGATTACTTAAGTTGCATATGTTTTCATGCCCTCCTTCACAACTTATTTATAAATGCTGAAGTATTAAATGATTTGAAATTTCATTACAAACATGAAGGCAAAATAAATTTTTGTGTCTTAGGGTAGTCTTCACTTTGTTTTACTATATATGGTCACTTATCTAGGAAGTTATATTTCTGTAGGAAAATGAGGTGTGCTTTCTATTTAAGCAACTTAAGACCATTTTGATTGTTTTACTTACAGCTTCCATGTTGCACTTCTTTATATTTAAAGTTGGATTGTAGACCTTGCAGACTGTTTTTTGGAGTGGCAAAGGACGAGAAGTTATGTGCATGTTGAAGTCATTCTAGTGCCATCTCTTGTCCAACGAGTTCATGTATTTAATGTGAAGATGAAAAACTGGAATGGGTAATGGATAATTAACTCTATTTGACATTTGGGAAATTTCAGAAAGTTGTCATCTTGCTTGTTGGTATTAAGAGTTAATTGGAATTTCAGCTTGTAGATCTTAACGAAAAAAGAGTATAATGTGCATTTGCGAAATCCTATTAAGTCTGAACATTTGACTCAATATGTAGATGGAAAAATTGTTTAAAACATCCCTCAAATTTTACCAAATGAATTTTTTCATCATTCACTTTAAAAATAGTAATTTTACGTCCCTTACACAATCCCACTTGTAATTCAAAAAAAAAAAAGACTCGATCCATTTTCATTTTTACCCCTAAAAATGTAGGATTGGACCCAAATCGTATTCATTTTTTCTCTAAACAAGTGGGCTCGGACCTAATCTGTATTTATTTTTGCCACTAAAAAAGTGGGATCTGATCTTTGTACATAAAAAATGAATGCATGTGGATCATATGGTGATTTCAAGCTAGAAAGTGGTCCAAAACCTAGGTTGGGACTAAATTTTACCGGCTTGATTTTATAAGGGACTTAAAGTTACTATTTTAAAAGTGAAGGACGAAAAGATTCATTTGGCAAAATGTGGGTGGCGTTTTGAACAATCTTCCCTTTTGAAATTTAAGACTTGTCCCTGTACGCTGTCACAAGTGCTCTATCCACACTATGCATGTTCATGGGACTATCCAGGTTTGGAGAATGTGCTGATTGTTGTGTTTTTGTGGAAGGTGTTGACACATCCTTGCCTGCGTTGGAACTTGCAAGAGAAAACATAGTTCTAAATGACATGGATCCTGCAAGAATATCGTTTCTGAAGCAAGATGCAACGGAATTTATGAAGGATGCGTTATCGAGAAATGATTCATGGGATATACTTATCTTGGATCCACCTAAGTTGGCACCTCGTAGAAAGGTACCATAATATGCTTGCTATGCTATCTTCTCCAGATTGTTCGTATTTGATGATGTTGGTCTCGCTACTGGTTTAGACTCCATGTTTTCGATCTTATGGAAAACCAGAGGCCTTCTACGTATGTGTGGTTTCATACATGTGGGCCGGGGGAGTTTGAGGCATTGGGTTATGGAACTTGTTAATGCAGCAGTGCTTGCTGAAGTCTTGGCTTTATACAGGTTCTTCAAAGTGCATCTGGCATGTATAGAAATCTGAATTCCTTGGCTATGAGATTGACGAAAAAGAATGGTCTTCTCATGACTTGTTCATGTTCTGGAGCTATGACCCAGAGTGGGATGTTTCTGCGTGTTCTCCAGGCAAGTCTATTTCAGAATTTTCTTGGCAAGAGAGATGTGGCTATCCTCCTTGTTTCTTGTACTTTCGTTTTTTGTAGTCAGCAATAAAGTTTTGTGGATAATGAAAAGGAGGATACAAGAACTTCACTTCATATGGTACTCGTAAAACGGCTTCTTTCTGGTGCTAACCGTTTCATATTCCTCTTGTTCAGGGTGCTGCAGCTATGGCTGGAAGGAAAATTACTATTATCCGTCAGGCCGGAGCGGCTTCTGACCATCCCATTGACCCATCCTATCCAGAGGGGGCATACCTCTCTAATATCTTGCTGAGAGTGCAGTGAATGGTGAAAGTCAAATTATGGAGCTGCATATCATGAACATGCATTGTTGCAAAAGGCTGGATGGTAATTGAAGGTAAGTTCTTTGGAAGGCCAGAACGAAGAAGGCATAATTAATCTGATGCAACTCAACCACACACAAAATCCTTGTTAGATTGTTTTAAAGATTTTTTTTTTTTTTAATATCTAGATGGGCACCTTTGACCTTTCTTTTTGCTTTTTGATTAAATATTAAATATAGGCAAGCATATTCAAGGTGAATCAACCAGAGTGGCTTATGAATTGGCGCTTCTTCTGTTGAAATTGCAGGAGAATAATCTCAGAGCTATCTCAGCCCAAATCTGAGCTGCAAAAACTCGTACAGGAATGACGGTAGCAAACTTTGACAGTTGAGGCAGAAAAAGCTGATCATGAGAGACACAAGAGAAGGATAATTGGAACTGATCATGAGAGACACAAGAGAAGGATAATTGGACACTTGAACTTCAAATAATATTGAGATGGAGCTGTCTTCTAGCGAAATAATTAATAATGATTGTTGCAAGTATATCAAATTTTAAAGGATCCCGCTATCATTGTATTGTGATTACAAAGTGAGAGATTTAAACAACCACACGACATCACAGTTGTACTTTTTTACAATGTAGATTCCACAACCAAGGGCATAAACTTGCATCCAGTAGAATGCTCAAGCAGTCCTGGTGATGAGTTATTCAGCTTAGTGTCCTCCTGGGTTCCGGTTCCATGACAAATAAGACGGATCACCGAGCCGCCTAAAAGAAAAGAAGAAATCAACCGACTATGAGTTTTCCAAAGGCAGCACCAGTTGAAATATAAAAAGTGGTCGAGGATTATAACCATATTGACTGGTTAGGGAAGCATACAAGACCAGACGACAGAAGAACATCGGATATTAGTAGCACAGAGTGCATTACAGGGCCATCCTTGTGGCTCAAAATAATATCCAAAAGTTTAGCTCTACATAGGAAAATTACTAAAAGAGAAACCAAAACATACCTTGGCTTGACAAGATATATGATAGTGAAAACCATTGCCAAAAAGAAGCAGAGCCCACCAACAGTGAGATAGGCAATACCAAGAAAGTCATTCTTTCCACCGAGCCAGCTGGTTGTAGAAAGCACAAGCTTCTTCTTGCCATTGAAACTATAGGTGTTGTAATTGTTCTGTAATGTTACATTGATGACATCACCAGCATGAAGATCCACCTCTATCTTGCCATACAATTTTCTGAAGGTGGGAAGAGCAGCAGTACGCATCCATACAATAAGATCTTCCTGCTTATTCAGCTGCTTCGAGGGAAGCAGTTTCAAGGATTAGTAACCTTGTTCAGGTAGAAAACTTGTTGGAAAGCATGACCTGCAAACGTGTTGCTCCTAAGGTAGTCCAATGCAATCAAGAGTTTGGCATGCTATTAAGTGCAAGCAGAACTGCTTCCGAGGTGATCCAATGCAATCAACAGTACGGCATACTATTGAGTGCAAGCAGAACAGAACCAAAGTAAATACCCCCCCCCCCCAAAAAAAATAAAAATAAAAAAAGTAATAAGCATAGTTATGCTCTCCTTAAGTTCCCATTTTCAAAAGTTCTCACACGATACAATCAAACATCAATATACCACATCAAGAATCTATAATAGCAAGCACCAGCTTCGTGAGTTAAGTCTAATGGCCTTTAATATGCACAATAAAAATGATTTAAATTATCTTCAGATTTTCAGGTAATAGCTAATCTTTTTCTTGTACTATAAGATTATGAATCGACAGCATGTAGTTGAAGGCTTACTGGTATGGATTCATCAAG
Organism: Gardenia jasminoides; assembly: GCA_013103745.1. Lineage (NCBI taxonomy): Eukaryota > Viridiplantae > Streptophyta > Magnoliopsida > Gentianales > Rubiaceae > Gardenia > Gardenia jasminoides. The sequence continues at coordinate 14,958,112 of CM023103.1, forward strand.
ATGTTTCCCTCCAACGAGAGTCCCATTCTGGAAGTTTCTAGGGTAGACATCGTTGCCAAACTTGTGGTCTCTATCACTCTTCCAGGAGATGCCATTCTTGTTCACACTCAAATTCTGGTTGTTATGGGAGAAACTGTAAGTGTCATTAAACAAACTCCATGCTATAAGGCCACAAGGCACAATAGGCAATCCATCTGCAGTTCTATCTTCAGGCTTACAAGGACTGGTGTTATTCACACTATCACGATCTCTCAACTGCTGGTCACTTCTGCTCTTCACATACCTGAGAAATGTAATAATGAAAACCACATGTGGGTGAAAATGAAGAAGAAACTAGGGCTAATTTATAAATTCTGCCTAGGAGGCACCAAGTACTTAACAAACTCATATATTGTTTGATGTAAGTATGGCTACAAGAAGATCTCCCACAAGAAGTGGAATAAAACCTAGGAACTCTTGACAGTCTTTCATCCTGCGATTACAACACTAGTCTTCTTCAATCCTATGGACTTACTTATTTTCCATGAACAAATCATATATGAAGCAGAAAAAAGGAGGGGAAAAAAAGGCCAACTTTCAGGTAGAGAAAATAATGTCAATTTCAACTGTAAGAAGATTTACTTAAACTCGCATATTCTTGAAGTGAAACTCTCATAAAAACAAATAACACGATCCTCTCAGAAGCTACTTTTATCAACTGCCTCAAAAGTCCTACAATACAGGAAATTCCTTAAATTAATGGGGAAAAAAACTAGATCAAAAGAGCTTAGAGCATAATACAATGAAGAAGTACCTGCGGTGATTCTGGTAATAATTGTCCAACTGATAATACACAAAAATTGGACGCTTCATCTTCTTCGTTACCTGATATATAACTTATACAAATAAATCCACTGAAGATCCTAAAATAAGGAAAGACTAAAACAGCCTTAGTAATCTCTACACCCAGGACCTGGGGATGGGGGAGGAGAGGAGAAGAAGGCACAGCAACATACATTCAGAATTCTGTTGCAGGTTTTATCACCAGAGCTTTGTATATACGCAACTTTATCCTTCCTTGAAGCTTCAGGTATACAATCAGTTTCGTAGCGATCAATTATCTCAACAACCTGAAAGAACAAGAAACAGATATTGCAGTTAATCATTTTTCTTCTCTCTTCTTTTCCTCTTGAATGCATTAGCAGGAGATGAGAATATGCAGCTGCTGAGTAGATGTCTTGCTTACGTCATGGGATGCAAATAGGGAAGCAACTCCAATAGGGATAAAGATGACTGTAACAAGCATAAATGCTGAGATAACCTGTAATTGAGAAGATAACAGAAATGAGACATGCATGAGTTAATAAAACTTCCAGTAACGCAGATGAGTTACCCAAAAACAATATTAAGAAACAACACGACAAAATATAGAATGAGTACCCATTTTGGCGTAAGAATAGGCTTGCATGCCGGAAGTTCCTGTTGTGTAAACCTTGAATCTGAAGAATGAAATCCAAAAATGGAAAATCTTCTTCCGTCATTAAGGAGCAATTGGATTGTGGTGAAGATAAAAAGTACCAATGGTGTATGCGTCAAGGCCGAAAAAAAGGATATAAATGCTTAGGACACAAGGCATTCACATATAAAAATGCAGCAGAGATTGAAAAAGCCAAAAGACAAGATTTTGCACGAAATAGATTTGTTTATATTTCCAGAAATTGCAAAACAAGTAAAAAAATTCCTCCGCTCTGGACCTGACGTAAGCCACCAAAGAGAAGTTACAAGAATAGCTCTCAATTCAAACCCAAGAGTAAATGGACTTGCTCATCAAAAGTTGGCCGATAAAGTGAAAAACCATAAAAAGAAAAACACAGGCAGTATTTTCTTTTTTCTTTTTTTTCTTTTTTTCTTTTTTTTTTTTTGTGTGTTTTGTTGGGGGGGAGGGTTGGGGTGTTCAGAACCTGAAATCCAACACAAATTCCAACAGGTCAAGTCAAACCCCTTAGGGGAAAGATCAAGGAATAGAAAGCATGATCAGTAGCAGAGGAGTCGATAGCAAGCTGAAAGTTGAAACCAAAAACCCGAATATCTAAAGATGAAATATTTTAAGGAGTAAAAAGTAAAAGTAAGGGACAAAGGGTAGGAAGAAGAAGAGGAGAGAAGGATTACACTTGGGACGCTTGGAATTTCGGGTGGTGGGAGGAGTAGTGGAATCGGCGGCGGCGGATCCATGACCTCCTGCACTTGACGACGGAGTGTTGTTGGAGTTCATCGCTGGGTGGAATCCTTCTTTCTTTTTTCGCTGCTTTTTTTTTTTTCCTTTTTTGTTTTGGTAATCTCACTTGTAAGAATAAGAAAAAGGCAAGAAAGGAAAAAGCCCCAAAAAAATTGAAAATAAAAAACAGACGTTGGGATTAAGAAGCAGAAAGAGGTATGTATAATATAGTACTAGTTATGGGGTAATAAAGGGTGATGGAGCTGGAGAAGGCGGTTGAAAATTGAAAGGGGTGAGGGATGGCGGCCGGCGGATGGTTGGCGGATTTCAGAATCTTTGGAATATGCTAGCTAGCCAGCTACGTAGCAGCACTAGTAGGTGGAGGAGGAGGAGGAGGAGGAGGAGGAAGAAGAAGATTGGCTGTAGAATACAAAGAAATTTTCAGATGAAAAAAAAAAAAAAGATATACACTAACTATATACTTGTCCTCCTTCTGCTCCTTTTACAACCCAAAAAAAAAGAAAAGAAAAACATGACTCGTCTCGTCTGCATACAAATCCACGCAGAAAGAGGAGAGAGATAGAGAAGTAGTCATCTCCGTCTTGCTTTGACTTTGAAATTGTCTCCGCTTCTTTTCTTTAGTCAAGATTTGATTTACCTTTTACTTTCTACATTTCTACTACCATACGAGTTAAAACATAAAACAGCCGGCCACCCAAATCCCCAAAAAGTATATTATATACACAAAAAAAAAAACCAGCCTCCCTGTTGTGTTAGAGTTTAGAATTTGTTCTGGACTTGAAGTGAATAACCTACCTACATTCCCACTTTACTTCACACTTATTACCCAAAAAAAACATGATTTATGAGTTGGATAAATAAATTTGTGAATGCAGATGCACATCAGGAGGGAGGAAAGCTCGTTGAATTGTTTTTATTATTAGTAATAATAATAAAATGATAACAACGAACGACTTATGATGATTATCATCCAAAGACACCGCAGCCGCTCCTCATCCCATTTGCCGAGTCGTGTTTTCTTAGGCCAAAAAAAATACTACTCTATTATATACTAATTGATTGGTGTATTAGTTAGAGTAGAAGGAATACGCGTTCTTTTGGTTTCTTCCACTTCCTTTCCTTTCCTTTCCTCTCTCTAATTTTTGAGTCCCTCCCGTAATGTTGTCAAAATAACAAAATAACCTCACTGTAAGTTTCTTTAGGGATAATTTCAGAAACCTCCCCTGAGGTATTTCCCAATGTCACTTAGCACCCCTAAAGTATCTAAAATATCACCAACCTACCTAGAACCATATATCATGTGACAAACTCACACCTAGGGGTGGCAATCCGGTCGTCGTGTACGGGTTTGCGAGTCGAGTTGAGAGATTAGTATAACACAAAACCCACTGACCTGAACCTGACCCGTCAACCCGAAACTACCCAACCCGAACACGGCCTGATGCAGGTTGGCGGGTCACCCGAAATGACCTGAAATTTTTTTTTTTTATCTAAATGAAGTTAAATAAGAAGAATAAACAACACAAATGACAACTAAATAAGTATAAACAAGCAGATACTTTTAGGATAGGTTTAATGTGCACATTAATATTGTAAGAAAATAATAAAATGGTACTACAATCATTCAAAATTACAATCAAACAACCAATGAGGCCAAAATTTGCCTAATCCAATGTAACTTCAAGTTCAAACCTTCTTTTAGGCCGAGGGGCCCAAATTTCGGCAGTCTAACACCTTAGCATAACAATCAATTATTAACAAATGCAATATATATCAACAAAACTAGTAATAGCATGATATAACAATCAAACGAGTCTTTTTTTTTTTTTCTTTTTTACCTTTAACAGGTCAGTCGGGTCAACCCGTTAATGACCCAACCTGACCTGTTTATTTTTTGGGTCAGTGGGGTCCGACTCGAATCCGTCAAGCCTTGACCCAAATCCATTATTTTCGTGTTAGGTTCGTGTCGTATTTTCAAGTCGTGTCGAAAATTGCTACCACTACTCACACCTATGTTATAAAAATATGGGATAATTTCAAAAAAGCTCCCTTGACATCTCAAACAATAGTATCATCTAGCATCTCTAAAGTTTTAACAATATCACTTACTTTTCTTATTTTCAAAGTTTTCTATCATTATTAACCCATTTCAAAATACAATACTAAAAAAACAATTAGTTTTTGCAGTGTATAGATAATTCTGTTCCAAAATTGCCCATTTATCGTGTTTCCTTAATTGCCATGACAAACTAATTTGAAATCCCCTCAACATTTGAAAATATACCATTTTATTTCTTTAATGAAAAATTATAAGTTTCTATCAAGGTTGGGAGGTCTTTTAACAAACTTTTTTTTGTAATCTGGACAAAATATATTAACAATTTTAACTTATGAATGACTTACAAAACACATGAAGATCACCATAATACTATATAAATAAAATAAGTTTTTTTTTGGCATCATGAGAGGATTACAAATTAATTTCTTTAGCCATCTCAAATAAGTTATAAATACAATTTAAGCACTTTTCCCTTTTTTAAATTTTCAAGCCATTGCTATAAAAAAATGAAAATGTTAAATAATTTATAGAATTTTTTAAATTCACTCAAAGTACCTTACATAAAATAAAAATTTTCTTTATTCGGTAACCTAAAATGCACCTAAAAAAAACTGAAAAGCACCTAATTAGCATGTCAAAAAAAAAAAGTGGACCCAAGTTTTAAAATCATCATCAATCTCCTAAATTGCAATACATTAGTAGAAAAATCTACATTTTTGCCAAAATAATGAACCCTCTGTTATAGTAGCAAATAATTGAAACCTAAAAAAGAAAATTTTCTTTTCTAGTTTTAACACATTTTAAATAAATTTTTTCTTTTTTACGGTATAAAAATTTTTGTTTTATAGTCGCGACTACTATATTTTGTTCCATCATATTTATACTTCATACTTTCAGCTTAGTTTTGAACTTTTGATTAATATACTTTTTAATTTGTAATAGTAAGGCAACCGAATGGTAGTGTTGGGAAGAAATTATGTTATCTTTCTTAAAATGAGTATTTTAATAGTATATTTTGAATTGGATTTAAAATGTTACAAAAATTAAAAAATGAGGGAATTAGGTGATATTTTGAGACCTTAATGGTGCTAGGTGATATTGTCAGAATCTCAACGACGATTTCTGAAATTATCCCTTTTTAAATGTAATGTAAACAAACAACAAATGGCGTGCCATGTGTTTTCTAAAACTTATTTTTTTATTTTTTGTTAAATTATTCTCTAAACTGTCATTATTCTCCTTTACCTCCCTGATTATCTCAGCCAGCCAATCATTATTTTTCACATACCAAAATGCTATAGTAAAGTTTTAAAAAAATAACCTTCAAGAAACACCTAATCTAAATAGAGCCATTGTCTTTACCACTATCCCCTCTCCTGCCACTATCATCATTCCAAAATCCAGTGACAGGTGAGAGAAAGGGGATTCTAGTGTGATAGAATGGTGGTGTGTTTTTTGAGCCCAATGATAATTAATTTTATGAATTAAAAAACTTTACATTTATATTAAATTTGTAACATTTTACACCAAATACTGTATGAAATTTTTTTATACAAATTGTTACCGAACTGCACATTAATTCAAACCCCTAATCCATAAAAGTGAGGCTAAAAAGGAAGTTTTAGATTCTATTTAATAATCCAATTCATTAATTAAATTTAATGGATTTAGACTTTATTGTATCGAGACGTGTTTGATAATAAAAAATAAAACATATGAATCAATTAAGTGATACCGAATTTCTTACACAAAACTTGCTTTAAAAAATAAGCAATAATATATTCATTTAGCACTTAATGTGATCTACAATTAAATATATCAAATTTAGTACTTGACAACTCACTAATTTAACGGATTCGATTTTAAAATTTCAATTTCATCATGAAATGCACCCTTAGGATTGGGAGAAAAATGAAATATAGAAACCTTTTTCAACGGGGAAAGAAGCATACATGGCCTTCTAGAAATGGTAGCTCCATTTTTCAAAATTATTATACTAGTAATAGTTTTGTTTAGTAAGTAATTAAGGTGAGATAAGAAAGTGACGGTTGAATTATGTGATTCAGAAAACATTAGCGAGACTTGTGAAAATTTTTAATGCTACTCCAACTGTTTTTATTTAAGTGTTTTGAGTAACTAAGGATACGCTTCGTAAAACTGGAGTTTGAAACTTGAAATATGAAATAGATTAATCCAATAATGATCCACCGAAGTTCGAGTCATGTTGTGTCAGAATTTACCATAGGTAGTAATCCAAAAAAAAAGAAAAAAGAATCGAAAAGGAGTCCGAATCGTGTGCGTGTAATTTTTTAAGTGAAAAAGGTGTTTTTATTATTGATTTAAGAAAAGAGAAGCAGCGCGGCCGGGGTTGACCCAATTCCCAACATTTCGATCGATCAACTATGACACTGCTGCTCTGAAATTGCACTCCGTGATCGACAAGTGCTGCTAATACACTAATAGTACGAAGGAGGGTTCATTTGATTTAGAAGGGATTGTTGGAGTGAGATATAAGAGGAGCAGCAGCAGGAGGAGGAGGAAGAGGACGCATCTGAATCGGCATGGCCTGCTTCCGCTTTATCAGCAGCAGCGGCAGGTTTCCTCAAACTCATCGTTTATTTCGACATCTGGCTTCTCCTCTGCCTCGCGCCACTACGCATACCACGGCCACCACAGTCCCCCGGCCTTTCTTCTTCATTCGCCAGGTACCTACATTAATTTATTTCCTATTCACTATTACTACTTGCTCTCGTTCTCGTATTTATATACTACTATGTACTAGCATCATTCAACTGGCCCCCGCCCTTCCTTCCCCGTTCCACCACCCCCGCCGCTTTCCATCCTTCTCCGCTAACATCATACTCAACTAATTACTTCCTATCTGTAAACTTTCTTTTCATCGCCTTTTTCTTTTTTTTTTTCGGCGCCTCATTCCTGTTACTAGTACAACTGCTACTAGTGTTATACAGTATTCTCTTTCTTGCTCCTTTACATACATTTGATTATTATGCCTGAGAATATTTTTACCTGCACACTCTGCCTCATCCCCCAATAATCAACCACTCAACATCTCCTGATTCAATCATTTCTTCACCATCACTTCATTCATGATGCTTCCTCTTAGATTCTCTGCACTTCATCATACTTGTACACATTCACCATTCCTTTCAGTCTTGAACATCCAATCTCTGCTTATCCAATGCTACTATTTAATGCCGATGGTACTCTCGATTGGTTTGGCGTTGATGCATCTTGGATTGGGGGATTTTATCTTCATTTACTTCTACAATGAGCCTTTTTCCTCGGGACGTATTTATCCCACCCAACTCCACCTCACCTACTCTTTAAAGTTCTCTTTCGCATTTTGCTTTTCCCACTGCTAATGACTGATGATGTTTGGACTGCATTGGAATGATTGTTCAGATAAATATGCAAGCACAAAATGTTGCTGCTTGTCTTAGCAGCTCTGGATTTCTTCACAATCAGGGCCTTGTTGGGGGCAAGTGGACGGATGCTTATGATGGCAAGACTATTGAGGTTGTCTCTACACTATCCCTACCATACAGGGAAGGGGGAAAAAATGGAAGGAAAAAACACAGGAAGATTAGAATTACTAACTGGGTGACTGTAAAACAAGAAAACCATGCACAAACCTTTCTTCTAGAAAAGAATCTTCTGGTTTATGTCGTAACCCATTCGATTTGTATGTGTATTTGTGTTTCTGGGCTTGGCAGGTACGCAACCCTGCGACTGGAGAAGTTATCGCAAATGTTCCATGTATGGGTAGGAACGAGACGAATGATGCAATCACTTCAGCTTATGACGCATTCAACTGTAAGTGGATCATATGTGTGTGTGTTGTATTGTCTTCTCTGTACTTCTGGGTTAGTTTTCTTATCTGATCTATTGCTGAACTAAACTCTTTCGTCTTGGTTCTTTAATTTATTAAAGGTGATTACAACTTTTGCTTGCAAGCAAACACTAATATTGCGCAAGTTTTCAATTATATCAGTTTAAGAAGGAGATCCCTGAAATCTTTTCACATAGTTTAAAGCAACAGCATAGAGCATGAAAAAGGTTTTGTCATAGATAGAATATTGTTTATTTATACTGACAAGTTTTCTTCTGGAACGTTAGTTTCCTCATATTTCCTTCTTCCCTTTCATGTTTTTAATGATATGTCTGATTGTCTTCCCTCTGTTTGTTGAGTATGCAAAAAGTACCACTTTTTAGCCTTAGTAGACTAACATGTTACATAGTTACCTAACACATCAATATTTTGTTGTAAAAGCTTGGAAGAAACTTACTGCTGCTGATAGGAGCAAGCGATTAAGGAAATGGTATGCGAAAATCCATCTACTGGAAAGTTTCTATTTAGTGCACTCATATGATTTTGCATCCATACAATTCTTTTTGTTTGTCACATGTAGCACTTGAGACGGTGGTGATGTATATCTTTTATTGTTTTTCATTCACTTTGTATCTATAGCAAGATGAAATGGTACTTCATCCCAGTTAAGCAATATACACATAAAATGAGGGGAACGTTACAGTATATGTATTTATTGTTCTATTTCAATTGTACCAAGTACTTGTTTATAGTTGTCATGAAGCAATCACCCCACAACATTTGACACTGTTCTAGCAAAAAGCCAATGCGAGAAAGATATCCTGATGAAAGAGTATATAACATTTTATTGCCCATCAACTCCTCTTTCTTCTGATTTCTTATCTGTCTTTTGTCTCTGATTTGCCTCAAAATCCTAGAATGTAAAAATCCATAGTAAACAGATTGTTAAGAAAAACCATATCTGGACAAATTCACAGCCCATATATGTACTTAAACAAAAAAATTGCCAGATGTTTTGGATCTGGCAATAATATATAACAGCAGGGATGCTTGAAAAAGAGGAAGAAAACTTAGAAATGGGAAAAAACAAAAAAGAAAAAGAAAAAGAAAAGAAATATTCATAAGTGGAAGAGTTACTAAGGAGATGCAGAATACGAATGATCAACGACATGTAACCATGGAAGGCCAGAATGAACTAATGCTGTTAAGTTGGGTAGGTCCCTTTATGTACATCCAGGGACACATTAAAATTACATGCACCTTTTAAAAGTTATTGTGGGAGACTTCCTTAAAGAGAAGAAATGATTGATGGGTTTGTTTGGAGAGGATGATGAGCTGCAGTTTCTTTAAGGATCCAACTGAGTTCTAGTAGGACTGTCAATGGGGCCAAGCTGGCCCAATCCTGACCCATTTAGCCCATAAAAATAGGGCTAAGCTTCACTTGATTAGGGGTGTGCTAAGCTTGGGCCTAATTAATACGTTAGATGTACAAAGGTCTTGTCTGAAGTGGCATTCCAGTGTCATAAGGTTCACTTTGCCCAGCTTTTGAAATGATGGTCTACATCTGTTGCTGCTTGAAAGAAAATTGGTGCAGAATATTAAATACCAATTCGATGTTAAACATTTTCTATTTCATGCAGATTGCACTAGTTTGTTAGTGATGAACATGAACATGTTTTGATCACAAGTTTTGATTCAGAAGAGTTCCATTGATTTGAGATGGCTGTTATTGGACTCTTTCGGTTTCAGCAATCTTACCCTAAATGTAAAAAGTGGCAGGTTCTTTTTGTTTTTGGTTCCGAGTCTCAATGCATCTGATGGTACTGCCATTCCTAATTCTTGTTGGTTACTGTGTAGCAAGAGCAGTTCATTGTTGAGGTGGTAATATTCTTTCTTACAGAGAAAAATGGAAAAACTCTTTTATAATATGACATTAGCATGTGGACATATGTCTACTTTGGATTGGGCATCTGATTATTCTACAGGGTTAATGCAATTTTGAGTTGAAGCCTTTATGCTGGCCCCTTTCTTTACTTGGACAAGCAACTTTTCAACATAATAAAGATGATAGGAAGTACAATGGTTTAGTCCCTTTTTAGCCTTAATGGGGGACAAAACTTTACCTCTAACAGTAAGGAGATATAAGAATCTTTAAAATGCATTGTTTTGCATTCAAGGTATGACTTGTTAATGGCCCACAAGGAGGAGCTTGGTCAAATTATAACACTGGAGCAGGGTAAACCTCTAAAGGAGGCAATCGGTGAGGTATTTGCTTTTCATTGTTGCCTCCAGGACTGTAAGTGTTAGTATGCAGATTTTATATTTTACAATATTTACAAAATCATGATTTTCAGGTGGGTTACGGGGCAGGTTTCATTGAATTCTCTGCAGAAGAAGCTAAACGTGTGTATGGTGATATCATTCCATCTCCATTACCGGATCGCCGGTTGTTTGTTTTAAAGCAGGTATAATCATGGCCTTTAGTATTTTAATTTTTTTCACCAAGCTGTCAAACTTTGGGAATTTAAAACTCATCTAAATAATGTCCTAGATGATCTTTTGGAACCAGGTGAAGCCTAAGCTGTTATCTTTCTGTGTCTATTATGTGAATGTGATCTAGAGCAAAAATTCCCATTCTAGCATTACTGTTTACTATCTTGTTGATTTATGCTTCTAGTCATCAGTTTCTTTCACTTGTGCAGATTTTTACTGCAATGACTGTTCCCCAATTATTTTGGTTTAATATATTTGCTCTCTCAAAAATGAAAGATGGATTTTGTTTGCAGCCTGTAGGTGTTGTTGGTGCCATTACACCCTGGAATTTCCCCTTGGCCATGATCACTAGAAAAGTGGGTCTCTGGAGGCTACTTACTGTTTGGTTATCATCCAGTCCCATATACTCCCGCGTTCTGTTTTACAATCATAAACTTTTCTGTGGGTGCTACGGATAAGGATTGATCATTATACCAGGTTGGCCCTGCCCTTGCCTGTGGCTGCACAGTGGTTATCAAGCCTTCTGAACTCACACCTTTGACTGCTTTAGCGGCGGCTGAACTCTCCCTTCAAGCTGGAATACCCCCGGTAATTCTGATTTTTTGTGTTGGATGCGAGATGAGGTTATTGATTTGGTCCAATCATACAGATCTTGTTACTGTACTCTTACATGGCTTTTCTCATTATGAGGCTTGTTTGACACAATCTAGCATTTCCATTTGCTGTCGCTGTCTGCAGCTAGTGCTCTGTGTTACTGATGTCTTACTGCAACATCAGCTTGAATCTCTAGGAGGAGCTTTGTTGTCCTAATAGAAGAAGGATTTCTCAACTGCTTGGGTTTAGGGAGGATAGAGATGTCTGTTACATCTGGTTAATAATACAAGGTTATTGAGAGTCTAATATAATTTAAAAATTTATGCACCATTTATACAATGATACAATATAATAGAGGAAGCAAGAGAAAAGGAGGAGGAAAAGTTCAAACATACAAGTTTAGTGCAAGGAGGGATGTGGTTTTAAAATGGTAATTAGATGCTTGATCACCGACTGTTTGGAAAGTTTTCTACTTCAATTGCGTAGCCTGAAAGATTTGTGAAGCTAGAATATGGAAAAGATTAAATGTAGTTTTAAATATGTTTTAAAACTAAATGTAGTTTTAATAGACTAAATGCACCTGAAATCCTCTCTTGCTTCCTCCATCACTGTGTGTTGGTGGTGAGTGTACCAAGGCATTTGGGGTTTTTGGGGGTATGCTAATATTTCTGGTACATAAGTTCCTTCTCTCCTTTATCTATCCTTTGCGGTACCAAAGCTAAGTCCAGAATTCTCTTTTCAAAATTTTTAAATTTTAATTTTTGCCAGTTGATCATAATTTGATCATGCAGGGTGTGGTGAATGTTGTCATGGGAAATGCTTCTGAGATTGGAGAAGCTTTACTTTCTAGTCCCAAGGTTTACTGGCTAAATCTCTTAGATCTCCATTTCTGCTTGAACTTGTTATGTAGCTGAACAGCAAATGATGCAAGGTGGTTCATCTGCTATCCTTAAATTTATTCAGGTGAGGAAGATCACCTTCACAGGGTCAACTGCTGTTGGAAAGAAATTAATGGCAGGTTCTGCTGGGACTGTGAAAAAGGTATGCACTGTCATCTGAAGGTTAATGCATCAGTAACTGGTAAGTCTTGCTACTTACTTCTGATGTCATTTTATAGGTGTCCCTTGAACTTGGAGGCAATGCACCTTGCATAATCTTTGATGATGCAGATCTTGAGGTGGCTCTTAAAGGGACTGTAAGTCATTCATCTGTATTGATACATGAACTAAAAACTGAAGTTTGCGTAATTGCTGAGCATCAATGGATTTAGAGGCATCATAGGGTTAATTCTAAGACATCTCTAGATAATTCACATTCACTTGGTGTCTTACAAGATATATGCATACTACCTTTTGCTGTCTCTTTTCTTTCTCAGTCTTTAAGGCACATGACTTTGCAGTAAAGTCCTTTCTGCTTGTATTGTCTGGCATGGGTGACTAGTGTGTCTCTTCTCATTCAGTGATAGAGACCACCTGATTTACTGTTTTTTCAATTAAATTTATGCCTTCTAGATTTGCAAAGTTGTTAATATGCTCCGACAACTGTGTATTTTGTAGTTTGTTTTCTGGTTGAGAAGATGGCTTTAATCAACTAAGTTGTAAACTATTGTATTTCCCTCATGAGTTCTGGTTGTATTCTTATTTGACAGAAAATTTTGACCTCTATGAGTTAAGTTGTTGATCTGAACTTCTAAATTAGTGTGTTGACTAAGGCAATGGACTTCTAAAGAGTTTCATTTCTTGGCTTCTCTGGGATGGACTTCCCAGAGAAGTGTCTCTTCGGAGGAGCCAATTTTAAGTCTGCACCAACCCCTCCCTCCTTTTTCAAATGGGCTTCCAGATTCAGGAAGCCTATTTGACAAGTTACCGAACACAAGTAAAGTGATCAACCTATTGCAATGGGCTTAAGCTTGTTAAAGATGGTGCAGGAGGGATCTCAAAATGCACAAGACACACTGTGGTTTAATGCACAGGACATATTACTGGTTTAACCTCCACATATCATCTTAATATGCAGTCTTCATTGATGGCTGATCTGTCGTATGATGTGATTAGTAATCTACACTAACAAGCATGTGTATGTAGCAAGTTCAAGTCCTCTAGTTTTGTTTCCAACTCTTTTTGGAGTGACTTGGTGGTAGGAAATCTTGTTTTTTTTGGTTTGATTTCTAAAGGTCTCTTTTCAGGCTATAGCTTGTATAAAATCTTTTGTTGCAGTTGGCGACTAAATTCCGCAATAGTGGGCAGACATGTGTTTGTGCAAATAGAATACTTGTGCAGGAAGGTATGGTTGATTTACTGCCTCTCTGATTTATTCAGAACATCCCTCTACTTTTGATGATGTAAGGTTCAGTTTGAAAGAGTTTTGCATGTGAAGGTAGTTTCATTGTAGATAGGAGCCTAAAGTACACTCATATAGGAAAAGGGGAAAAAAAAGGATAGCGTGGAATTTACCATGTTTATAGTGAGATTGGAGCCGCACAATGTTGGAAAGAAACAATGATACTATAATGAGTTCATGTAATAAAGACTAGATGGTTGAGCTGGCTTTTAGTTTACTGGGATGCACCAGAATTTTCTCTATAAATTTGATTGATATGTCTGAAGCAATATAATACGGACATTCACAACCAAGGTGGAGATTGACTTTATAGATATGAGGGATTGAACCTGATAACTGCCAGGTCTAATTTTTCCTGAAGATCAAATTGCATGGTACAAATTGAGTTACTTAAATTTGTTAACATGTGGAAGTTTGGGGGGGACCCAAGTCAATTGCATGATGGTTTGAGGGGAATTAGGGTACTTCAACTTTGCCTGCTACAACGTAACAGATGTTTATGATTACATTGGTAAGACAGGAGCAACAGCATGTTTTTAGCACATGTCCATGCATGTGATGGTAAACTCAAATGTGAACTTGTTCTGTTTACAAAATTCAGTACGGGTCCCTTGTTTTCTGTGTCTTATTAAGAATCAGAAGACTGATGAAAGGTAGACATCAAACCCAATGCAGCTTTACTTAGGGCTTGTAGTGGGGAGTTTTGGTAAGGATCCTGTATAGGATTAGGCTGTCCTCAAAAAACTGGCAATGAGGAATTTGGTGTGAGTTCAATTCACCATGCTGGAAAGTTTAACCCAATCTCAGTTCTAAATTCTAGTTGCATGGTGCGAGTTCGATTCACCATGCTGGAAAGTTCAACCCAATCCCAGTTCTAAATTCTAGTTGCTTCATTTCTACATTAACCATCCTCATCTATTTTGCCTTTTCCTGCAACTTAAAGGTTTCTTTGGTCTTTCCTTGTTTTCACAGGAATCTATGAAAAGTTTGTTGATGCATTTTCTACTGCTGTCCAGAACATGAAGGTTGGAAATGGTTTTGGTGACGATGTGGTACAGGTGGTTGCCCATGCATGCTAAATTCAAGAACTTCCAATTCCTAATGTCTTCAGATTTTTTTTTTTTTTGTATGGTCTTAGAGTAATGTTCTAATTACTGATGGTATTCTCTTCAGTCTTGTAACAGAAGTAGTAAACCTTTTATATCTCTTTGTTAGGGAACTCTTGATAGTGGTGCTTCATTGTTCTTAAATTCGTCTTATTCCCTTCTCAGTTAATAAGGACAATGAATTAAAGTATTTGGCTGTACAGTTTTGACTTCTTTATTTTTGCAGGGTCCTCTAATCAATGAAGCGGCAGTACAGAAGGTCAATTACCGGCTTTAGGCTTTAGTATTCAATCATTCTGATTTGGATGATGAATTTTTAAAATAAATCCTACTGGAAATATCTTGCAGGTGGAATCACTTATTAAAGATGCTATCTCAAAGGTTTGTTGATCACCTCTGCAGTAAAACTCACTTCTTTTGGACTCACTGCAAGTCATCACAGCAATCGTCTTGAGCTACTTTACAATAACAATTTTCTATTTGGAGTGTTGTTCTGGTTCATTGCAAGTACATGCGTTATTGTTGAAGGTTCAGCAATGCCTAAAACTATGCAATTTTGACACTTCGGACCTTAGATCATTCATCTGAAGTATGTTGAACCATGCTTGTAGTGGCATTTCTCTTAAGTAGAGGAAATATGTTTTCCAAGCAAGGAGGAACTAGGCCTATGATAATATAAAAACCAGGCAAGAAGGAGCTAGGCATATGATGATGTAAAAACAAGTTAAGATGATGTTTTTATTGGACATATGCTTGTCTCTGGATATCCTCCACTGTTTGGATAGCACGATTTTACTGTACTGCTTTCATATTTAACTTCAGCTAATATACATTGCTGTTTGAAGGGAGCAAAAGTTATTCTAGGGGGCAAAAGACACAGTCTTGGGATGACTTTTTATGAACCTACTGTGATCAGTGATGTCAAGAACGAGATGCTTATATCAAGGTAAAGCAGAGTACCTGATGAATCACTGTTGCATGTGCTCATTTTCAAACTTGCATCTCTGATAATGCAGCAGTTGCTTGCCAAATGCATCTTTGAGGGTTCATTTCTAAAATAATCAACTATGAACACCAAATTTTAGCATATCGAATGATAATTGTTTTGTCTGTTATAATATGTTCATATAGAGGAGTCCTTTATGAGATCAAAATTACAGTATTGCATGTGAAACTGTTAGGATACGGTACTTGTTCATAACACTTGAATGATTTTCTAGTCAGAATTTGCTGCTAGTTGATTTTGGTCCACAGTATGATCTGGGTAAATTGACCTAACGAGGAGGAAATCCAAATGTTGGGATCTGTTACTCTGGTGCCTAAATGGAGAGTTTTCTCATTCACATCCTTTCTGAAATAAGTATTGTTAATTGAATGGGAGTTGCATTTACTATTTCACTGAAAAAACAGATTGTGGAAATATTTAGCAAGTTTTCAGTTTTCTCCCTGTCCATGGAAGAGCTAGTTGTTGTCATAGTGTCTTTCTCCTATGAATAGTTGCAAGAGTTATGAGGCCTGGAATTGGCGTATTCAATAATGTTGTTTTTTTGATTTCTTCATGATTTTACACCATGGGAGAATGCAAATATGTTCACCTGAAAATTTGCATATGCATGGTGTGCTCTAGCAATGGTCGGAGCTTCATACACTGGCATTATCTTCTTATTATTTGAAAGCGAGGAAAATAAATATCTGGGGATATTAGTTGAGAAAAATTAGTGGAGAAGTACAAAAGCAATGGTCATCGGCATTGGAACAAATGTATTCTGAGATTGTCTATACTTTAAATTCCCTTTCCTCTTGTCATCAGTGTCGGTTGTTGCAGGAGTGATGTATGGAACATTTACCTTTTGCTGCTTTTCTAGACAATCAAATGATTATAGGATCTATTAATTTTAAGTAATCTTATTGAACCTTCATATTCATATCGCTCAGCTGGTAGTTGATGATTACAAATCCACGTACTGTGTATATTTAATTCTATGCGTGGTTCATTAACCTTTGGCTTGTTGTCCAGGGAGGAAGTATTTGGACCTGTTGCCCCACTTTTGAAGTTTAGAACTGAGGAGGAAGCTATCCACATGGCTAATGATACCAATGCAGGTTTGTCTAAATGGAAAATTATACAAACTTGGAAGTCTTAGATGACAAGTTTGTAAAGAAGTTTCTTTGAAAATTTGAAGTTCATTGATGTGGACAACTTGTACAATTTCTGTAATGGCGCTCCATCAAGGATATAAATTGCATTGAAACAAGTTGAGCTACATTTTTTTCTAATAAAATTTTCATGTTTGCACGTCCAAGGTTTGGCTGCCTACATATTCACAACAAATGTTCAACGGTCTTGGCGGGTCTCTGAAGCTCTTGAGTATGGTATAGTCGGAGTTAACGAAGGGGTTGTTTCATCTGAGGTTTGTGTTTCATGCATCTGGTGAGATATGAGGAAGACATAGCCAAACTTTGTTACCATTGCAATTGACCTCCGTCCCGTGCAGGTGGCACCATTTGGAGGCGTAAAACAGTCGGGCCTTGGCCGAGAAGGTTCGAAGTATGGAATGGATGAATATTTGGAGGTATGCTCTTTATGAACAAATATCCGTTCTAGGGGAAATAAACGTGATGATATGCAGTTGCAAACACTTGACTGGTATACCATCAAAGCTAGTAATCCAACCAATCAAAACAGCTCAAGTTGATTAAAGAACGATGGTTAATCCCGTAATTGATGCGCTTTCACATACAATCATATTGTTCTGGATTAAGTAGTTCCTGTTATTCTCTGTGACATTGATTTTTGACTAATGCAGATCAAATATGTATGTTTGGGAAATTTAAGCTGAGTCAAAACAAAGGTGGCTTGTAAATGTTTTGAAGCGGTTCCTATAAAATCGTCAAGCTCTGTGGCACAGCCTATGTTTGAAGTTCACTCGAGCTCTGTTGGTGCACCCTATGTTTGAAATTCACCCTTGGTTGCCTCTGCAGTATGTACTACAACCTGGAGGCTTTTTCCACCTATTTTATCCTTGTGACGGCATTTTTGTTGTTGGAAGTAATTCACAGGATAATAAGTTTACTTTACTTACCTAAAGCTTTTTGAGTTACGGGTATTCGAGAAAAAAGAGCAAGGGAAACAAAAAAGGTTTGTAGGAAGGAAAGAAAATGGTCCAAGCAAGGCAGGCAGGAATCTGATTCCCAAATCCCGGTGCTGTTATTCTTTGAGGGCTGTTGTTTTCCTTACCCTTTTTTGTTCTTGGTGTTCATGAAAGGTGGAAGGGTAGATAGCTGAGTTGTTGCAATTGGGAGCAATAAGAGTAGAATTTTTTTTTTTTTAAACATATTATCTGAGAGAATTGGCGGTTTTCCTTTCCCATTTAAGCTGATCGTCGCTCTCGCGTGGATTGGGCTGGTGAGCAAGTAATATATAGCAATGCATGGCATGGCAAATAACCGAGTATTGCTAGAAGAGTTGTTTGTTGCGTTGGTGATTCTTGGGCAGCGTATGATATGGTACCCACAAGTCAATTCAGTTAGGACTTCATTTTACGGATGAGTAAGAGATGGGGGGTCTTTTTCTTTTTCTTTTTCTTTTTTTTTTAAAAATAAATATATATATATATTTATAAAAAAAAGAAAAGGTATTTTGGTCCGAGAAAGGAATGGAATGTTTCCACTCTCTTTCTTACAGCTAGCGGGGGTGATACAGTTAAGAGGAGCAGCTAAAGGAGGACGGGTCCCACAAAGTTCTCTTTGCTAAAAGAATATATTCATTAGTAGGGAATAAATTCTGTAAAGCACACAAAAGATGCTTAAAATTCAAGCAAACAGGGTCTATTCCTATATATCCTAAATCCAGTGGCAGCCGCTTTTTGCCGATTTGAGTTATTTTTTGACTGTCACACATGATCAGTGTTTAAATTAACTAATAATGCCAAGACTAGTAGTAGTAGTACTACTACTACTACGACTACTTGATGAAACAAAAGTTGCAGCTCTCAAACCTTTTTTTTTTTTTTTTTTTTGGGGCTTGGGAGGGGGATGTTTCTTTATTGTACGGTGGACAGGTTACAGCTACTCTAATCATGAAGAATTGTCTAACTTTAAGACAGATTTGCCTTTTTCCACAAATTCTCGACCATGTGTGTGATATCGCACTTGTAATCATTTGGTAATGCCTGCAGCCAACCAAGTCCCTATATTCTTTTTTATTTGATATTAAAAATATTAACTGTTGATGTCGTTGTTCTTTATTATTATTATTATTATTTGGCGATACACACACACGAACAGCTACTGCTTGGAAATGGCCTCTTGGATTTTAGACCCGACTCCCTATATTCTTATTCTCGCAGCTTGAATATTTGGAATTTAGGAGAACAAAAAAATATTGTAAACTAGCTAGCTGATATAGTAACGTGCATCAGCTATATTATATTAGAGCCACCTCCCCGGGGAAGAGGAGGGGGGGGGGGTGTTGAGGGTCAAAAGGTTAAACTGCCAAGGCATTGTATAAGGAATAAAGTGTACAACGAAGGAGGGAGATAAATGGACTGCTTTCTAGGCTAACGGGCGGGGCAAAGGATTAACGGAATTAATAATTAGGAGAGAGTTATTAAAAGGAGTGGGGAGAAAGAAAGAAGGGGGGGGGGGAAGGGAGAATCTCTCCTTTGATTGTTAAAGAAGAAAGCATTTATTCCATTCCATTCCATTCGGGAGCCTTGGGGGGTTGAATAGTGAAGAGATGAGATAAACTGGCTTTCCTCCTTTTAAGATATTTGTCTGTTTGTTACGAATTAAATCAACAGTTCTGGTGGTGGTAGTAGCAGTACATAGATAACTGCACAGAGATAATTGCAGTAAAACAAATAGGACCCCGACCTCATTAATTATCTAATTAACTGGATTAATTTGGGCCGTTAATTTGGCTGGCTAGCTATCCCTACTGCTGCGTCTGTAGCGATGATGATGATGATGATGATGATGAGGCTGTGATGGCGATCATTATTCATATTTAACTATCTGATTGATGATAATCATCAAGCAGCAGCAGCAGTGTATATCATGGATGCATGCATGCATGGGCCGGCGTAGAGTGCATGTGGGCGGGCAGGGCATCCGGCAGGACAATCTTCAAGTCCACAAAAGCACTGGAGAGAATAAAAAGAGATCATTATGACTAAGTAATACCTCCCTCCATTGCGCTCCTCCCAACTTTCAAACGCAGCAACTAGCGCGCCATAGCTGCATGCTTTCCTCTGATACAAAAAGAAGACATGTATTACCTGCCATGAAAAGCTCCACATTCCCGAACGCTTTAGTACTTCAGAGCTTTGGTTTTCACGTCCTTTTTCATATACGCCTTTGATACTTTATTTACCCCATGTCATATCCATTCAACTCTTGACGCGTGTGTTATGCTAACTAGCTTCATGTATGAATTCTAGAGGTGGAACCACATTTCCACGTCAAAGAAGAGAAGCATTACAAAGTATGGAAATGGACTACTTAAAATTAATTTTACGGGAGGAGCTAATACTGTGAATTGATGCATGGGATCACTACAGGGCGGTATGTATGTATATAAGGTAGTAGGAGGGGGCCGGGGAAGAGGAGTAGAGTAGCAGTTGTAGTTTCATTTGTAGTATATATACATGAAGCTTGCCTTTGCTTTTTCTGAAAATTTCTTCACTGGTCGTTGCCTGTCAAGTAAGTAATTTAAAGATATCGCCTCGGCTTATTTAAACAGGTTGAGGCATGTACGATATATAAGACACGTATACGCTCGTTCTAAGTTTGAGGCATGCGTCTAGACTTAGGAGTGACTGCAACTTAAGGTGCATATACTTAAACAGAGTGATTAATAGATGTCATTGGCAGTATTGATCTCACGTTAGAAAAATCTTTTATAGGGCGCCAGAGAATAAAATGCATAAACACAACTGCTTACGTGAATTCCACAACGATAGATCACATGCTGCACTTCGTTGTCAAAACAATTTGTTGTCTCAAACTGTCTATAATACCAATCTAGTTCAGTAATTAATTTCACCTAGTAATTCTCTTAATGACTATGATTCAACAACTGTTTCTTCGTTATTGAGGCAATTGAATAATTGATTAAATCTGCTTTGAATTTCTTGTTAAACTGTATATTACTCGCCCTATCATGTCCGAGACATCTGTATACACGCTAATAACCAATAGAAGTTTGCTTTGCCCGAAACATGTAAGGGTCTTTTTTTTTTTTTTTTTTAAAGCACATATATACACATCATTATATTATCATGTCGTTGAGTACTTTGATGTGTTTGTAATTAAAGCAGAGGGAAGTAGACATAGAAACGATTTTAGAACTGTCGGTTATGATTTAAAGACCGACAGTTCCGATTCTTTTAAAAGATAAAAGTTGAATCAACCCTTATAGGAACGATTACGATTCCAATTCTTGAATCTCTGGTTTCGATTCTAATTTCTTCTAGTTATGGTTTCGATTCTTTTAGTTATGGTTAAACATTTGTTAGTGTAAAATTGATTCTGAGAATATATGACAATGAATGTACAAAAAATAAGAATTTTGTTGTATTATCATGTATAAGAAAAAAGAAAAAATGATCCAAATTTTATTTAAAAAACTCATTATTAATTTGATTATATTGATCTTGACCTTAGATTAGTTATGGGGTCAATGGATTATTGGATTAGGATTGGAGTTGTTGGTATTGGATGTTGACTATTAATATGAAAATATAAATTGACCAAATAGGTTTAAAAATGAAGTGTTATTTTAGACGGTTTGAATGAATTTTAAACCATTGGTTTCTATTCCAGTTTAAGGTTTCGGCAAATTTGAACCTTTAATCAAGGTTATCATTCCAATTCCAATTTTCAAAATCTGGTTCCGATTTCAATTTAACAAACCGTCAATATACCATAGATAGTATATTTGCCAACGAGGGGGGGGGGGAAGAAAGAGTATATTGGCCAATATACCGCCAATATAACCTTTCACGGTTCTACTTTCAAGCTAGTTTTTTCATTTTAGATAGTATTACTATACTAGGGGCAACAATAGGGCAGGGTTGTGATGGGGGATCCTCGCCCCGTTGCCAAATAACTCCCCCCATACCCTGCCCCATTCCCCGCCCTCGCCCCCTACCCCATTCCCCCACATTTCCCCATAAGGGAACAAGTCAAGTTGCCACATCTAAAATCTATTCATCTACAAAATAATTGTATAGATATTCATTCTACCTCAAATATAAATAAAGACATGCTAAAGTACTCAACCTTAAGCCATTCAATGAATTGCAAATAATAATAACTGAGGAAGATTAGCAATCTCTCAATACCATGAAAATGACATTAAGATGTCCTAACTGAGATGATAATAGGTCTATGTCACAATAGTATATCTACTTATAATGACATATACAAATGTGTGTGTGTGTTATATTTAACATGCAGGGGATGAGGTAGGAGATGAGGAGGGTGTATGTTGCCCCGCCCTCGCTCCGTTTTAAGGCGGGGGGAAATTTTCTCCCCTCACCCCTACCCACTATCCCATTTCTCTCCCCACATAGTGAGCACCTGTCCTCGTTTCCATCCTTATACGATACTGGTCAATATAGGTCAAATACCATAGATGGACGAAAGGAAAGAATAAGAAAAATTATTTTCAAAAGAGGAAAAAAGAGTGGGAGAGAATAAAAAGGTAAACCTGTCGTTAATACCATAAATTGACAGATGTTATAAACCACTATTGTAGAGTAATTTTCTGGTTTTTCTATTTCCAAATAGTGTAGTAGTAGTTCCTGTCTTAATGAGGGGTTGTAATATGTTATAGTATAGTGCAAGATTTTCTTGTCTGGGGGGCCCCAACGGGGGTTTTTTGGTTTTTTTTTTTCCTGGTAGTAGTAACCCTATTTCAGAAAGGAGGAAAGCCGTGTTCACTTTGTCCAATTAAAACCGCACCTATATTCTCTCCTCTATATGCCTGCAGGCATTTGTTCTTGTTCCTGAATCTCCACAAAACCCACCCGCCCACCCACCGTACACTCCCCATTCGTTCATTCTTGGCAGCAGCAGCTAGCCGTGTGGGAGAGAGAGAATGTTCCATACAAAGAAGCCGGCCTCAACTATGAATTCACATGAGAGGCCCATGTCATGTGTTCAAGGAGATTCCGGCCTTGTCCTCACCACTGATCCTAAGCCCCGCCTCAGATGGACTGTTGAGCTTCATGAGCGTTTTGTTGATGCTGTTACCCAGCTTGGTGGACCTGACAGTACTCACCCCTTCTACCACTACTTCTGCTACAGCTACTACTACTAGTTCTTTCTGCTTTCTTAGCTCCAATAATCATAATTAATATTGATCATCTTCCCCTTTTGTCGCCAGTTATATTTGATCACCTTGATCTCCATATGTGTCATGGCGACCAATGGATCTTTTTTAAAACTTTTATTTCTGATCATCCTAATTATGTCATTCTTGTGTTTAATTGATACTGTGTGCATGCAGAAGCCACCCCAAAGACAATCATGAGAGTTATGGGAGTCAAGGGTCTCACTCTTTATCATCTCAAGAGCCATCTTCAGGTTTCTTACCTCAAACATGATGTTCCCCAATTTATTTAATTGATTTCCTCTTGAAACATACTCGGCAGTATCTAACTTTTATTTGTTCTAACCTTTTGTTGCTTTTCCTCTTTCCAATCTCGTGGATTAGAAATTCAGGCTTGGAAAGCAGCCCCACAAGGAGTTCAATGATCACCCGATAAAAGATGGTGAGAGAGGTGACAAATATTGCTAATTCTCTTCATTGGATCGCCCCAGTACTATAGTAAAATCATTCACCAATCCATTAAACTCGATTATTAAGTACTAACCGTTCGTATTTTATGTTCCTGTATTTATAGTTCGCTAGCTAGGCTTCTTCCCTAGAACTGAACTGTTAAACGTGTTTTAACTTTGCTTTTGTTGTTGATCTTGATTATTAATCATGGCAGCTTCAACTTTAGAACTTCCACGAAGTAGTTCCGCTTCATCTTCTGGGATGATTGGTCGCAGCATGAATGAGTATGTTATAGTAATCGCTTTTTTCCCCCCCTAATTCGCTATGTTTGGCTCTATCCTATCTTTTCTGTGATTTATCTCCCTCAAAAAAAAAAAAAAAAAATCTACCTTTTCTTTTGGTCTGGAAGAATATCAAATTTTCTTTCACTACTAAGCTCTACCATCGTAATTATTTTTGGTTAATTGCGGGGCCTGATGAACAACTAGATACTGTGCTTATAAATTTTGAATTAAAACTTTGTAATTGTTGATCTACTTAGTTAGTCTTATGAGCTGTTAGTTTTACTTCGTGAAATTGTATGTATGCATGGTATTTGTGATTCGATCACTGGCAGTAATGTTCGCATCACTGATGCAATTAGGATGCAAATGGAAGTGCAGAGAAGACTTCATGAACAGTTAGAGGTATGTACGCATTGTACATATAGGACCGTTCGCAGCACTCTTTAATTTTTCTGCTTTTGGGTAATTGCACTCTATTATACATGTGCCTGGCCGAGAGAGCTCCCGGCCATCTGATTCCACCCAACCCCTCTTCTCTGCCTCATCCCCATAGTAAGGAGGGGGGGGGACATGCACTAGGTCAAAGAAAGTCGGTATAAATCCTGAGGCTAGCTAGTTATATAATGCATTCCAAGGGGGATTCCAGAAATCCTGAGGTTGGAAAATGCATGTGGACAGGTACAAAGACACCTTCAGTTGAGGATTGAGGCACAAGGAAAGTACATGCAAACTATTCTGGAGAAAGCTTGTCAAACACTTGCCGGGGAAAGCATGGCATCTGCAGCAGCTGCAGCGGGGAATTATAACAAGGGTGGAAATCAAGCAGGAGGAGGAGTGATGGACATTAAGGAATTCGGGTCCCCTCTGGGTTTTCCATCTCTCCAAGACCTCAACATATATGGATCAGGTGAGCAACTTGAACTTCAACAGGGCGGCATGGTGGTGGATAGATCACCGTCGCTTGACGGATTCATGTCAAACAACAACGAGACCCAACTTTGCCACCTGGGTAAGAAGAGGCCTACTCCGCCTGGCGGCCCCTATGGCGGAGGAAGCGGCAAGAGCCCCGCAGCAGCCAGTTTGATGTGGTCCGATCATCATCATCATCATCACGATCTCCGCCTGCAAGAACTAGGATCAGCAGCATCCTGTCTTGGAAATTCCCAAGACCATCCTCATCATCGCGATCCTTTCAAAGGCGATCACCACCACCAAATTCAGATGAATGCACCTGGGGGAGCAGGAGTACTGTCACTTGAGAGAAGCAATGTCGAAGTCGTGATTGATTCTATGTCGTCAGACAACACTAGTAGTAGTAACATCTACGAGACAAAGCCATTGATAAGTGGTAGTTGTGGATCAGAAGGTGGTATGGTA
The DNA here is from genome assembly GCA_013103745.1 of Gardenia jasminoides. NCBI lineage: Eukaryota > Viridiplantae > Streptophyta > Magnoliopsida > Gentianales > Rubiaceae > Gardenia > Gardenia jasminoides. Next base: position 14,983,218 of record CM023103.1, read on the forward strand.
TTGGGGGGTACTGATCAAAAGAATGCATCCTCCAAGCTCGAAAGGCCCTCTCCTCGAAGAGCCAGTACTGCTGCGGCTACTACTGCACCTCCGCCGCCTCCTCCTCCTCCTCCTCCTCCTCGATCATCATCCAGTGATCATAGGATGAATCCCGTGCAGATTGGTACAGCTGCTGCCGGTGCCATGTCTCAAGGACGAAGCTCTCCGTTTGGATGATTTATCGTAGGGATCGATTAACAACATATCTGGCACGCACGCATGCATGACTGCTACTACACACAAGTCGTTTAATTTAGGGGTAAGATAGATGTTTAGGGTTTTGGGTCTTAATTGAAGAATCAAGCAAATTACCTGTGAATTGATTTTGGTGACCATATATCTATATCTATATATGTATGTTATGCATTAATTAATTCCAGTATGATTTGACGAATGCATCTCCGGTTTTCTTTTGCAAGTGCTTGAATTTATGCATGGCTTCTTTTAACATTTGTATGAACACATCAGCAGTACTAATGAATAGTACTGTGCGCATCTCTAGAACTATACTTCCTACCGTATATGCTTAAAATTGGAGTTTTATTAATTTGTCTTTTGCTTGGTCTTGCATTGCGTCCAGAATAAAAATGATTACTCAAGTAATTTGGAATAAAAAAACCATTTTTAATAAAAGTGAGTGAGTCACATTAACTAATTATGGTGACATTATGTTCATATATAGCTCTGCAGTATTAGCTGCTAATTCTCTCATCGATCATTCCAGTTTAATTTAGGGTGAGGTGGAGGAAAAGGGGCGCAGTGGTCTGAGTCTTTAGCAAATTATATAAGACCTGACCTGACTACATTTTGTTTCTATATATTAATAACCCTTTCAGTAAGTAGAATATCGCACGGCCCCCACATAGCTTGTTGCGGTATTAATATACAAGTAGTAGTGTGTCAATGCAAAGACTCATGCATGAGAATTGAATTGAGAATACGATGGTTAGTTTTGATGAGTCTTTGCATTTTTTGGGGCGGGGGTTCCTTTATGGATGTTGGCAATGATTATTGTCGAAACCTTTTCGGGCCATACATATATATATATATATAATGCAACATCATCTACATACATATGTACAGCAGTAGTAGTAGTACTCCCCTAGCGTTGTAAGGAGGGTCATCGTTAAATCTGAATAATATCCGTCCATGATGATGGTGGTGGAATTAATAATGGTGATGCCAAGGATGTCCATTACAATAATATACTCCTACTCGTATTGGAATTTGAGAAAAACAAAGGATTGAGACCTGGGCTTTTCAGTCACTCACTTGTCTTTGAGAATAGGGTAATGATTCAACAATGATAGCTAAACCTCGAAAACGTAACTATGAGTGTCTCTGACTTTTGTCGGGAATGGAGAGGGAAGGGTTAAGTTTGGAGTGTGTAATCAGTTCTTCTTGACTTGACTGTGATTAGTTAGTTAAAATTGAACTATGCAATCGCTTTTTTTCCTTTTTTTTTTTTTTTGTGGGTAGGGGTGGGTTGTGGGGGGCGGTTTTGCGAGGGGTTTTAAAACTTTAGAAGGGAAGATTACTGAAGCCGACAAGGAGGATCTTACTTTGATGCCTCACTTTCTTGCTTCTTTTATCATTTCCGGAGTCCACATTCCCATTCCATTGGGCATCCAAAGATTGCTGTCAACTGTCATATTCTTCTGGAGGCAAAACAAAATTCTCCTCACTTTATTCTATTCCTTCCCCGCAACCCCTCCAGGGGGCCACTCCACTCTCGTCGGTTATCCACTTAGACTTGAAAACTCCAACGGTACACATGCATGCAGAGAGAGAGAGGGAGGCACACAGAGAGAGAGAGAAATACACAAGTATACATACACACACATATGTATATACATACATATATATATATATATATATGGTATACTTGTTTCTTTCTTTTTTATTTTTGTTTTTCTTATCAGGAAGGGGTGTAAGTAAGAGGGAGAGAGAGTAGTAAAGTTAAAAGGTCTTCCAAAACGCACTCTGATGTGTGCGAACGTGGATGAAACTTTGTTCTTCTTCTTCTACACATGTTTAGATGGACAAAGCTGACTCTTTCAGCTAAAGCCTAAAGTAAATGGATCCTTGATCACACGTACCAGCATTGAGTACATACAACTGCACTGTCAACTTCAACATGGTGAGACTAACTTTACTATATTGGTAATTTGGAAGAAAATACTCAATAATCAATGACATTTATATGAACACAATAAAATTCAATGGTTCTTTCTTCTGTGAAAAAAATAATAATAATAATATTAAAGGGGGAAAAACATAAACAGTCTAGCTCCAGTGCAGTGTCAAATAGGATACGCGGTCTGTGCGCATTTAGCTCTATTTTACTGCAAAAGAGTAAAAGTGTCAGTGTTTTTCATACAATCTGGTGAGACCGCTCGTAAAAGTGTTAGTGCATTCATTGAGGTTGTGAAGTTACGGGCGGTCTGATTCTTCCAATCCTGTCCGCCGGAGCAGCCTTAAAAGTATTCAGTTCCGTAAACTTAATACTATAACTGCGGAAACACACAAGGCTTTGGATACATTCCCAAGTCAATGAATGTTTCGACACAGCAAACAAGCAAAGTCACCCTTTTGCTCTGTCGCAAAAACAATCACTGGTAAATCCAAGCCACCGCCAGTGCGGGGGTCACAAGTAAAACTGGACTTCCCCACATATATAGTAGTGTATCATAATGAAAGCCTTGGTGGCTTGGACTGCCATTATTGTCGAGTTAATGAATGCACCAGGTAGCCGCCAATCGGATCCACTGTGCTCTTCCTGCTGCCACATACACATACTAGTGTGTAATATTCATTACAGTATATATATATATATATATATTCATTACGGTATGGACATCTATCAATGGAAAAATAAAAGGAGAATAGCCGGAAAAGGAAGAAACCATGCACGAAGTTCTGGTCAGTCGTAACTCTGGTGAGGTGGAATTAGTTTATCAAATTTCAGAAATGAGTGTTTGGAGAGATTAGTCGGTGATTTGGATTATGAGTAATCGGAAATTTTTTTCTTTTTTTAATGAAACAAAGACAAACTTATTCACGGATAAATCTAAATTAACGTCCGCTCCTTCCCCTCCAAAAAAAAAAAAAAAATTAATGTGGTGAATAATGTGTATCGTCCCAGACATCGGCAGGGGGGATGAAGGAGTCGGGTGAAAGCCCCGGAACGTCGAAGACGACGTCGTGGATGGTCCAGGTCTCCTCCATGGTGGTCCTGCAGTGTTGTGTGGATACATCTCCGAAACGGAACACAGTGGCAACGGTCCTGCCCTGATGGGCAATGAGGAGGCCGTCAACGTCTTTGTAGTCTCCCATGCTGCTCCCAATGGTTGTCTCCCAGTAAACAGCAGCCGAAAGATGATCACTTCCATTTTGGCGGCGGCCGCATCCCGGCTGGTGATCCTCTTCCTCCTCCTCCGGCTGCTGCTGCTGTACTAAAACTCTGGTGAGGTGGGAGTCCTCTAGATAGATGAGAAGGCCGCTCTTTTGGCTGAAGTAGCCATACAAGACGTGCCTGATCACTTCAGCCGGACCCTCGTTCCTTTCCATCACCGTCGCCCGATCAGCTGCCACTTTTAACACGAAGCAATCTTCATCTCCAATTCGTTTCTCTCCTAAGCACCGTGCTTTGCCGGCAAACAAACTCGCCGTGCTGCGGGGATCCAACCCCTGCAATCCAACATGGATGTTTCAGCACCATAAAATGTTTTCCTTTATATATATATATATATATATATATTTTTTGGTGTTGGGAGGGGGTGGAGTGCGGGGTAAGTTGTTTTGATTCTGAATATTTAACATTGATCTGAACATTTAATCATGCGTAAGTAAGTTCGGTATTGCTCAATCGACAGTTCGGAACAGCTTCATCATGTGCGCGCATCAAAAAAATCAACACTGATTGCCATGCCAGATTGAAAGCTGGTAGTGGTATATTATAAGTGTCCACATTCAGGCACTCATGATGAAACTTCTTCAAAGAGTCCAACTCCATATCTATCTGGACTTGGGTTTTCAAGGGTTAGGCCCATTTGATAGAAAATTATGCAATGTAGTGACCATCCAAACATGCAACGGAGAGAGGCCATATTACACACACACATATGTACATTTTTGGTCTCAAATTTAATCCCTGCATTTCCCGTGTTGTTGTGGACCAGGTTGATTGGGTCGGGCCTGGCACGTTTTAACAGGCAAGTTAATTAGAACTTCAGGTCACCTGATTAGCTAATCAGTCCAAGCCAAACATGTACGTTTTAATTGTGGGAAGAAAAACAAGGAGGAGGTTAATGTGTAAAGCATTTGCATGCTGAAACTAAAACTAGTCCATGTCTCTTATACCTTAAAATACAGGGTGGAGTTTGCTCACAATAATAATGCATGAAATATGATACTCCAAATATTGAAAATTTTTGGGATCTCCACTTGGTACTGGTTTTGATAAAATACAAGTTGAGTTGAACGCTTGTGTGATAAAATCTTGATACAATGATAGTGTATAAAATTTGGAGAAAATGTATTGAAGTGAAGTAGAAGACCCAAAAAAAAAAAAAAAAAAAACACACACACACACAATTAGGGCAAAATATATGAACCACTAGCTTAAAATGCAAGAGGCGTTTTAGTGGCTAACTAAATAGGAGGATAAAAGTTGGAAGGGTTGTCACCCTTTGCAACCGCGTGCTAGCAAGGAGCGCGAATAGAAATGCACAATACAAAATTGAGAAATGGTGCAAAATTAGTGTTAGCAATGATCACTAATATGGTTGTACTTAACCCTCCCCCGGCTAAAACAAAAAAAAAAAAAAAAATACTACTATTGGTTGAGCCAAGGATAGCGAGGGGAGTTCAAACGATAGCGCGGGGAGGCGGGGGCGAACAACAAAGACAAAGCTTTTAGCAGTAGACATCCAAGGCCAATGGCAAAGGGAATGTATGAAATTGAAAGAGGATAGGATGTGATAGGACTTGGGAGGAAGACTAGTTTTTTATAGTGTAGATATGAAAATTCAAGAATACGTGAATCACGTGCCTACTCCCCATGCGGAAGTGGATATGCATGCGGAGAGAGAATCAGAGAATATGGTACTAGGCCAATACAAGTTTGCTCAATTGAAAGGAATTTCTCACAAAATGTCGTGTGTTTGAATCCTATTACTAATGTGTTTGTAAGTATCTTTATAAGCGACTTTTGTTCTTAAACCTGTCCACACGCATGGTGGTGGACCTGGTGTCCGAACTCAACTCATCCAAACTTTTTTCTTACCAAAAAAAAGAGAAAAAAAAGAGAGAGAGAATATGGTACTAGAAATGGGTGGCCGGGTTCAGGTAAAGAAGGGGACAGAGACAGCTTTGCTCTCCAACCGCAGAGGATTCGGACGTCTTGGTCGTCGTGTACACTACGCCTGGTTAGGTCAAGTGTACCTACCCAGTACCCACTGCCCAGCCAACCATCATCTCACTCTCATCCGTCCGACGAATGGAGGAAATGTGGAGAGCCATTGATGGATGGACTCTGCTTGTCGTTTCTAGTGTTTCTTCTTCTCCTTCTTCTTGGGATTGGTGAAGAGTGAGAGTAGTCTTTACTACTTTTACTTACTTCTATAAAAGAAAAGATCAAAAGCTAGCAAAGGCGGGCAGCTCCCAACTTTGTTCCTCATCATCTCCTCTCTCTCTCCCTCTTTCCTGCTACTGCTACTGCTACTGCTAGTAAAATAGAATAGCGCGCAAGAAATCCACTCCATTCATCAGTCCGCTCATGACTCATGCCTCACCATTGGCTCACCTGTCTGTACCGTTTACAACATAATTTACACACAAAAAATGGTCACTTGTTTCTTTAAACACTTCGAAATTGAGTGAAGGACAACGGGCAGGCGCATAATATACCCAAAAAAAAAAAAAAAAAAAAAGGTGCTAATGCACTACTCCATATAAGTATCCTTATTATAGCCAACTTAGCGTCATGTACATGGGGAAGATCTCGATCTCTATATATATATATATATATATATATCTTGTTACAGCCAACATAGCGTCATGTACATGGGGAAGATCTCGATCTCTCTATATCTATCTATCTACATATATATAGATATCGATAGATAGATGGACAGAAAGACAGACAGATAAAATTTCTAAAACCATGCATGATTAACGGGGCTGCCTGCTTTTGAAAAATATTTAAGGAATTCAATGTTAGGTAGCATTAAACAATATAGGGGTGCCTGCCTTATGGAAAATTTTTAGAACAATGCATGACTAACGGCGGAGGAGGGGGTAATAACTGGTGGGGAGGAGCGATTAACGGAGAGAAGACAGTAGTAATGCAAATTAATGTAGTGGTAGAAAAGACTGCGTGGGAGGAGTAGTAAAGACTAGAGACTGTAAATATGAGAAGAGTGTGGTAGGGATAGAGACGGACGGACCTGGATGATGCGACGCAAGGGACGTTGAGGGCCTTTAGCCGCGTGGGTACCGAGCCAGGGGGTATGCCTCCAGACGATCTTGGAATCGCTGCCGGCCAGGACCTTGTTACCCCCAACCACCAGCTCCAGCGACCACATTCCCGGCGACATTTGCCACAGCACGAAGCAACCCTTCTCCCCGCCGCTTCTCGTTCCCAGTGTCTTCACTGAGCCACCACCCGCCCCGGCTGATATCTCCGTCGGGAAGCACATCATCTTCACCGTTCCGGCCGTGTACACGTTCTTGGGGACTTTCTGTTGTTGCTGTTGTTGTTTGGAGCATCCCGTCGCGGCCAAGTATTGTTGAATAATGTAATGCGCCGTAGAGGTCTCCTGTAGCATATTAGGAGGAGTATAAGATGTGTGTGTTGGTCATTTGTTATTATCCACTACGTCCGTGCTAGAACTAGAAGTAGCCTGACAGTTTTATTAAAAATCGATGAACATTTTTTTTTCCCCTCTTTCTCATGACTTAAACGTCACGTACAAGGGGAATGTCTTTGATGATGGTTGGCTTGTGAGGGTGAAGAATTGGGCCGGTGGTGCTGTGATGATCACAGTCGTCATTGTTGCTGCTGTCATTGTTGATGGGCAGAGGAATAGGGCCAAGTGGGCACGCCAAAACCCCGAGCAAGAGCCTCAAGTCTTGCCTCTTGGCCGTAGCAATATTGGCAGGGTACACCGAAGAAGACATTGCAAAGCTGTTGCTCCTGCTTCCACCTCCTCCAGGTGCTCCTGCAGGGTCGGCAGCCGAGCTCCTCTGTGCTCTAAACCATTCCCGGATCACATCCCAGGAGGAGCTGATCTCTTTCTTGTTCCCAGATTGACGGTGGTGGTGGTGCATTTCGAGATCGGGGCCTTCCATGAGAGGGGTCAGAGGTTGGGTGGCGCACCACCTCTGTTTTCTACGAGCCGATCTGCAGGATGCCATTGTACTGTATGACGCGGAAATTTTTTTTTTTTTTTTTTAAATGGTTGATCAGTCAGGTGAAGGAAGAACAACTACTACTAGTACTATTTACTACAACATGATGTAAATGGAATAGCAGCGACGCGACTGAAAATAGAGTGGCTACCTGATCCTGACGTTCAATGTCTTTGGCTTACTGATTGCTGGAGTATTATTAAATCTTTACAGCACTCTAGTTAAGCTGCTGGCTAGCTAAGCGGGTGTGGTCGTGTCGTGGTCGTAGTAAGTATATGCTACTAACACTACTATACAGGTAGAGAGTAGTATTTCTCTTTTCGATTCCATCCCGGAAGGGCAGGCTGCCTCTGCTTTGTTCCTCCGTCTTGGGTCGGCTGGTGAAAGATGACAACTATCCCTCTGTCATTTTCCGGGTTTAATTATTGTCTATCTTGCTTTATATCCACAGCTACCGTCCCCACATGGGCCTTGCCTCCCACTGATTACTACTACTATTTTTATTGTGCATCTACTCACTCTTTTTAAAGTACAACAAGAAGGACTCGTAACATACAAGCCCGGTACCTTCTTTTTCCAAAACCAAAAAAAAAAAAAAAGGAGAGAGTCAAAGTTGTGTATAATCCTCTAATGACAATAATGAGTTCTATGGTGAAGAATCGCTTTCCTTAGCATGGTCTTCGAAAGAGACAGAGAGAGAGAGAGAGACCCAACTACGTTTTTTTTTTTTTTTTTTGGCTTTTTCGTTGGTAGAATTACGCTTTCAATTAAGATCGTCCAACCGATCTTTTTTTTGGTGTAAATAGAAACATGTACTCTCAGTAGCAGCTATAGAGTGCAATTCCAAATTAATTAAGGTGAAACGGTGAGGAGATTAAAGTCACAACTCAATTCTAGGCCTAGCTGCGCGGAGGCCAAATCAGAGATAATAGAGAGGAATCAGTAGTACAAGTATGGGGTCGGCGTCATCAGTTGAGTTCAGTGGGTTGAACAAAGCCCTGACTGACTGAGTATTGGAACAATTAGTGGACAGGACATCATTGGTAAACCAAGTCACAACACACAATGTGTTGTGTTGATCTTCCAAAGCCAAGCTTCTTATAGATAGTTAGTTAGTTATCCTTGTTGCTCCACTACAACAACTAATAGGTAAAAAACAATTATATAGGTTTCTACAACATATATCAATGTGGAGGGGGTTTCTTGAATGGGTCATGGTAATATTACCTCAGCTGTGATTAACCAAAAAAATTATCATTATTATTTCTTCCTTCTGATTGGTATTACTCGACGGTGGAGTTGAGAGTCATTTAAGTTGGTTTTTTTTTTTTTTGGCAACAAGCACGGTCCAGCTATCAGGAGGAGCAGTGTTATCTTCTACTGAGAATCAGCTTAGTTGTGATTATTATTATTGTCTAAACAGACAGAGTGTAATACATCCAAGCCAATATATCGGACAAAAACAAAACCATCCATTTCAGTTGTGCTTTAACAGTTGAGAGAACCTCTCGGAACATGCTAGTAGTACATCACAAAAGTTTAACAGCTCTCCAACCCTTGATTGCCCGCTCGCCAGTCCCACAAACAACACAAAGCATCGACCTTCAACAAAAATTACGCGTTTATTCCGCCTGTTTCCCTGAATTGGTAGTCGATGAATCTGTCTAAGCCCGATAACTGCATCCCCGGTGATATGTGCTGGTGCAAAACCAACCAAGAATGTTTTAGCAGACGCAGGCACGACATGGCTGCTGTAGAATCAAAATTTGCTTCAAGGTGGGCAATCATTCTTCACTTCCTCCAGCAAGTATTGTGCCAATTAAAAAGGGCCAAAAAATGACAACTTTGATGGATTCAAAGTTTGCAGGAAATTTTGCCCGCTAGCCTTATAATAATAATGAACTAAAAAAGAAAGAAAAAAAAAAAAGAACGTACTAGGTCCAGATTTGGGGGCCTCGCATCTAGCAACATAGAAGAATTTCTGTCGTATTTTTTTGGGCCAACTTAATCCTACGAATCTACAACTTATACCACCAATATTCTGCTAGTTTACACCACATCTTAAAATTACATCACATGTCATAAGAATTACATAACTAGTTTGAACTAGACAACTCAATTTATGCGGCTCCACACATGACTGGTTTTAACTAAATAATAACTCAGCTAATGGGACTCCGAATCTGATTGTCCTAACATTGCCAGAGAACCAAGAGAGATGAGCCTCGTAGTTTTATAGGTGGCCGAGACTAGTTCTCTTCACCTCGCAGCAAATGCAAACGCAAAGCCATTTACCTAGGACTCAAAATGAAAAGAAGTTCATGAATACCAACTTTGCTGGTAATGCCCATATGCCGGCGTCGGAAGCCCATTGAGTTAACTTTCGGTCCATTTGTAATATGCTTGCAACAGGGTGCGATTGTGCAACTGCAGAGTGAGTTAGTTCACGAAGCCCCTCTGATTATCTTTCTGCTTGTTTACTGAAACCACAACCTTTGTACTATCTGTGATTATAATTGTTTTTGGCTCTCTCTCTCTCTCTCTCTATATGTACACACACACACACACACACACACACACATTATCAATAATAAAAAAAGTTTGCTGGTAATAGCGACCAAAGGGAATAGGAAATCTGACGTACATGGGCTAACTTTCAAAGTTAGACCACTTATAACTTGTCAAGTCTTTCATTATCCTATCTCCTTATCCCTATAGGTATCTCCATATCCTAATTTTTACACACTTTCACAAGTATTTAAAATCAAAAGCCATAGAAGCAAAGATTAAAAAATATATCAAATACAATGCTATAGTAACACATTCTAAAATCATCTCACATGCACCTAACTGCGGGGCGGGGCTGGCCCGGAGGGAGGCTCACACCTTTTTCTTCTTCCACCCACCACCACCCGCCGCCGCCGCCGCATGTGTCTTGCTATGCTGCTTCTGTTTCACTCCGAACTCAAATCAAGGCATACTTAAAACATTCACTGCCCATTGGTTCTCAACATGCAAGTTGGAAGTCGAAACTGCCAATTTCTGTTGTCATACATAAAAGATGAGACTCCTGCCCGTCGTACCAAACATCTCCACAGCGAGGAAAACAAGACAACATTAACATGTAAGCCATGCAACGTTTGCTTGATCTACAGATGTAACAAAGCTGGAGACACAATTCCCCAAAGCCAATGCTATAAGCGGGTACCAAAATACACAAGCAATTTCCAATATACTTCCGCACAAAAAGAATTACAGAGAAGACTTACTACAGTTAGCCAAGTAGCCAACTGCAATGAATCATTACTACCAATATACTTCCAGACCAACAAAATGAATTACAGACGACGAACTTCTAAGCAACTGTGGCAAAAATATCCAGTGCACTAATTTGCTGAATATAATACTTACGGTACTTCCAAGTCCTGCTGAAGAAGCAGAAATCTGTAATGGGTGATTGATGCATTTTGATCTGATCATTTCAACCATCTTGGAAGGCGAGCACCACAAAATGCATTCAACCTTCAAAGCCCCTATCTGGCCAATTAAATCCCCAAACTTCTCAACTGAGGCATCAGAATCCTCAGGAACACTATGGAGTTTGTGATGGACAAAACAATACAAGCTGAGACAAAGTTCTATAAGAATCGAGATAGTACTAGCATTATCATTTGATGGCTCATTAAGTTAAACCCGTCATTTTTGGCCCATCCACATAACCATGCCTAAAGCAACAAGCTGACGTGCATATCCCAATTGAGCCCCAAAAGTAAGAAAAATGCCAAACTGAAGTATCAGATTGTTTACTGACCTAGAAAATTGCAAGGACAAATTAAAACAGGCTAAAATGGAACCACTTAACCAACAATAGAAAAACCTGAATGTCATCTTATACAGCTAGTTGAGATCCCTCCCTGGACTGCCTAGAAGTTTCAGATGTAATATATTTAACTTGGCGAGTCATACCATGATTATTTATAGTGTTGGGAAATTTCTGATACAAGCTTGTCCATGAATTGGCATTTCTTATCAAATCCCCAACCTGGGTTACTCTGCAAAATGTCAAGTCACAACTTTAAAAATCAGCAGACATGGCAAAGAGAATCAGGAACTGAAATTCTGAAGTAAACATTTAGAGGCTGCATGTTCGCCATAATCCCATGAACACCAGAACATTAACTTTTTCAAGACGTTCAAAAGTTCCCATAAGCCTCATAACATAAGCAAGGAATCAAGGCTTGGAAGGTAAATTTAGTCCAAACTCTGAAGACTGAAATTCCCTGTTTGGTTTTTTTCTTAATGGAAAGGAGTAACTTTCCATAAAATGGGAAATAAATGTTGTAAGTTTTTAATTCATCATCATGTCCAAGGATGGATATTAGAATTGCATGCTGCTAGGGAATATGGAAAACAGCTGGACATATAAGAAGATATACATACACTGGAAAGCACCTATAAATATTGGAATTACCTTAGCTTAAAAATTAAAAACATTTTCTACTACACCCTACCATGCACAGTCCAAATATGAAATGCTGTCCTTAAGATACAAAGACTGAAGTTTCAACTCTAATGCGTGACACATATCACACAAAACAACAGTTGCAAAATGTCAAAATCAAGTATAAATGTCAGTTTACTAAGGAAACTACAAATTTTCGTCATATGTAGTAAGATGAAATATCAACAGGAAATAATTAATGACATCTCTCTTCTTCTTTTTTTTTTTAATTTTGGTAGAAACAAAAAAATTAATGTCAAGGAAAAAAGAAATATTAGTTTACTAAGGAAACCACAAATTTTCGTCATATGTAGTAAGATGATATATCAACAGGAAATAATTAGTGACAACTCTTTTTTTTTTTTTTTAATTTTGGTAGAAACAAGAAATAACGTCAAGGAAAAAACAAATGTTAGTTTACTAAGGAAACCACAAATTTCGCCATATGCAGTAAAGATGAAATATCAAAAGGAAATAATTAGTGACATCCCTGTTTTTTTTTTTGTTTTTTTTTGGAAGAAACAAAAAATAATGTCAAGGAAAAAACAAACCTGCAGAGAGAGAACAGCACGATCTGTGAATCGCTTTACTGAAGTAGGTGCACTTTCGGGAAGTGCTTTCGCCACTCTTTCTAGCTCCTCTTGTTGTTGCTTTGCAGTTACTCTATCAGGTCCACTGTAGTAGTCAACAATTTCTTTTAGCAGTGGGACTGTCTTCATTGTTTCTTCCACAACTTCCTGTCAAAGAAGAGAAAAGTTAAAGAAAATGAGAGTTGGCAGATAAGAGAGGAATGAAAACAGCTCATCTTTTTTGAAGGAAAATCAAACCAATCAAACCTGAAAATGAAAGCAGATCTCACATAGAGCACAAGAGACAAAATGAAATAACTAATTCACTTCGAGATCCTACTGTTCAACAAAAAGCAATTTGTGAGATGGAGAGGGGAAAAAGCTGTCAAAAAGGTAAGCATGCAAAGTAAAGTCAACAATTGAAGCATAAAATCTCAACCATTTTTTTCTGTCCTTTTTGGTGAATTTAGGAGTTCTTAGTGCATCTGTTACATTCCTCGTCTTTACCCCCCTCATTAGATGCCACCTTATCTGCCCTGTAGCTTGTGTGAACCCATAATATTCTCACTGGTCAATTTTCAGCAAAATATAACCAATGAACAATGGAAAAGACCGACTAACCTCAAACTAAGATTGCACTTAACCATACAACAAATACAAATATTTTTTTGGGCAACAAAAACAAACATAATACTGGGAAAGAGAACTGCTTTGATGCACGCATAAAATAATACATTAAAAAACATGCCAAGAAATTAACACAACTTTCTCAAATAGTAATTGGTGTACAGAGAAACAGTAAAAGAAACTAAAGTAAGACAAACAGAATCAAGCAACTCCAAAAGACAAAGAACACAATAGACCTCCGACTCTCCAAGTCAAAGTCATAACCCTAGCTCATTCGCAGTTGGCAGAACATGTCTACCGAATGTTTATTCCAGCCAATTACAGGGATGAACAAACCAAATGACCAGAAGAATGTAGCTAGCAGTCAATAACAAATTCTCTTCATGGAATAATAAAAATGTGTAAAAGCTGTAAAAATAATGAAAGAAAACAAATTGTTCCGTTCAAAGTTTTCATTTTCTTTTGGTGAATCAGTTATGTTTAACAGATACTATCATCAAATAACTTGGCACAGGAAAAAAAAAACTATAAATCAACATGAACTGGTGAAAGATATTAACCCAATTGTTCAGTCGACACACCAGTAAGGAGGGCCGGATGAACCCAGTCAGGATTCAACATTTGAAGCGAGTTTGACATTTGTTTTTACAATTCCAAAAGGATTCCATGAGTCTAATAGCAAGAAAATGAAGGATGAATATGCTGTTGTACCTCCCACTCTTGTTGACTTTGAATTCCTTCATACGCCATCAGGAATGGCTTCATCTTCTCAAGAGCGTCCCTAAGAGGGACAGGAGGCTTCTCGTCAATGTCTGGATTGGTGTCAAAATCTCCCATCATATACTCCGGTTCACATTCTATCTGTAAGTTATTGGATAAAAGGATTGAGTTGAGACTGCAATCAGCTCCTAGGCAACGAGAATTTATATCAAGTAGTTGTCCAAAATATATTTTACCAGCAAGTTAGTGTGTAAAGCATCCAGGTAAGCATCGTCTTCATGAGAAGGCAACACTCTGCTAGACATCTCTTCAAAGCTTTCAGCTAACTGATCCACGACATCAGGTCCAAGCCTCTCAGACAATTTCTCACCGTCAGCATCATCACCAAGGTCAAGCCCAGTAGCAGAATCGTCATCAGCATCCTCAAAACGCGCCCCCCTGTCTCCTTGTCCCCTCGTCCTACTCCTCCTCCTCGGCCTCTCCAAGCCTGCAATCCTCTACCTTCTCGCCCACCTCTGCCCCTGAAACCTCCTCCTCCCCTTCCACCCCTTGCACCGTCATCGCGCTCGTCATCTCCTCTTCCTCTGGATAATATTCCAACAGCTTTCTTGACAGCCTCGTCCCGACTCAATCGCGGGGCGGGGGCCGCAGCGATATTGGTGCTGTTGTCTTCTCTAGCGGCCCTGGGAGGCTCCTGCCGAGCCCGGATGTGACGGTTTTCTTCCTTAGGCTTATCGGGTAAAAGTGAGGGCGGCCTTGGGGGCTTCCCTCGTCCAGCACCTGATAGAATTGTCAAGATGCCGGAAGGAAGATCGGTATCCTCAGGGTCTCGGGAAACCGTCGGGGATTGGGTAGGCAGAGGGAAATGGGAATCATGGAAGGCTTCCCCTCCATCTTTGGCCGAGAAAACGGGTTTTCTGCCGGGATCAGAGGGTTGAGCTGGCGTAGGTGTTGGTGGAGTAACAGGCCTCGAGCCTAAGCCTGCTCCAGTCCCTCGGCCTCGTACCCGGCCAGTGACAGGGGCAGCTGTTTTATCAACGAAGGAAGTGACGGAATGGAAAACTGGGGATGAAGGCAGAGGCTTACCGGAGCCTCCTCCTCGCCCTCCTCCATGTCCATGACCAAACCCTGCAATGGAAGTATTGTCGGCGGGTGTGGGAGTGTGGTCCTCTTTTGTGACTTGGAATTTGGGGGAAATAGAACCTCGGCCACGGCCTCTGCCTCCCCCTCCTCCTCCTCCGGCTGCTCCGTTTCCGCCGGATGAGGTGCAGAAAGGGGAGGTAGAGGAAGAAGAAATGAAGGAGAGTCTAGTGGAGTTGGAGGGATAGGAGAACTTTGGAAAGCTTCTTCTCATGGCCGTATTCTTGTAGTAGTCTGTAAGTCTGTAAATTAAGATGCCACCAACCACCTGAATCGATTTGAATCCACCAAAACTATATATTTTACAGAGCAGCCGCCTAGGGTTTAGAACTAGTACAGTGTTCCCGACTCCCCCTCACAAGAAAATGCCTTTGCTTCCCCGATACAGTGGCCACGCCCGAATTCCCACCGAGCCCTCGATACAGGACAATCAAAATATACAGGAGGTTCAAGGGTACGTTTTTGGGTACCATAATTTTATATTTGGACAGTAAATTATTTCGGATAATATTTTAAAAATATACTTTAGCACGTTATGTAGTATTTATGGATAGTAAATTACTTAAAATAAGTTTTAAAAAAATATTTTAGCACGTTTTTGTCGTGATGTATGTAAGATAAATATTTAGAATATTTTTTTTAAATATCTTAACACATTTTTTATGTGATATATGAATACATTGTATATTTGTATAGTAGATTATCTGAAATAATTTTTAAAAAAATATTTCAGCACATTTTTTATATGATATATGTGAGATAAATATTTGAGATAATTTTTTTAAAAAATACTTTAACACGCTTTCGATGTGATGTATGTGAAACGAAAAGATGAATTGTGTTAATAATGCAAGTAAATAAAATTTGACAAATAATACACAATTCAAACAAACCCAATGACTATTAAATTAAATCAAGTATTTTTTTTTTTTTAAAAAGCCCACCGATAAGAAGTCCTCGAGCTTTTACAAATCAAGTGTCTAATTTGTTTTTGCTGTTCAAGTCCTTGGTATAGGATTTTCCATTAAAAAATTTTTATCTTTTGGATACCATATCCCTCAACTTGCATCTCTCACTCAAACATAAATAGTTTAAAATTTAAATACTTAACAATATCTAATCTTAGAGTCAATAACACTTCTTTCACCATCCAATGGTGAATTTCACTTTTAGGTATAATATCCATAAAATATTATAGAATCTCCCAAAAATTTAACATCTTTTTATCACATCTTTTCTGTTTCTCTTAATCGTAATATCTTTCCCGTCATAATTAAAAATCAGAGTAGTTTTGTGACTATTGTTTCTTCAGCACTTTTAACGTTCAATATTTCACAAGTACCCTAAAATTTACAAAAATAAGTAGGACATAATGAAAATTTTATACAATTGTCAATCAGTGCATGAGAAAAAACTTAAATAATTAAAAAATGACCACAACTTGTTTTCACTATATAATTATCACTATAAGATCTAAACAGTTCACATACTTATACATTTCATAAAATTTCTTTAACTACTTCAATTTCAATTTGATCATTGTAATTTATTTTCACATCACTATCATGATTTTTTTTTAACTATTAAATTATCTAGTATCTAATTTATAAAAATTTGATACAATGTTCATATGACATAGTTATCATAACATTTGAAGGTACTGAATTAACGATTCTAACTTTCCTTTTTTTTCTACAAATCACTTTAGGTTATGTTTATATATTATTTCATTGTGTTCTAAAAAATTTATTAGAGCAATTTTATTGTTATATGATCTTATAAGACTATACATTTATTTAATTGTGACATTAGTTCGTTAAAGATAGTTTATCATCTGATCTCAATTAATAATGAAAAAATCGAGATACTAGTTAGATAAAAGAATAGTATATAGTAATAGTTGCATAGTGCTACCATGATATCTTGATAATAATATATTTTTTAGTATACGATATAGTGCTTTAGTCATGTTATTAAGTTTTTTTTTTTTTCATTGATTGATTCATTAAAGTTGTCTTCACAAGTACCTCTTGATTGTTTCAAAATTTTGAAACAATTGCTAGTTAATATATATATATATATATATATATATATATATATATATATTGCAATATCTAATAAGTAATGTTAGCTAAACAATTGGATAGTAGTCTCAATTATATCGGAAAATATTATGCCTTAAATTTACGGTATTTTTTTAGTACTTGATATTAATAATAATACAATTTACCAACCTTTTGAAAATCACAAAATTTTGGTAATATTTGGCACTAATATATACTTAAGTGTCTTTTACAATTACTTCATGATCATTAATATGACAATGCTGATGAAATTTTGATCTATTATTTCTTGACATATAGTTTTCTCAATATCTGATAGTAATATTAGCCAAACAATTGGATATTAGTTTTTATTGTATTGGTCAGTACTATTTTTTGTTTTTATAGTATATTTCTTTCAGTAATTGACAATATTAATACCATAATTTGCTAATCTTTTGGATGTTATGAAAATTTTAAGGTAAAATACAGAAAAACCTCTTATGGTTTGGAACTCAGTTACGATACCTGCTCATTGTTTAAAAACCCTCATATAGCTCCTCTATCCTTTAGATCAAATTTGAAAACGGATGGAAACCATCTAAATTAACATGAAGTAAATTGCACATACTTGATAAGCAAGTGCAAATGACAGTATATGATGGTAATTTAGTAATTTCACATAGTTTTCTTTTTTCTTCTTTTATTTTTCTAGTTTATTTTTCCCTATCCTGTTGCAGCAAACGGAAGACTAGAAGCCTAAAAGCAGGAATCAAAATATATTTTTTACTTAATTTTCAACGTATAATTTATGAAAATGGATGGTGTGCTTAGCTATGTCTCAAAGCAACGTGAACCAAGAGATGTAGATTTGTTGTCTATCGGCCCAAATTATGATTAGTATCTTTTGCCTTGTTTGGCAGTTGGGAGTTTGTATAAAACTCTACTGTAGGTTACTGTAGAAGTTGTAGAAAAAATATTTGGAAGTGAAGTTTTTTTATGTGTTTTGGGGGCATTATAATAAAAACTTTGGGAGTTTTTTGAGAATTCTTGCAGATAATATAGGAAACAAACAAGTTTTATACAAACTTGCTATTTGTTCTCCAAGATAAAAAAGAGAAAGACCCCACATAGTTACACTAATACACATAAAATCCCCGTTTAGTTTCAAATTGTACATTTTTGTATCTCATGGTTTGAACTAATATGAATATTGACAGAAATTGTTAAAGCTAACACGATTGAACTGGGAAACAATTGTTTTAACACAAATTTTGACCTGATATACCTATTTTACCCCTCATAACTTAATATAACTCCAATTTGGCCCCAAATTTGTAGGAAACAAGTTAGATAAAAATAAAAAAATATCAAGAGAAATCAACAAAGTTTGCAATTGCAATATTTTCTTAAAGGGTCTATTGTAAGAATTTAAAATAGAAAAATTTAGAAAAATAGTAACACTTTTATATGGTGGAGAAAAATTGAAAAATAGCTGATACCTTTAAACTTGAAATTTGTAATTACAATATTTTCTTAGTGTGTACTGTAATAATTTAAAATAAAAATTTGCGATTGCGGTATTTTCTTATATCATGTATTGTAAGGATTTAAAATAAAAATTTCAACACATTTTCTATCTATATGGTGAAGAAAATTTAGGAAAATATTTGATAGTTTTAATTTTGAAATTTGCAATTGCAATATTTTCTTAGAATGTGTATTGTCATAATTTAAAATAAAAATTTCAACACTTTTTTTTGTATATATAGTCAATAATAAATTAGAAAAATAGTTGATAATGTATTCATTAAGGTAAATCTATGGTTTTTTTTTATTTATTCAAACCCGTTATTTTTAATGGTTTCTATCCAGCTTTCACATTAATTCAAACCATGAGATATCGAAATGTATGATTTGAAACCACAGAGGCTTTTCTATCATTTACCCTTCTTCTCAATGATTGTATTGCTTGGGACTAGTTCGAGAATAGCATACAATTGGCTTTGCTATGAGGCGCAATTTTGTGAGGCTTGTTTTGGAGAGATGCCGTGAAGCTGTTTGAAATTCTAATTTTTTAGGGTAAAAAATAGAAAAACCCCCGTATGGTTAGACTAATATACAGAAAAGTCTCATGTGGTTTCAAATCATACATTTCAATACCTCATAATTTGAACTAATGTAAAAATTGACGAAAATAGTTAAAACTCACACATTTGAGTTGGAATTTAGTTTTTTAACACAAAATTTGACCTAATATGCCTATTTTGCTCCTCAAACCTTAATAAAACTCCAAATTAGCCCCAAATTTATAAGAAACAAGTTAGATAAAATCAAAAAATATCAAGACAAATCAACAAAGTTTGCAATTGCACTATTTTCTTAGAGGGTCCTTGTAAGAACTTAAAATAGAAAAATTAGGAAAATAGTAATACATTTATATAGTGAAGAAAAATTAGGAAACTAGTTTATACCTTTAAATTTGAAATTTACAATTGTAATATTTTCTTCATGTGTATTGTAAGCATTTAAAATAAAAATTTACAATTACAATATTTTCTTAGATTGTGTATTGTAATGATTTAAAATAAAAATTTCAAAACATTTTCTATCTATATGGTGAAGAAAAATTGGGAATATATTTGATAGATTTAAATTTGAAATTTATAATTGCAATATTTTCTTAGAATGTGTATTGTAATAATTTAAAATAAAATTTTCAACACTTTTGTTTGTGTATATAGTGAAGAACAAATTGGAAAAAAAGTTAATGATGTATTTATTAGAGTATATCTGTCATTTTATTCAAATCCATTACTTTTAACAGTTTCTATCCAATTTTCACCTTAATTCAAATCATGAGGTACTAAAAGGTACGATTTAAAACTATAGGGGGTTTTTCGTATATTAATCTAACCACATGGATTTTTCTATCATTTATCCAATTTTTATGTTTATATGACTCCGCCTCCAATTTTTGTTAACGGTAGTGGTAAGGTGGTGTTGGTTAGGTTAATTGACAAAAGAAAATTGGAAGGAAAAAAAGGATAATGAAAAAAAAAAATAGAAAAGCCAAATTTGGTATTCTAACCACTACGACACATCTTTTAAAATTTCAAATGAACCCCTCATTTTTACCTTTGTTTTGAATTTTGATGTAGTTTGAAAAAAAATGTTATTATAGGGTTTTCATATCTTTCCATTAATTTAGATGGCATCCATCCATTTTTTCGTATTCATCCAAAGCATGTGAGGGTTATGTAAGGTTTTTAAGTAATGAGAGGGTATGATGACCAAATCCTAAATCACAAGGAAATTTTCTATATTTTACTAAAAAATTAATAACAGTTGACACTAATATATTCTAAATCTTTTTGCATCTCTTGTGCATTTTATGATGGTGTTTATTTCTTCTTTATAATACTATAATTTATTTTTACAAAGTTATCACAATAGTTATATCATGCAATTGTTAAGTACTCTAGTATTTAATTTCTAAAACTTGTATTGAATCTAATATGCATATTAATATCTAAATTACAGGGACTGTACTAGACAATTATTTTTGTTTTTATAGAACATTTTTTGTATTTGACAGGAACGGTATATAAGTTGATGAGAGTACTACCATTATATATATAGTATTGCTAATGTATTGCATAGTAGTTCCTAGTATTTGCATTCATATTTGACAGTACAAGTATTATAAATTTATGACAGTTCTAATACTATACATGATTGTACCTTTTTTTTTTTTGCATATTTTCACAGTACTTCTTTTAATATTTAACAAGACTAGTATTACAACTTAGTAGTAGTAAAATACTATATTGGATAGTACTTCATTACATAGTAATTATAGTACCTTTTTTTTTTTAAATTTTAGTCGTACTTCTTTAAGTATTTGACTGCACTAAAGTAGTACTTATTTAGAGTACTAAAATATTATATTGGACAATACTAGACTTCTCTCAACATTTCATAATGCTAATTATCTTGGTTTTTCAGAAAAAAAATTATTTTTTTAACTTTCATGTTGATTCTTTTAGTATATATTGACAATACTCAAAATATATTGCAAAGTACTAATTTTATATTGTAGTTTTTACTATGTTTGATAATATTATTTTCTTTATTATTGTTGTACTTCATTTAGTATTTACTATCAATAAAATTGCAAGTTCATGATATTTTGAATGGTAAAAAAAATTTAATGATTCATTTGACATTGATACACTCATAAAGTTTGTATGTTACAATTATTTAATGATGATTGAATACAACTATTATTTTGTCTTATATAGTAGTTTTATATTATCTATTATGACTTGGTCTATTATAGCATAACCGCTTGCTCATAATATAGTTGTTCTTAATTTTTTGCACACGTGTATTTTTAATGTTTGAGAAATGCAAACATAAGGTGTCATTCCAATACCATTTTATCTTCTATGGGATTTTTTAATCATTTTGGCCATTTGGACAAGATCTATAAAGTGATGGTAATTTTCTAAGTTCTAGGTGATAGGATCATAAGTTTAACCTATGTTTTCACTCTAATAATTTTTTTAGGAAAGGCCAACTGCATTCAAGAAATAGAAAAATATTACAAAGTAAATATTTGTTTCTAATAATATCCAGGACAATTGGCGGATAGAAAAGTTAAGAATCTACCAAAGCAAGCAAATCAGCCAAAGAGTACATAATATCAGATTTAACCACCTATATAGAGAACTATTTCTTGAAAAATTACAATAATTATGTTATATATATACATAGATGTTACATCATTCCTAATAATTCTCTTGTCAAGTAAAGATGCACAAGAAAGTGTTTTTTTTTTTTTTTTTACTTTCTTTGCCTCACCTTCCCTCACTTGTGTGTGTACATTATAAATTTTCCTCAGTCATCAAGCAAAGCTTGCTGAGAATTTGGCAATAAAATGGTCTAGTTGTATGGGTTGGGCTACTGAAAAAGGTCTCTGGGCTATGGGTAGTTGGATACGTGATCATGCCTCCGCCTTTTAAAACCATTGATGGATGCTACTGTCTGCAGACGCCTAACGCGTGGTCGATTAAATGCGTCGTGGGCCTCGCGGCGGTCGTTGTCACAATCACACAACAGTCACCAAATCACAAACCTCCTCCCTCCGTTGTAGGTACTTCTAGGGTAGGATTAACCGGCTCGCGTGCAGAGAGGGAGAGGGAGAGGGAGGGGTGAACTCAGTCGTAATCTGGCTCGCTAGCAATTGGAGAATGTCGTTCCTTTGGGAGAAGAGCCGGACTTGGAGGTGGATCGTGACCAAGACTAGGGACTCCAAGCCCTTCTTCCTCGCTTTTGCCACCGTCTGCGGCGTCGTTCCGGGAGTCGTCGGTTTCTGCATCATGCAGCTCACCAACTCCCGCTCTCCTGAGTTGGAAGCCAAGCTCCGCCAAAATGCCCGCCCCGATTCCCTCGTAAGTTGTATCCAGTGTATCTGCTGCATCTACTTGTATAGTACATATATACCTAATCAATTACCTGTGTCCATGAATTGATCACTGTGGGTGGTATTTATCTTATTCACTTCATTCCCTATACCTTTTGGCTTTTGCTTTACTATATTTACTATTTTAAAATATCGTCTGACTTTCATGTCAATTATTTTTTCTAGCTAGTTGCTACTCTGCCAAAAGGAACAATTAATCTCCACCCTAGCTCGCTGCCGTCTGAAATACAGGGAAAGTAACACAAAAAAAAAAAAAAAAGAGATTAAATTTTGTTGGTAATTTATTCGTGATAGTAGCAGTACGTAACCCTTCTATGCTCTCTGAGGATGACGACTTGTTTTAAGAGCATCCACTGCGTTTAATCTGAAGTTCAATAAACTGCTGTGACCTCTGTAATCAACAACCTGTAAAATCTAAATTGGAACAGCAACGATGACATTAATCAAATAGAAAGAGAAGCGGAGCAAAAGAAAGAGGAAAGAGAAACAGAGACAAAGGAAGTTTTGGGCCGTGTGCTGCCCTAACACGCTAGTGATTGTCAGCTGTAGGATTTTTCTTTTTTTTAGCATGCTGGATGGTGAAGCTCGCATTACTGGCTTAGTTTAAGCTAGAATAGAAGATCATAATGAAACTTATTCTTCTAATTTCTTTTTTCTAGAATTAATTTGCATGAGGAATCACCCATGCATGTGGTTGTAGTTGAAGGACAACCATTTGGGGATGACAAAGACTTTTAGTAATTCATTGTCCCTGTTCTATAAAATTTTTTCTCCTTCCCGCTACTTTAACTAACTATTGAAGAAGCATGATCTTTGAGAAGCCTTATCCTTTTTCTCTTTCCACAGTCCTCCCAAGATGGGAGCTCAATTTAAAAAAAAGAAAAAGAAAAAAAAAAGGGAAACCATCCTACTCTTATTCTATAACATCTTCGAACAGATGTACCAACTCTTATCCAGTAAAAATATATAGATATACATTTCGGCTGCATGTGAAATGAAATTCATCCTAACAACATTAGTTATTCTAAGCATAAAACTGTGAGAGTGTTGGTTGGTATTTTTTGTTGGCTGATTTCTATTACTGAAGAGTGTTATTAGGATTATAGGTTTTTAAGGTATTTACACGTGTTGAATTGTTACTGAGTAGTTTCCTTGAATTTCTTGTTGGATTATGAATCTGCTTGCACGAATCATTTCAAGTCACTTATTCTTAGGTTGAGGGTTGCTCATCAAACTTTGGTTGCTTGTGCTTGCCAAATTAGATGATGGGGAAAGTGAATAAAGAGAGGCTGGGAGAATTCCTTGGGGAGTTGCAGAGGAAAGAGGACACAAATGATAGGTATGTTGCTGCTTTGAGAGGGGAAACGTTGACCAGAAACCCATACGTGAGAGTGCAACCTGTCCCAGAGCAAAGCACAGCTGAAGTTAGCAAGGAACAGGAGTAGAACCTGGTTGGATTTAAATACGAACTTCTGGCCTCGTTATGTAATCGTTTTTGAGCCGAACCTTGTTGGATTTAAATTTCTTCATCCTTGTTTTGGGAAGTTCTTCTGGCCTAGGGACAATAACTTCTTTTTTCATTTTCCCCCCTTTTTAACCATCATTGTAGAGCAGTATTATGTATATCTAACGGTGGTTTTTGGTTGATCGGTTCTCTATCATAATGGGATAGCCAAGACTGGAGCTTAGCTTGTGTGCATTTGTACTTTAGAAAAAGGAGAAATATTAGCTTCTGTATTTGTAGCTTCTTTGAGAAAATCGCAAAGAGAACTAGTGCTAAAAGGATGATCTTGTCTTCTGTATTTGGTCGGCCATGCAAAGGTCGAACATTTTATTATGCAGGTGTAAAGGCTGATTAATGTTCAACTCCTCCGTAGTTGTGGGAAGAGCAAATGATTTCGTCTCGCTGCCAGCTTTTTTGCCAATCAAAAGCTCGCTTGAGTACTCAAACTGATCTGCCGGGTAGGAAAGCTATCGACAGGGGTCCCCTTTTTTTTGGTTTTTTTTTTGGGGAGGGGGAACATGTTTTCCTGGTATTGGGGTTTGCAGAGACAAATGTGACACTTAGGAACGTTAGTTATCGGGTGCGAATCTTAGCCTTGTTTGTCAGTTAAGTATTTTGGGAGTTTGTATAAAACTCTACCGTAGGTTATTGTAGAGTTGTAGAAAAAATTATTGAGAGTGAAGTTTTTTATGTGTTTTGGGGGTGTTATATTAAAAACTTTGGAAGTTTTTTGAGGATTTTTAAGATAATGTCTGAAAACAAACAAGTTTTATACAAACTTGCTAAAAATTTGTATTAAAACTTTGAAAGTTTTTTAAGTTTCCTGTAGCAAAAGCAGGCAAAAAATTAACAGTATACAAATTTAGCAAAAAACTCAGCTGCTAAACAAGGCCCTTATTCGTGGCACTGGCCACTGGGGTTCCCAAAGACAAATGTGACACCTTGGAAGGCCATGTGCTCTGGCGAAATACTAATTAGGACTGATCTAGTCTTATTAAATCTATCCGTTGTCGCGCACAGCACATTTTGCGTTTGGATAGATAGTTAGACCGATCCGGTCTTATAGCTGCGTGGAGCTAGATGGACATTCTTTGCTTTTATTGGGATGATAATAGCTAAGTCCCTTACCGTGGATAAGAATATAAAATCGTGACAAGCATACGTCTAACGGAATTTGGAAAAGCACAGAAGATTTGTACGAGTCCTCTCTCTCTCTCTCTCCTTAACAGCACTGACACGTCAATTTGGTCTAATGTAATTGTGTTTAACTTTGTTTTCCTTTTTGGTTGTAGTTTTCCTCTGAGTAATATTGAGGATTAGTAATTTTTATGGCTTATACACTGAAGTAGGAGAAATGCATTCAAATTGGGGAATATCAAATGGACGATACTTATTACATCGGTTTTTTTAAAAAATATTTGTAATCTATCAAAATATAATATTAAAGAACTCATGTTGGGAAAGAGAATATACTTTCATTTTGAATTTACCGTTCTCTTGTGGTCTTTTAGTTGTCATAAGTCATAACACTCCAATTTTATCTCTTAGTTTCTTATAAACTCAGTCGATGTTATTCTATAGTAGGACTTTAAAAGTTGATAACGGAGTCAAAAGACATAAAATAGTTTTGTGTCATTGGTTTGGGCAAGAAATATAAAAAGTATTTAAAATTCTAAATAACTTATGATACTTATAAAAGTACTTGAAATATTTCATAATAATGATAAAAAAAAATTGTTTGAAAACTACACAAATAAGTTTATATGTAGTTTCTCTAGCCTTTAAACCATCACTTTGGAACCAAAAAAATGGGAAATTTAAAAAATTAGAACAATGTAAATGATTTATGAAACTCCTTCAATCAACTCAAAACACTATACATTAACTTGCAAAATCCTCGAATAAACTTTTAGATATTAACTCTTTATATTTTATAAACATTAGATTTTGTCTTATGAAAATTAAACTTCCATGATTTTTGTTTTTGTTTTAAAATTATCTGTAATATACTCACATTTTTATACTAAAAAAAGTAAGATAGTAAAAGGAAAAAAAACTTAGAATGATGTTATATTCTCTTAGAAAATGAGTTTTTTAATATTATATTCTAAAATGTGTTGCAAATGTTACCCCCGCCCCAAAAAAAAAAAAGAAGCCTAATATGAAGGAGCCAGGTGAGATTTTTTAAAGTTTAAAGGTCTCCAAGTGATAATATTAAAAATTTCAGGGAGTGTTTTGAAATTATCCCCAGTTCTTAGTACTATGTAGCATGGTAGGTAATGCCACTTGACAGCCAAAAAGAAATACTAGGTGGCTAGGTTAGAGACACAATTTGGATGAGCAGAATCAGTGAGTAAATGTAGGTACCGCCGGGCGACAGTAGTAGGACACATGGAGACCTTGGTTTATTAACCTGGTACGGGGTGCCGTCGTCCGTCTACTGTAATCCTTTTGTAGTGGAGGGAGGGGAGACTGGGGAGTGGCTGAGAGGAGACTCCCCTGCCAGGTTGAGTAGTTAGGGCTTTAATCATAATTCCAGTTCTTTTCTGTTCAAAGCTGTGTAAAATACACAATAAAAAGGTGACAAGTATTAATTGAATGGCGAATCAGAAGTACGGGTTTAGTTTCAGCAGCAACTACGATGGAGGGGGAGAAGCAGCAGCAGCTGCAGCTGATCTGTATAACACTAATAGCTCAAGATCCATGGTTGCAGACTCATTCCTATCCTCGTCCGGCACCTCATCATTGCTGGGGCCTTCCAGGTACCTGAGTTCCTCCGACTCGCTTTTCTCCTCGCCAGCCGCCCGCCTCCTCAGCCACTCCGACAGTTATTCCTTTAGAATTCCAGGTCTCCACGGTGCTTCTCCCACCACAACCTCCAAGCCCGCTTCTTCTTCTTCCTGGCCCGGCCCTCCTGGTGTTGACGTTGGACTGGTGGCTCCCGCTGCTGCTGACCCTCTTTTTCTGGCTACTTTAAAACGCTCCTCCTCCCAAGGTAAGGTTAAGGGCTTTCTCCCCGATTTATTTACTCCCTCCATTTCTCCCTAGCCTATCATTCAACTGCTCATTGCTGCATTTCCACCCAGCCCGCTACTTTTTTCTTTTGGATCATTTTCTCCAGTATGATGCTTAGTCCATAATTAGCTAAATAGTTGTTCCCAACATGAAGAAGAACGGTCTTGATAGAGTTCTGCTGAATGATTCCTAAATACTTTACTTTTTTTTTTTTTTTTCTTTTGTGGAATCCTGGATCATTCACAAGTGAGGCCTGTGGATGCAATTTCAGAGAGTATGGTTTAGCTAAGGAGCAAGTCCTAAAGTCTTTTCACTGGTGCACATTCTGTGATTGCCACTTCAATGCGAAGATGTGAAACTCTATTAACAAGAGACGTTTACTTGAATTTTGGTTTCATCATTTTTCAATGATGCAAACTAGTTATCTCATTGATGTCTTACTTGCTAACTGCTATCCAGATCTCATGATTACTGTATGCTTTTGGCCATCCAAATAACTCCTAGTCAAATGGTGAATATCAAATTGCCTGGCTGAAGTAAATTTGATGAATAGTAGGTCGGAGAATCTCAATCTCTTGAACAATTTTAAATTTGGTGATTATTTCTGTTTTCTTGGTGTCTTGTGCAATGAAATTTGACATTGAAGCTGAAGTGGCATCTACTTTGCTCAGTGCTCTCGTTGTTGAAGCCTTTTCCTTGAGGTCCTGATTTTGATAAAAACTTTGAGTGAGTCATGCGATGACGTTAGTTGCGCCATGTTAAGCTCAGCTTGACGAATATGAATTTTCTTTGGCGGATCAAGTATCTATTTCTTGCAATGATGTTTGGAAAATAGTTTATTCTGTTAAAGAACTGTCTTTAAGTTCTGATAGAACATGTACCTTTTTCAATGGATTATTACGTGCCATATAGGCATGGCCTCGTATGTAAATCAACTAAACCAGACAACTTATGAGGGATTTCCTATTAAAATCTGTAGTGATACACGGTTGGGTTCAAGAAGGCACAGAATGTGGAATGAAATGTTTATCATCTTGTTACTCAGAGGAAGTTGAAGGGAAGGGAGAAAAATACCTCGGCACTGTTTGGATGGAAGGAAAGGAAAGGAAGTAATTGATGTGATGTCACTCAGTGGAAAAGAAAGGGAAGGGGAGTAAATAAGAGAAGTATTTATCTAACATGTTTGGGTAAATGTGATAGGAAAAGAAAAATATTTTGTAAGAGGACAGATAGGAAAGGGAACAATTATTAAAAACTCTATATAATTTAGGTATTCATTAAAATTGTTTACTATCCCTTTGAGTCTTTCCATTTTTGGGCAAAAGAAACTTGAGTCTTGTAGCTTAATCATGCCCCTCCCTTTATTTCCATCCTGATTCTTTTGCATATCGTACGGACCATCGGATCCCTCCTTTTTCTCTCCTTTCCTGTTCTTCGATTCCATCAGTCTGAGAGTGCTTAGCTTGTCAGTGGCAGGAAGAAGGGAGGGGAGGTGTGAATTAAAGATAGAGAGAATATGGATCAATTTTCCTCCACGTATCAGATGTGATGATTCATGATTTACATTTTATGTCCTCCAATCCCTCCCAGTTTGTGAGGGAAGGAATGTTTGGCTAAGAACTGAGGCATTTTATTAGCCACAAGGAATGCCTGGCTTTCTGGCTGAACTTATCGTCTTGCTCCACTTCTTCATGAGAATTGAGGCATTTATCACTTACTTTTGCTTCCTCTGCTGTTTCTTTTCTTACCCAGCCTTGATTTCTGTTCTGGGCATGTCAAAAGATGAGATATAAGTCCTATATGTATGATGTAATATTGGTCACTAAAATATGTAATTTCATGCTAAGCTAGTCTTCATAATTGCAACAGTTGTACATTGTAATATTTATCTTATTTTCTATTTCTGGATTTTCTGTTTTGCTAGCCCTTTTGAAACATGTAAAATATGCTAATACATTAAGGTATATCTTGATGTGTCTTTTGCTTTTTTTCCCTATATGTCTATGATCTATCATAGCACTCTATCATCAGACTGTTTTTGGTGCCCATAACTCGATTGGGCAAACCGAAGCTTGGTTTTCCACCAACCCTTTAGCCAAGCGCCCTAGATTCGAGAGTGCAGGCAATTTGCCCATTTATCCCCAGAGACCGGGAGAGAAGGACTGTGCCCATTATATGCTTACAAGAACCTGTAAATTTGGAGATAGCTGCAAATTTGACCATCCTATTTGGGTTCCAGAAGGTGGAATCCCAGATTGGAAAGAGGTGATGGTTTACTGCTATTATCTATCCTACTAGTGAGCTCGTGCTTTATTTATTATATTACTCGATATTATGATTATTATTCTAAGTTCAGTTAGTAGAGCCTATATACCTTATTAACGTAGTTAATACAAGTGGTGTCGTGTAGATTCTGTTCGGGTGAACTATATGGTATTCCTAACTGAAGTTGCTTTAGTGGTAGGTAAACTTTTTACCCTGAGTTGCATTGTGCCGTCAAACCTTGTAACTGGACATGCTAGTAACTTTTGCTCTACCCTTATTTTTGTTCATTTGTTTTTAGCAGCTTTACCTTTTAATACTACTAGGTAACCACTTTCATCATAATACAGTCATAATCTCATCAGTATTTTCCAGGTGTATTGACTTCTCATTGGCGACTTTGACTTGTTCCTGTGTTTTCTTTTTCATTGTTCAATTGCGCGCAGTTCTTATCTGCCTTTGCATATGAACATGTTATGCTGGAAGTTGATCATCTCTCGCAGAAACATTCATGTGCACGTAACACGTCTAGGCACATAATTTTAAGAGCGCATTCAACAGTGTCAGTTCAGTTTTACACCTCTTAAAAGTCAGATGACTTTTTTGTGATGTGCTTGGAGGCAGCACCTGTTAATACGTAATGATTTAGAATTGCTGAACGATTCAGGCAACTTATGTCTAAATACAATTGGTTGTTGGTTTGCAAGTGTATTTGTAACTAGTATAGAATATGAAGATTAAAATAATTTATTCTGGTATCTAACATTCGAAGCCTACTGGTACTTGTTACATGTTACACCAAGTTGATTGCATAATATTCACATCTTTGTTGAGGGAAAGTCTTTGTTATAGTCTGGCACTAACTTGATTCTGGGTCTACTATTACAGTTTTAAATTACAGTATACATGATGTTGCTTTTATGCCTGGTGTCTTGATTTATGGTTTTATGTTTCTGGTTGCTTGAATTTTGCCATTGGAAATTTCTGGATGCCACTATTGATGGTTCGATTCTGATACTTCTTAGTATTTCAGGTGCTTTTCTCATTATCAGATTGGCATTCATTTAAAATATGGCTAATGCCATTCATTGATTGTGCATTTCAAACTTTTAGATATTTTATTTTCTTCTTTTCAAAAATTTGCAAGTATTTTAGTTCTAATGAATTGGATTTCATACGCAATTTTCATATCTGCTTCCTACTTTAGTTCGGTTATAATCCTACCTTTGATTTTTAATAATGGTTTGCCTGCAACATTGAGGAACATCTGCCATGAACTTATGCAGGTCCCACTTGTTACTACAACTGAACCCCCACCAGAGAGACCAGGAGAGCCAGATTGTCCAGTAAGCAAAAGTTTTGTATTGTTTAGGTAGCTTAAAATGACGAGTCCATAGGTGACTGATGATTTCTTTTATTGCTCTTGTACCAGTTTTTTATAAAGACACAAAGATGCAAATTTGGAGCAAGGTGCAAATTTAACCACCCAAAAGAGAAAATTACTCCTTTGGTAGGTTTATGCTGAAATGGCAGTTATGTGTTCCTCTGACTTAACATGTTGTTTCACAGTTTTGTATTATTATTGGTACCCTAGGTTGCATTGGAGACCAGTTCTGCTGTATTGCCTGAGAGGCCATCTGAACCTCCTTGTGCGGTATGATATAGGTTTTACTTATTGAGGATTCTTTTTTTCTTTTTTGGTTATATATCAGTCTATATTTTCATGATTAAGTTGATCTGAAATTCAAGCAGTTCTATATGAAGACTGGACAATGTAAATTTGGTGCAACATGCAAATTTCATCATCCAAAAGATCTACAGATATCAACAGCTGGACAAGAAAATAGCTTTGGTGAGCAGAGCATATTATCTACTAATGAAACAAGTGGAGATTTCAAGGCAGTGAAGCCACTTTTTACTCCAGCAGTGATGCATAATACTAAAGGACTGCCTATTAGATTGGTAATATATGCTTTCTTATTTTTAGCTCACATATGGATTCTATGAACGAACCCATTTCTTATGGGAATTTTGTTTTTGCATGTTCAGGTAGTCATAGGTTACACTAGACTGCAGTAAATTCCTTCTTCGGGAATTTATGAAGTCTAATATCTGATTTTTTTTTTTTTAATTTTCTAATAATGAAAGATACAAATAGTTTGCCTGGTTATGAGGTGGAACCGGTGACTGATACGTGCAAGCCTTTAGGACTGGTTAGGTTATCAAAATATTTCTTCCTAGTTAATGAGTACTTGTCAAACTGGGAGATTTACTGGGCATATGTCATTAGTTTTGAGTGGTTGAGTTGGAGTGCATTGTAAGTGGTAAATTGTTAGTCCACCTTCGTTATCCAAATAACATGGCCCCCCTTCCCTCTCTCGAACTGGATCAGGATTGATTAATGTTACCAAGCAAGGAGTCTTAAATTTAGTCCGATCTAGAGCAGTCTTCTTTTGATAATAGATCTTGCAGATAAAAAATGGTATTTGAGGAATCTCTCAAACTTCCTCACATAGGATCTGAATTTTTTGGATTGTAGTTAGGCAAGAGAGGACTCTTCCATCTTAAATCTGTGACTACCCAGCCATAAGGAATGACCTGTAACCCCGTTGCCTGGATCTGTCATTTGAATGAAAAGGGAGGGGAGGGTAAACTATCAGCATGTGCTGAAAATTCTTAAGCATAACTTGTGTTAGATTTGGAAGTTTGTAATATTGAAGCTAAATTTCAAAAGACAGATGAACTACATGTTTGGTATGGTTTAACTGGATGTCTAACAATGAAATTACATTGTTAACTGCCAATAAACATATATTTTGGGTTTCCATACGTCTTTTGGGGTTGGAGAAGGTGGATTGGAACACTAGATGCATACTTAAAACAAGGCTGTCGTTATATACTTCATTTTCACACAATGATCATTATATACTTCATTTTCACAAATGAAAATGGAGCAAGGAGTTTAACGGTACAAAATCTAACAGTCAAAGTTGAAAGTATGTGTTAGATTGTTGAATATGTAGAAGCAGTGAATGGCATATTTAACTGAGGTTTTATACCTCCTTTTCTATTTTTGGTACTTGGTGTTACTCATTCAAAACTCTGGGCACCTGACATTGTGGCTTGATATAGTGCTGTTCATGAGCAGTTGAATTTCCTTGTCAAACTCCAACAAATGCTAGATAAAATTATAAAGTGTATTTTAACTTTTGATTCTGGGATTTGGTGGCCATATTTGAGATCTGGGCTCTTAGTTTTATATCCTGCTTAGACATTTTTCTCTCTGACAGGGAGAAGTTGATTGTCCATTCTACCTGAAAACTGGCAGGTCAGTTTAGCTAGCTATGAAGAGCTATAACTGCTTTTTTCTTTCTTCATTTGCTTTTCAAGTTCTGCTAGACAGGATGATTTTTCTGATTGTTTTCATTTTTCTTTCTTGTGTCATGAATCAGCTGCAAGTATGGTCAAACCTGTCGGTATAATCATCCAGATAGAAATGGTAAGCAGTTTCTCCGAAGATGTGTTGTTAAAAATTATTTATTGCATTTTTTTCCATCAATACAATGCTAGGGAATTAACCTTTTAGGAATTTCAGCAATCGATCCCCCTGCTGCTGCTATAGGTGCAGCATATGTAGCCTCTCCTGCACCACATTTTAGTATCGAAATTGTTAATCCAGCTGGATCTATCCTGCGGACTTTTGACCCAAGGTTGACACAGACAACGGTGAGATAGAAATCATTTATACTTACAGCTCTTTGTACAATATCTATACAAGTTTTGGCAGACTTGTCTTGGGTGGGCTGTGTATGTAAGATGAACTAAACCCTTGCTTTTTTTTGTCTTTGTTCTCCCCCATATAAGTCCTTATAGTTCTAGGTGGAATATCATTAACTTCACTCTACTAAGAAAAGTAAGATTTCTATTATTGCAGGTTGGATTGGCCGCTGCTATCTACCCACAACGACCTGGAGAGACAGTTTGTGATGTCTGTATTTCCTTGATCTTCAATACTTTTAACTTATATGTCCTTGGAATATATTGGCTACTTTAGGATTTTCTTTGCTTATGAGCTGCAGACCTTGTTTTCTTGACTTGGATGAAAGCTTAGATGGTTTTCATTTTGCTAAAAGAATAGCTTTCTCCACTCCAAAATTATCTTTCCTTAGGTTTATTTTCTCCTGCCAGAAATGTAACTGTTAGGAAACTGTTTGTTGCTCTGATGAGAGGTTGTGGAATTTCATCCTGGATAGATGTCTCTTGGCCCTTCTCCTATTGTTGACCAAGTGAGGTTGTTAAAATTTTGTAGGTGAAACTAGTTGACGCTACACTCCTGCTTTTATTTAGTTCTTGCACTGTGTGAATGTTTGAATTTGTTTACTAGCTGAATCAACCTCTCTAGATAGATGTCTCTTGGCCTTTCTCTAATTGTTGGCCAAGTGAGATTGTTAAAAATATGGAGCTAAAACTAGTTGATATTACACTTCTATTTTTAGTTAGTTCTGGCATCAAGTGAATGAACGAATTTGTTTTCTGGCTACATGGGCCTCTCTCTCTCTCTCTCACACACACGTGTGTGTATGTGTTTCTTGTGTTACTTGAATGCGTCTCTTCCTGTTGCAGTTCTATATGAAAACTGGGGACTGCAAATTTGGTCAGAGATGCAAATTCCATCATCCTATTGATCGTTCGGCTCCCATAATAACAGGAAAGGAAACTGAGCAGCAAAATGTTAAGCTCACTCGTGCAGGCTTACCAAGGAGAGAGGTACCTTATCTTTTATATGTCTATGCATGTTTATTTTCCCCTTTCCTTTTCTTGTACATCCTCATCTGAGGATTTTGTTTAGCTGATATTTTAGGTCTGATTGCTTGGCATAGAATGCTTTGTAAGATTGAAACTATTCTTTTGCTACTTAGCATAGAGGGTAATCTATTCCCTCACCACTGTACCTTGGTGGTGGGTGGTTGGTTGGGGTTGGAGAAGTGTTTAAGAAGATGGGCGGCAGGCCTTTCATAAGTTATGGTATTATGGTTGGCCATCTGCTGATTATATCATAGAATATCAGTTACATCTCATTTTGTGTGCATTTAAATGCTTTTTAGTTTTGATATTATGGTTTAGGATGCTCATTTGCTGTGAGGAGACTTGATTCTGCAGGGCATCGGTAACAATTTATGACACGTTCCTTGTCAAGACAAGGAATAAATGAAATATATATTTGCATATTGAAATGAGCATCTGCCAAATGTTTTGAAGCTAAAAAAGCTTAGTTTAAGGGGTGTAAAATGCTATGGAGATTGTGGACACACCTTAAGCTTGTGTTGGGATGAATAAAGTTGGGAGTGGTATGGTTGATGGGAGGAAGATGGAATTGTAGTGAAGTGGCAAGGTAAAAGAAAATGAGAACGGCTGGATAAGAAAAGGAAACAGAGAGGGAAGAGGGTTGAGTAAACAGAGAGAATAAGGTCGAAAGATGTTTGGAGGGGTACCTATTTGTTGGATCACCGGAAATGGTTATTGTGATATGTTCAATGCATTGGGTATGGCTTTCAAACCTTGGAATTTCAACTTTTGTGGCAAGAGAAGTTAACGTTCTCTGGTTTAGCATTAAAAGCTTGCTAAATTTGGGCGTGACCCTCATTGAGGAATCACCTTGAATGCTGCGAAGCCTTTGTGTGTGCATTGATTCTTCTTAAGGCCATTGTAATGCTCTGAAAGGGGCCAATTAGGTAGTTGTTCATGGAAGTTCTTTTGCATGTTAACTCAAAATGTCATATATTAGGAGTGGGGGAATGCTTTTGTTAAGTTGGTGAAGAAGGTGATTTTTATGGACGAACTTTTCATGTGAAGGAAATTTTATTTGTGTGTTGAATCTGTTCAGGGTGCCATTCACTGTCCATATTATATGAAGACTGGAACATGCAAGTACGGTGCGACTTGCAGGTTTGACCATCCACCCCCTGGAGAGGTATTGGCTATGGGAACAACGGCGCAAGGGACCTCGTCACCTACTGGAGGAGAAGTGGAGGAGGAGGGCTCAAGCGGGCCTGAAACGAGTGAAGAAAAACAATAGTAGTGATATTCCTAGGGTGATGTTAGTTGTTGCCCATTGTTTCTTTGGGGACGTTTGGAGCTAGCTATTGTTACTGCATGTAGAACTGTTAGTTAATCAAGTAGAAACTGGACAATGATTGATTTGCGGGCTGTGGAGCTCTCGTGTGTGCGAGCTGTTTCTTCTCTCTCTTCCCAGTATATTTAAGGACTTGCTGATAGAAGTATCTGGCACTTTCAGGCCCCATTATTTTTCGTTGTAGTGGTACCTAGTGTGTGTGTGTGTGTATTTTCTCTGTGAGTGTATCTGAGTCAATTCGATTCAGTATGATTTTTGAGCGGGGTAATCTCCTGACGTAATATCAATCGCACTTTTTTTTTTTTTTTTTTTCTTGGTACAATGGAGGCCAACTGGCCGATTATAACCTAATTAAACGTGGGGATGCAACCCCTCTTACATAATCATTCAAAAGTTGCTTAACCAAATCAGGTGATTTGTCCCACAGAGTTATCCCTGCTTTATGCTGGTGGCTCCACTTTGCCAAGCAGTCTGCACATGCATTTCCCTCTCTCCATGTATGCACCAATTCACAATCCCAATCCTTACTATGCCATTGCCAAACTGTATGGATGATGTTTGAATATGGGCTGTCCTCTGATCCTTCCTTAATCAGGTTCACTCCCGTCAATGAGTCTGTTTGCAGAATAACTCTTCTATACCCTTCATTGCATGCCAGTTTAAGTCCATATAGCATTCCCCACAATTCCGCTGAAACATTTGTTGTCTTTCCTAGATTTACGCAAAAACCCTTCCTCTATACACCTCTTTCATCTCTAATCAATCCTCCTGCTCCTGCTGCGCGCCGGGATTACCCAAAGCCGAACCATCGACGTTAATCTTCAACCAACTAGATGGGGGCTTAATCCAGTTAATAAATCTGTACTCCGTTATCTTGTTTCCATGTTCCTCTCTTAAAGCTTCTTGAGCTCGTCTTGCCCGGAGTAAAAGCGATTTCCAAGAATAGCCCATCTCTGCAGCTCCTCCTTCAGCATTGATTTTATTCCAAACTTGCCATGCATGATGGACTTACTAACTGGAAGATTAATTGCCAGCAAACACTCAAATCCTTCAGCATTGACTTCACAACTTGCCGTCTCGAGAGGAAACGTTGAAAAAGTTAAACCACCTCAAGTCTGTATCAACAGTAATGGATGGATGGATCCACAAGTAAAGGAAAGGATGGTAAACTTAAATAAAAAGGGGAAAAAAAAAGAAAAAGAAAAAGAAAAAGAAAAAGAAAAAGAGGATGGTTGTGTAATGTCGTGGCAGGATTGGGGTGGCCAAACTCTTCTGTATTGGATAGGTTGTGGTCTATGGACATTAAGTGGCTGCTGCTCGTTAGAGAACTGAGAATCGAGAGTAGCACAACATGGCAGCCGAGGAGGAAGGAAGCCTAATTGTTCCCTGCACCACCACTGGCTGCTGTGTGAGAAAACGGCGGTAGAAGGCTGGACTGCCAACCGTACCTTACCGCTACTCGTAAACCAAAAAGAGAAATAGTACCATATACTACTACTACTGTGCTTACTAGTGCTTCGTCTTCTTCTTTGGAAGAAGAAGAAGAAGAAATGGTTCAACAGGGTCACCTGCTACTGCAACTACCATCGCAATCCCATTCCCTTCAATTCTTCTTCTTCAGCAGCAGCAGCAGCAGCTACAAACCCAAGAAGAAGAAGAATGTTGAACCTCTCATGATTATGAATGCCGCCTCCACTACAGATGACCACACATTTCGCCTTCCTTGCACACCCTCCATCTTCCCTCCTCCTCCTCCACCTCTCTCTCTCAAGCATCCGCCCATGTCGCCAGTTTTCTTGCGTCACTGGAAAAGCTCCAAATCTTTCGCAACAGCCGCAGCACAACAACAGCAACAACAACCCCCTGCCCCGGATCCCTCTTCTCCTCCTCCTCCTCCTTCCCCCCCACCAAGACTGCAAACCCTTGCCCGGAGGTTCTGGAAAGTTGCTGCTCCTTATTGGTACTCCTCCGATGACAA
This sequence comes from Gardenia jasminoides, assembly GCA_013103745.1. Lineage (NCBI taxonomy): Eukaryota > Viridiplantae > Streptophyta > Magnoliopsida > Gentianales > Rubiaceae > Gardenia > Gardenia jasminoides. Next base: position 15,020,649 of record CM023103.1, read on the forward strand.
AGTGCAGGCCAGATGGAGGCTACTTGCTGTTTTTGCTCTCACCCTCGGGACCACCGGTATCAGTGTTGGTTTCAACTTCCTCGGCCGTGACTTCTATAATGCTCTTGCCAGTACGACTACCCACCCAAACACCCCCCCCACCCCAAAAAAAAAAAACCACTCTCTTCACAATCTCTATTACTCCTAACTATTAATCCTTATGTCTTCTTCTTTCTCATGGTCCATCTCATTTTGTGTCTGAATTCTTTTGTTTTCATTGTTTAACCAATGCTGCAAGACAAGGATCAGGAGCAGTTTACCAAGCAGTTGCTATACTACCTCGCTGGTTTTGCGGGTGGAATTCCGGTGAGCAAATGGCTCCACTTTCTTTAGGTATTTGTTGTTTCATTCAAAAGTTCGGCTTTAAGCTCCATAAGCCATCTTTACTTTACAATCTTTGTTTTTCTTTTCCTTTTTGAAAAAATATATATATATATATATATATATATATATATTGCAATATCTAAGGTAAAACAAAAGACACTCCGAAGCTAGCTATCATTTTTTCGTGCTACCTATACAAATGCTTGCAGTGATAGCACAATTAAGGATAGAGTACTTCTCAGATGTTCAAAACTGGGGAAAAAATTACATGGCACCTTAAACTTACTTTTCTTGGCCATATACTAGTGAGTGGAACATAGCCTAGCACAATTAAGGATAGAATACTTCTCAGATGCCCAAAACTGGGGGAAAAATTACATGGCACCTTAATCTTACTTTTCTTGGCCCATATACTAGTGATTGTAACATAGCCTTTATGTGTGCTTAACAGAGGAATGTTTTATTTTTATTTGAAAGTCGTGTTTCCACAGTTATAATATATCTGTAAGGATCATAATGTGAGATGAAAAGGCTTAGTTTTGCTAACTATGATGTAAAGTAACAGATAGATAAAAGAAAGGTACGTAAATAGCTTGTTAGTCAGAATTTAATTCTTAAGATGACTAGCTAGTGTAACAAATTCATTTCTCAAACTTACCAGCTTCTTTTATTTTATTTTCTTTCGGAAAGGCAGGATAGGCATGAAACTGGGGGAAAGGGGAGGCCAAAAGGGGATGGAACTGTGAGAAATGAATGAAGACCTTTTACCATTTTGGCTCTACTCTTTTAAACCCGTATGATGTTTCACATGTTGATTGAACATTGTGCTTCCATTATCCACAGAACTAGTTGGAGGATTAACACAGATACAAGTATTAAGCCTAATGAGTTTTGATCACTGTAATCTTATTATCCTTTAGTTATGCAGCCAGCAAAAAGGTGTTTGATGTTAGTTCACTAAATTGATTATTGCTTTTATGTTAAATAAGTAGATCTTCAATAGGGAAGCAGAGTTTCAAAAATACTTTGAAAGATACAAAACATTAGAAAAATGAGATCTGTAGATGAACAGCTATAATATTTCTGTTAGTTTTAGCATTCATCATGTCATACTCACACAGTTACTTCGCAGGTTTTTGTTTTGCGAGATTACGCAAGAGATACACTTTCACTAAGATGGAGGTCTTGGATGACTAGCTATTATATGGAACGATATCTGAAGAATCAGATATTCTATAAAATACAATCTCAGTCAGTAATTGACAACCCAGATCAAAGGATTGTTGATGACTTAAGTTCCTTCACAGGAACAGCTCTTTCTTTTTCATTGACACTCTTCAATGCTGCAGTGGACTTGATTTCTTTTAGCAACATCTTATATGGCATATACCCGCCACTTTTTGTTGTTCTTCTTGTCTACTCAGTTGCTGGAACAGCCATAAGTATTTTCCTGGGAAAGGTATTTTCTAATCTTAAAAATCTCTTCTTCGTCTTCTTCTTCTTATAGTTGTTTGACTACCAGCCCATACATGATATATTGGTATTATTTGTCTCTGCATTTTGCCTAATGTATCTGTTGTGGGAGATAATGTCCTTTTTGGTTCAGATGACACAAAAGTTTGCCCCTAATTTCAGGACTTGGTGACTTTGAACTTCCTGCAAGAGAAAAAGGAGGCAGATTTTCGCTATGGACTTGTACGTGTACGAGAAAATGCTGAATCAATTGCATTTTATGGTGGAGAGGAGAATGAAATGCAGCTGCTGCTACAACGTTTTAGAAGTGCATTTGAAAATCTGGCTGTATGGAAACATCAGAATTTATCTTTTATAGCTCACATATGTTCAGAACCAATGTGTGTTGACACCTGGATTGCCACATGTATTTGCAGCTATATTGCTACAGACTAAAAATCATGTTGCAACATGCATTACCACTCAACCATATTTCTGCATTACTTAAACCAATAATCGTCACATGTATGATCACTTTGTAAAGGCTTTGGCTTAAAATCTTCACTATCTTCACATAATTGCTTTTGATGAGCTTAACTGCTAAGCTTTTCTGTCTACACAATTCAGTGTCTTATAGCTTTCTGAGAATTGTAATGATAAGCCCAGGCAACAGGCAGCTTATTCTTTCCAGTCTACAAATGGAATTTGTTATATATATATATATATTATGCCATTTTTAGCCTCTCAGGATTCTGTACTGAAATATATGTTGATGACCTTATGACAACTTTTTTGGGGCATGAGAGCCATCTAAAAAGTCTCACATCAGATTGGTAGAAGCTAAGTCACGTCATGTTACAGGATTTCTTTGTGATCACTTTCTGACCCTCCTTATAAGAGAGATCTTTGCTACTTGCTGTTGCAACAAAATCTGAAGCTTAGAACATTTTCTTTCATGTAATCAATTTTTAATGCTGTATTCCTTCTGACAACTGACAAGCATGTCTAGGAGGACTTTCTTTATACTTTTGAATGAAGGAATAATATCCTAAAGAAAGAGTGAAAGCCACCTAACTTTATGAACTTTTGATGTCATCTTCTCTGTATCAGTTGTGTTTGTGTTCTTTTCTTGGGCATAATTTTCTGTTCTCTCATGCTGATTTTCTTTTTACAGCAACTGCTGATATCTTCCAGAAATCTGGAGTTCTTCACCAGTGGCTACCGCTATCTCATACAGGTTCTCCCTGTTGCAGTTGTGGCACCTATGTATTTCTCTGGTAAAATTGAGTTTGGGGTTATAAATCAATCTGCATCAGCCTTCAATCATATTCTTGGAGATTTCTCCCTCATTGTGTATCAGTTTCAAGCTATCAGTGCCTTTTCAGCCATCATCGATCGATTAGGTATCCTGTCTCTGTTGCTGGACAACATATGGCCTCACTTGTTTGGGCAACATCCTTTTATTTCTTTATCACAAAACCATGCATGGAGGACAGGTTTTGGAGTGACACCTAAATTATATAGTGCTGTCAAGAAATAAAAGCTCTACATTTTTTTCCCTCTTGCATGTTCATTAAATGGTAAGAAGACGTCAATGACATTTTGAAAATGATTGGTTCTGGCTTAAAGGCTTGGTTTGTCTGATTTTTGAAGAATCAACCTATTCAGGAGCATCATAAACTTGTGTTTGCTATTCTTTTTGTTTTCCTTGGATACAGCAGTAGTTGTTTAAAACTGATTTAATAATAATGTTAATATGCTAGGCATATGTTTTATTTAGGTTATCTTGATCAGTCTAAGCCAAAGCTAAGGTTTTGCGGCCCTCTAAATCATTTGTTTGTACTGCAGCAGTTGTTTTGCCGAAGTTTAATTCTTAAAGACTAAATTCAGCTCTCTTGGGCTTTTCTGCTAAAAAGCTATTCTTCATCAATTACCTAATTTGTGTGATTTTGCTGGGTTTCCAACTGTTTTTCTGCACTAATAATGTAATGCAACTTGTTTCATTTTTCCATTGGAGGACGACAAGAAATGGATAAAGCTGAAAATCTACTATGCCTTTTTTAGTTAAAGATTGGTAAAGACATTTGAAATGCTTCTCTTGAATGCAGATTGTGATACTCATCCCTGAGAGACAGAAGATAACTTGTGAGACTAATGTTCTATGTTTTTTTTTTTTTGGGAAAAATTTAGCTGAGATATTTTTAGTATTTGGTTAGTGTTGATTTTGAATAAAAAAAAGAAAAGAAAAAGATTGTCCCAGGAACAAAATGGTAGCTCACATGATTGGTTTTCTATGCTTTTCTTTTTTCCTCAAATCAAGTACTTTTCTGTATGTGTCAGTTCTGGTTCCAGCCAATCAAAAACTTCTTGTATCGTTTAGACTTCATGCACTCTGACCAACAGCTTCCAGATTATATAGGCTTGTTTTTATGGACTTATCATCCAACTTGTTTCAATACAATCTTGTAGATACTGTACTTATGAAATGAGCTATTCATTGATAATGGTCGTACATGTTTGTCTTTGTACTTTGTCATCATTTCTGGATGTATACTAGATGTGATAACCTGATGAATTTGTGATTCTAGAAATTTTCATATGAAACCCATAGGAAAAATGCATTTGGTGGAATGGAAATTCAAAAAATTAAGTACGGCACTTTGCAGATTGTAGCCTAAACTTTCTCAAAACCTTGATGGGCAACTATAATTTTTCTGCAAATAAGCAACCTGAAAATTTTTACAGTTTGTGAAGTGATGATGGAATAGTAATGTTGGCAACATAAACTAATCAAAAGACGTGTGTGCATAGCTATATGTGTCTCCAGGAGCAAATGTTTTTACGTGAAATATGGTACTAAAGGATGCTGTAGTTAGATCTCTGTGATTTTGTCTGGAATTGCCTGCAATTCTTATGCTTAAAAACTCTAGAACTTGTGATGGTACAGGTGAATTTGATGATGTCCTGGATAGCCAGAATTTAAAAGGTCAATCTGAAGCCATGGAGAAAATTCTGCTTAATTTCTGCAGTATAGATGCAATGGCAACCTTGGAAACTAATGGATCTTTTTCCCTTGACAAGTCCATAAAATTACTTGACATTGAGCACTTGACCCTTCAAACGCCAACAAGTGGAGCAACACTTATAAGGGACTTGTCAGTTGAGATATGTGAGAATGATCATTTGCTGGTTGGGTTTCCTCTGTAACTTCTCCTTCATTCATCTGTTAGTTTGGTAAGAATCTACAGAATGTGATAATCAATAATATATGCTTTACTTAACAGGTAGCAGGACCAAGTGGAAGTGGCAAAACATCATTATTGAGAGCTCTTGCAGGTCTTTGGAATTGCGGTGATGGAAAAATCACATTCTACGTAAAGGATGCTAGAGATCCTCAGCCATCAATTTCTCAAGAACTAGTTTCCTGTCTAGTAGCGTCTACACATGAGACAGATGGAAATCCGCAGAGCCTTAGACATAGTAGCTCCAGAAGTCTATTCTTCCTTCCCCAAAAACCATATATGGTGCTGGGAACACTTCGTCAGCAATTGCTTTATCCTACTTGGACTGAAGATCCAACTTCTGCATTTGATGCTGCTAAATCAACAGGTAACATGTATTACCGTTGCTGATTTCCTGCTCCAAATCTTTGAGTACTATTGTGTATGGAAACTACTATCTCTCAATTTGACTCAATCTTGTCATGTTTTTAATGTGCATGCGATGTCCAAAAATGGTGGCTGGATAAGTTTCTAAAATCCCTGTTCATACCCAGATTTTACTTCATAATATATGGAAGCTTGTCTTTTGTGTCTCAAAAGACTATCCACATCCTGGTTTGTGCTGCTTTTTTTAGCATTTTTGCCACATGCTTTAGTTTCTATTATGAAAATTTGCACTTTTGAGTACTGTAGATCATCTCTAGAGATTGCAGCTACTCTGCCTGTTTTGCAGTTTCTTAAGTTGATGTTTAGAAGGCTCAAAGTCAACCATATCTGGGCAATTGAAGTAAGGTTTTACATAACTACATCAAGAGAAAGTTATTTTTCTGAAAATTTACAGCAAAGGTCTTGCAGTAGCTTTTAGTGTTTGAGATTAATTAAATGAAGCAATAAGCTTGCTCTTTAAAGCGTTGAACTAGGGACTTCCCGGCTTCTGATGTTGCAAGTGGACCTTCAGGAGTGACATTTCATTTGTAAATAACAAAGCTGCATGTATGGTTTAACTCTCAGATGAGAAGTGGATGAGATTGGCATGAAGGCAGGCCATGTTTGAAGTGCTTTTGTTGATTTCAGGGTAATGGTAAAATCTTGGGTAATAGCTTGTTAACTGGGAAATGGCACGTTATATAGTTTAGGTGGTTGAAGAAGGCAGAAAGGTTAGTGTGAAAAGTGTTTGCATCCAGCCATGGACATATGTTGGAAACGCACTTTAAGAAGTCGTTTCATTGTAGCATTTTACCACGCAGCTTTGAGTGGATTGGAGCTTGTTGACCAGTTCTGTATGGGGACTGGGCACTTATATCATTTTATAATAGATTGAACATAAAAATTGGGGCAAGAAATTGTGATTTTGTGCAATTTACAGCATCCTCATTTAGTTTTCTGGAACTGAAGCATTGCTACTTTCTTATTGTTTCCTACAAATTAGCATGCTAATATGGAGATGGATCGTCATCAACTAAGACTTGCTTACTCATCGTTTTAACTGTTTTGCTGAACCTCCTCCTGCCTTCCTTTCTTTTCCTTCTTTTTTTCAGTCCCTTAACTGTAGTTATGTGTCATATTGGTTAAGCTTTCCTTTCTCTCATTGCGTATGTGGTAGATTCCAGTATCTCTGTGTTTATGAATCAACTATTCTCCATAGGCTTTCTTAATGTTGTCATGGCATGTTGCTTAGTGATCTTGACAAAAGAGCATTTGGGATTCCACTGAGGTCATTTATTTGATTGCACAGGTTTGCTGCCATCCCTGATTCGTATCCCTAGCATCAACTGCGAGAACATAAGGCCTCCACCTCCTACAGATGATGATTTAAGACAAGTTCTTGAAGATGTCGGACTTGGGTATTTATTATCACGTTTTGGCAGTCTGGATTCTGAAAATGAGTGGTCTAATGTCCTCTCACTGGGGGAGCAGCAACGTCTTGCATTTGCGCGCCTGTTGCTTTCAAAACCACATTTGGCTCTACTGGATGAGGCTACAAGTGCATTGGATGAAGTAAATGAGGTACTGGTCATAGTTCTGATGGGTTTTTTTGGATCCTCTGAATTACATTTTATTCCATGCTCCTTTGTTTAGTTTACACTAGCCGACTAGTCCTACAAAATGTCATTAGACCCTCTGTTACATTTGAATCTGGAAGAGTCTTCCTCAAAAGAGTCCTTTCATGCTCATGCACTCCGGTCTTTGTTTGGGGGCCTCCGGTTTAATGACTCGAGGAAGATCTCAAAAACAAGCTATAATCTAACATAATCATCTAATATGTTGCTTTTGGATTTATTCTTCTCCTTGCAGGCTAATTTGTATCGGAAAATTGGAGCTGCCGGGATCACATATGTAAGCATCGGGCATCGGAGGACGCTCTACGACTACCACACAAGGGTCTTGCGTATTCCACTGTAGAAGGATTTAGTATCCAGCGCAATTGGTACATCGAACCAATTAATCCAGACAGGGTATATAATTTGTCAAAGCAGTAGCAAGCTGTTGTTACTGCCCGCATGAGATATAGTAGATTACCGATATGAAGCCTTTTGTTTTTTTGCCTTTTTTTTTTTTTTTTTTGGGTTTGAACCCACAACAGCACAACTCAAACACTACAATTAGATCTTTAAAATTAATCCATGGTGGGATCGATAAGACACTACGACCAATAATCTGCAAATAATGGGCAGAAGGTGAACATCAAGTTAGGATGAGTTTACATCTAGGGAGATTAAATACTCCCTGAATCCCATTTTGATATTATCAGTTTTTTGTTTTTCACACAGCTTAAGAAAAAAAATTAGTTAACCTTGTTGGAAGATTAAATCTAGTCTACTGTTTTCCTAAAATATCCTTATGTCACTATCCTGGGGTCGCATGGGGGGGGAGGTGGAAGGGGAGGGGGGTTGGGATGGAGGGAAAGAGGAGGGAGGGAGGGAGAGGAAAAGAAGAAGAATTCCAAGGAGAAGAAAAAAAAAAAAATTGACTGGTTTGGTGTGGGAAGAAGAAGGGAAAGGAGGAAAAAAAAAAAGGAAAAGAAATGGAAAAGAGAAAAAGAAAAAGAAAAATGAAAAAAATCTCCAAATTTTGATATTGTTTTTTTTCACACAACTTAAGAAAAAATTAGTTTTGAAATCTACTCTAAAAAACATCTAATCCAAAAATAATAATATTGATGGAAAGTTGCAGCATTCAAGGCATGAATAAGGATATTTTAGAAATGTTAAAATTAATTATATTTTCAATTGAAAGTGGATTGTAATTTGAGGCAGATGAAAGATGAAAACAAGACTATTATCCCTCGTTTGTATATTGAAAAGGTCTTTTCACTTAATTTTTTTCCTGTCAGAATGGACACGAAAATATTTTCCATTTCATTGTTTAGTAATCAAGTCAAAATGGAATGTTAATTTCTTTTTTTATGTCTGGTATAATCATAATGAGAAGTCAAAATAGAATTTAAAAAAAAAAACTATATTGACTTAATTGTCCCTATATATAACAGTCTATACACATTTTAATTTAGATACAAATGAATTATTGATTAACAAAGAAGTTTTTAATAGCATAAAATCACAATAACTTACTAAGTAAGAATATAATTTTTTAATAGTATACAATTACAATAGGTGAATACTAACTATAATATAATTGCAATAGGTGACTACCAGTTGTAACTAAATTAAAATTTTAAATTGCATGCACTTTGTATTTTTCATGCATGTTAAATCCGTCTTTAAGCACGTTAAGCTATCTACCCTTGATTTGTTTTTGAAGGGTTTTAAAACTATTTGTAAATAGGGAAATGTAATTGTCTCTTAGCAGATGGTCTAGTGGGTCTACTCTTTTCTTTTCTTTTTTTTTTTAAAAAACCTTTATATTTCATGTGAATGTATTTTGGCATATTATTATTTGTTTGAGTTAACAAATCTCATCATATAATCTAATATTGTGAATAAAAAAATATTTAAAATGTCAACTGAATATTTTATTTCAAAGTAAAAAGAAAGAAAAGTGATTAAATAGAATTGGAATTATTCCTAAATAAAAAAGTAATAGACTTATTTACTAAACTCACAAAATGGACCTAATATTTGACAAAGAAAATAATAAATTAATATATATGAAAGATAAATACGTACGTAGGAAATAGAGATACAGAATATAGAACGGTAATCTTGACCCCAAGAATTTAGGTATTTTTTGGATAGAGTGGAAATGGGCTTTCTTAGAGGGAGAGGGTTTTCCAATAAAAAATGTCTATACCAAACACTGCAATAGAATGAAAAAGTTAGAAATATCTTTCCAACCTTTTCAACGTAACAAATGAGGGGTTAAAGTGGAATAAGATGGGGGAAGTATTAAAGGACATATGGTATCTCGAAAACTGGTATGGAGTTAAAAAAGGGGAAATCTGGAGTGCGTTGGAAAGCTTTAGCAATGCATTGACTGTATAGTTCGAATTCTACGACCGTCCAAATGGGCCTCCCCGTCTGGGTCGGGCGTTGATGGGGAGCATTGAGTCTTCAATCTGTGGATAGGTGAGCGGACTGTCTGTTACTTGGACGTAAATGGTGAACTATGCTTCAAGCTGTGTAACTTTATATTATTCCATACTTTGCAATTACGGTATCCAGGTTGTTCCGGGTATATATTACTACAAGTAGCATGTGAGTATAATATTTGGCACCCAGTTAGTATATGTGTAAGACTAAATATATTTTCTCAACAAAGTTGGAGACAGATAAATGCGTAGAGTCCTGGGATATGTATTTTTGCAGTCATACTTCTATCTATTACAAGTTCCTTTCTTTGGTTTCCCTTTAGGATATTTACTGAATAGAATCACAAAAGGAGGGTGTATCACTGATATCAGTCACAAAATATTTTGTAAAGAAGTTGGTGAATCGTCATAATGGAAGCATAATTTATCATAACGGAATCATTTTTGGTGAATCGCCAATGTTTTTTAACATTTTCTTTTTTCTTACTACGAAAGTAAAAAATTCATTGGTTAGCAAGAGCAATTAATGAATAAAAGAAGGCTGTAGCAGGAAATGTTTTCTTTTTCTTTTCTTTTTTCAGAGCATCATTCAGGTTTGCACCGATCCACAAGCTATACAAGTACTAGTAAATTAACCTTGTAAAACGTATACGTTGCACCGGATCTGTCAAAAAAGAAGGGAATATTTAGACTCTGAAATTTATGCGATGCCCTGCGTGGTCATTAAAGTGATAAGAGTGAGTGGGGAGTTTTGGTAGTGATGATGGTACAACTTACAAAGTAGACATGAATGATTTGCTTCTCCGGCCTCCGATATTAACAAATAAACTAATTTAGGCTTGAATAATAATTTAAAGGGAAGCAGTGATCGTAAAGGTGACGGCACTATTTGTTTTGTTGTGGAAACAAATGGCACTCCCTCCTCCTCCTCCTCCTATAGATTAGCTGTTTTGCTACCACCATATTAACAGTTGAAAATCACAGCATGAATGGGGGAGAGGGAGCCTTTTCAGCCTCCGTGTTTGACCAGGAATAGCAGCATCACCATTAGTTTAAGTAGGCCTAGCAGAGTAGCAAGCAAGCGTCTTAAGTTTGTAACTTATCTATTCCAATCACTTGGGACTTTGGGAGTTCCCTCAATTGATTCACATTTTGTTTGAGAGACACCAAAACATTCAAGTATATTTATTTGTGTATAAAAATGACGTATTGTAACCGTGATCAAGTATTAAGAAAAACAAACCCCAGAAAAAGAAATTCTACATACTCAAAGACTACACTTGAGATTTGTAAGCAAGTATAATCGTTGAAACCTTTACGTTAACACTAACTAGGTGATTGTGAGATTTCTATTTGACTCCATACCCTTGGTTTTTTTTTTTTTTGTTTGTTTCCCTTTTATTTGTAAATTGTCCACTCTTGAAAAAGAAAAAAAAATTGCAGAGAAGAATGGGTGAAATAATGTGTGTTTTCTGAGGATCACATGTTGCAATTTGACCGCAGATGACATGCATGGTCGTTGGTATGCCCAGGGAAAGGGGGATTGGATGGGAAACCGGCCAGCAGCAGCAGCAGCGCGCTGGCTGATAGCGTACAAATCATCTCGTCTGCTAATTGGCAAATTCTTATTAAGTATTACCCTTTTTTTTTCCGAAGTAGGAAAAGCCGTCCGTCGCCAGGTCACACTGTGGTGTCTGTATAGACCATAGACTCTACCCCGATTCAACTCTAAACACTCTGTTTTGTTTAATCCGATCGAGGCCTTGGATTGTGATCGCTGTGTTGGATCAGCACGTGTAAATTCCACGGACTTTCAGGAAATTGCTTTCTTTTTACTCGCAAACCTCACGTGCAGTTCGGCCTCATCTCCCCTCCAATTCCCATCCCTCCCCTTAATTTCCTAGCTACTTTTAACGTGGACAGTTTCGAGCTATATTACCAGGCCCCCGTCGAGTTCATTTAAAAAATGAGTTTAATTTAGTACTCCAATTTAACTCATCTAGTCAAATGAACGAGCTGAATTTGAGCTTATATGAATCAAGTCAAGTCTGAGTTAATTTTATTTAACAGCTCCACTGATAATTACGTAACAGTACAGCAGCAATAGAAAAGCGAACTGACAATCTTTTTCGCGACTCAGTCCACCACATATGTGCTTGAAGTTTTGGTTGTTCGATGCAGAGTTGAAATACATCTGGTCACTCACAAGTGAAATGAAAGTCGGCCATGGGTTTCTTCTTTCCCCTTTAAAAGACCCGCAGGGATTTGTCAGCCTTGCACCGATCAGCGCATGACGTAGGAGACTGGTAAAAATTAGTTGTTTTAGATTGAGGAGAGGGTATAAAGGAATGAGAAAAAAAAAATAATTTCCCTCACAATATTCTTCTGAAGTCTGATCTTTTTCATGCAGAGCTAGCTTCTGAAGGTTTTACACATATACATGTATGTGTATGTATTTATGTATCACAAAGTTCAAAATCTCATCACTGTAAAGCTCACACCATACATCATATTATATATACAGTACTTGTGTGTCGCAGTAGCATATATTAGTAATTGGTAGAGACGGATATATAGCAATTGACAGTTGTGCAGATTATCATCACTCATATGCGGCGAATTTCGGGACGAGAGGTCTCCCGTTCAACGACATTATTCCAAAGTCATATATATCTTCCTCTTTTTTGTATCGCATTCGTAATTTCTCTCCCACTGCTTTTCATGACAAGAACATATGATAGACTAGACTAGACTAGACGGATCGGATATGCAATTATGCATGCATCATGACGTCCTTAATTATTATATTACTTATTATGGATTATTCATACAAAGTGCTGATCAGTAGTATTTGGTAAAGACCAAACTAGGTAGCGGTGGCACTGGGAATTACAGCAGCAGTACTACTGCTTATGTGTATTAAATAAATGTTTGTTCACGCATTTAGTGAATAGAATTTTCAATCTTAACTTTATTATAACAAAGGAAGACCCGGACTAAGACAATATTAATGTTTTTTCCTTTCTACATTTACCATAGTAGTAGTTTTCTTTCTGTTTCCCATGCATCTCCATATTGTTCTTGATCATCACTTCATACGTACCTGCAGTGTCACATTACATATACATACTGAGCCAGCTGCCACCCTGTCTCTATCTATATCTCATTAATTCTCAATCACTCTCTCTTAACCTTAAAACGTACACACACTAAAATCACTATTGGTCGATCGTTTGCTCTCTTCAATTTGGCCAGCTACCAGTCTGATCTCTAGATCTCCTCTGCAGGCTTTCCCTTTCCAAGTATTCACCTGCTCTGCTCTCCGGCGCTCACCGGAAACCTTGTTGACCTACTAGCTAATTAGGTCAGTACTCTCCGTTATTCTCCCCAGCTTTTCTCCTTCCCCTTCTTCACCTGATCATGCACCACCCCTTCCCACATATTAAGTAGTTAATTTCTTCACCATCCTCCTGCCTTGTCTTTAACTTCTTCTCATCATGCTTTAAACGATCCCGGGATATGATTAATGTTTTCAAGTCTGTCTCAGGAATCCAGTCAGATGGTAAATCTGCAACGAATATATATATATATATATGTATGTATGTATATATGACATATTTTTAGAAGGCTGGGATGCTTTCAATATTCTTCCTTAACATCTAGCTAGGCATGCATGTTTGCTTTATATTCTTGTACACTTTTAACTGAAGGAGGATACATATATAAACGGATTAACCAGGTGGGTGGCTACTTGACCGGTGACTAGCTAAAGCTAAGGATGATGCCAGCAACAACGGGTCAGCTCTCGGTTCCTCCTGGCTTTCGTTTCCATCCTACCGATGAGGAGCTACTTCATTATTATCTGAGGAAGAAGGTCTCCTATGAAGCCATCGACCTGGATGTTATTAGGGAAGTGGATCTCAACAAACTTGAACCTTGGGATCTCAAAGGTAAATTACAAGAGGAGTCTCATGATTCTCATCACTCGCTCATGAGACATATTTACTGACTGAGCAATGTATTACGAACTACTAATAGTAATTGTGCATGTGTTTGTGTTATCCTCCGTTTTGAGTACACCTCTCTGTGTGTGTGCAAGTAGGAGGGTTCCAATTAGGATCTCTCACTTACACTTCCTTCCCCGAACCATCCAACCTATCCTCCCCTCTCCCGCCACCTTTTCTCACCTTTTCTTGTTATCTATGATCACCTCTCAGTGCTAAAAAAAGAAAAAAGGATAAAAAAACTCCCGGTAATCTGTATGTTGGACGTTATAAAATGGTCTGGTGTATTGCATCCCGATATATAGATATTAGATAATAAGACTGATCATCAACATTTTTAGTAACTCCGAGAATTTGGTACAGAATTAGTAATGCCATGCACATGCTCCAAAAAAAAAAAATAAAAATAAAACCATGCACATAGATTGTAACCTAGCTAGATAGCTATTACATAATAGCATAAATCTCTCAACAAGTATAACCGGGTGAGTTTTGTTTGCAGAAAAATGTAGAATTGGATCGGGTCCTCAGAACGAGTGGTACTTCTTCAGCCACAAGGACAAGAAATACCCAACAGGGACTCGGACAAATCGTGCCACCGCAGCCGGATTTTGGAAGGCAACAGGGAGGGATAAGGCCATTCACCTCGGCAACTCCAAGAGAATTGGAATGAGAAAAACTCTGGTGTTTTACATAGGCCGCGCTCCTCATGGCCAAAAGACAGATTGGATCATGCATGAATATCGTCTGGCCGATGAAAATGCCGAGATTCAGGTGAATCATCAATTAACTTAGGCCTTATGCTGGTTGTTATAGATTTTATTAGATTTTATAAAATCTAATAATAGAAACTGAGAATAAAGAGAATCAATAAAAATTACCCTTTAGATGATTACAAATTTTAGTTTTTTGATCATTAAAAAATCTATAATCAGAAAACAAAAGCAACCGAAAGTATCACAAAAACTTATTATCCAGAATCAGTATCTATAATCAGTTAAAATAATAAGAAGCCCTTGGCACTACGGCTAGCCCTTAGTACTACGGCTACTCGAGATATTTAATCAGTTATGTCGAAACAGGAAGATGGGTGGGTGGTCTGCAGGGTCTTCAAGAAGAAAAGTAACACTCATCGGGGTTTCCAACCTGATCATGAAGTCGATCTTCATGATCATGAAGAACATGAGCATTTGACTTCTCACATGAAGCTGGCTGGCGTTTCCACGTCGTCCATGATGGAGCCAACAACAAGACGAAATTCTCAAGCTCTATGCGACTACTCATTAGTAGGCTGTTCCATGCATCTCCCGCAATTACTAAGCCCTGACGTTGCCGAGTCGATGTCTGCAGTAGTTCGTCATCATTATCATCATCCCCATCCCCATCCTCCTTCCTTCTTGCCAGTCCCCAGCCTGAACGCCGTGGTGGAGGACCTGGACTGTAACTCTCAAAACTTACTAAGCTTGACATCTGGATCTGGAGGTTGTGGTGGAGGGTTACTCCAATATAACGAGGAAAAGTTCAGCAGCGATTGGACATTTCTGGACAAGCTTCTTGCATCTCACCAAAGCTTCGATCAACAAAGCAAATGCTATTCCTTCATGTCTCAACCTGCTTCCGCTGCTCATCATCATCATCATCATCATCATCATCATGCGGTTCCTTCATCAGCTCAGAAAATTCCCCTACCAATAATCCCATTCCACCATGTAGACTCTGAACCTGAGTTCGGGAAGTTCTCTCACAAATAGCTGCTACCCTTGTACGAACTAATTTTTGAGCTTTACTAGTACAATTTCGTATGGCTAGCTCCCTTCAGAAATTCAGCTCATGATTATCATCCCTATGTCTCTCCGAAGTCAAATTGGATAATGTAGATGGATTCCTTAACGTCTCGTAAACTCACCTAATTTCCTTCTCCTATTGAAGTTAAGCATACACGAACTCTTCTTATTTAAAACTTTTTGACGTACCAAATGCTAGATACCGTAGTATTTTTACTTGCCAATTACATCACGACAAGTTGGGAATAAAATTTTGGGCTCGAACAAAATCCAACTTACTGAAAAAGAGAAAAAATTCCAAATGGATGGAAATATACTGCAGAAGTAAAACGTTTACAGCAATTGACTCGAGAAGAATTTATGCCTTGTGTTCAAACTGAGGATAGAGCTTATTGGTTAGCTAGTGCCTCTAGGCTGTTCACAGTCCAATCTGCTATGGATAAATTGAGAACTTTTCGCACTCAAGTTTCCGGTTTGGTGAAGAGGATATGTGCCGAGATTCTCTTTTATTTTATGGCTAGCATGCAAACTACGGAGGATCAGATGTATTAGAGAGTAGGAGTCAGAGTTTTAAATTTGAGATTTAACATCTACTTACGTATGTGATAGATTTTGATTTATAGATTGTTAGGAATTCATCTTGTAATTTAAATTATTGTCTGATAGGATTTTATCTTGTATTTTGATTTATAGATAAAAATTTATCTGTTGTAATCTTTGAAGAGAAACTTATATATAAATTCACAGTAGCGTGAATGAAAGACAATCTTTTCTAATCTGAATTCTTGCTTGAAAGTATTTTATATTGCTCTAATCTGAATTCTTATTCGATAGGATCTTATCTTGTATTTTGATTTATAAATAGGAATATTTTGTAATTTTTGAAGAGAAACTTGTTTATAAACTCACGATAGTGTGAATGAAAGACGATCTTTTTAGACACAATAGTGTGAATGGAAGACAGTCTCCTGTAAAAATTTACTGGATGAGAGATAATGGGGTGTCAAGCTTGACAGTATGTGTCTGTGCATGTTCTGCAAAAAGGAGGAGGAGACAATTAATCATTTATTCTGTGTGTGACTTTACTGTCATTGTGTGCTGTGCTTAGAGTAGTATTTCCGTGGTCTAAAGAGTTGCCTTGGTTATGTGATTATTGGACATCAAAGCACCATGGTCTCTTGAGTTGCCTTGGTTATGTGATCATTGGACATCAAATGTGTTATCAGACAAATTGAAGATACTGGCACTTTCTTGTGTCTTTTTTTTTGTTTTTTTGTCAAAACAGTTGCTTTTATATATGTTAGAAGACTACAATAGCTTTACAGCGGGCACTTTCTTGTGTCTGCGTATCAAACAGGGAAAGCTAGAAACTCTTGGCTCTTTTTCGAGGCAAGTATATTTCAGCTATCAGAATTTGTTCTTTGGTGCTGTTAAAGATCTGGTATCTATTTGGAGGAAGGTTCCCTAACCAAGACAAATCGGAACTTAGCGGTAGAATGGAGCTTATCCCATAAATATTATGATAAATTTTGCTGACTTGTAAGATCTTGTATAGATATAGAAGTATAGAAATTTTTTCCTGATGTATTTGGTTTTGTTTGCCAATGTATACCCTTTACAGCTGATTAATGAAAAGGTTTCTGTTTTGCTCCAGAGAGATAAAGAGAAATTTGTTGTAGGATAGGATGAATAAATTGAAAAAAGAAGGTTTTGACTCTATCAAAATTTGACTAGAAGCTATAATTATTAGAGTCCCTGAACCTATAGAAAGCTATTATAAATTAAGTCATAAATACAAATATAAGAATCTCTAAAATTAAAGAAGTAGGAAGTGGGTTATACTTTAGTTTGTTTCTATCGATTGGTATAATTATTAAGTTAAAGATACAAACATATGAATCCTTAAAATTAAGGAAATGGGTTATTCTTTAGTTTGCTTGGATGCATCTGATAAATTGCAGTCTGAAAATTGAGAATTGAAATCTAAAATCTGAAGTATGAATCCATTAAATAATTGAATTGTTAAAACTAAATTTATAAAATTGAATGTATATCACATTAAATAATAAGTGAATATTTTATCACTTATTTTTAGGAGCAAATTTTATGTAGAAAATTTAGTGCCAATAAATTAATTTAGATATGCTATTTTTAGTTATTAAACGTGTCTAAATGTGTTAAAATCCGAGCTCATTAAATTTAAATATTAAATTATTTTACCAAACCGGGGTTAGTCATAATGGTGCTTAGTATAGAATTTTTCTAACTATTATATTATATACTCAATTATGAGTTTGGATCAAGCTTGATTTGAATCCAAAACACATATAATAGTGTGAGAGCAGTTTGACTCATTTAATTTGAGTTTAAAACCTAAAAATTCAAATCCTCAGAACTCATCTCATTTGTGAGTCAACCTGAACTTACTAAAACCCAACTCAAAAAGCCCAATTGATACCCATAGTTTAAATGCCTTTTCAAATCTCTTACTCATACTACAAATAATCCATCACTTTTTGTAGAGGGAAAGAACTCAAAAATGGACGCACCACTTGAATTTCAATAGCGTTAAGGCAGGTGAGAGAGAGAAACTGGAGAGATAAACTTAAGTGAGAAACTTAAGGAAAAGTGTACAGAACCTCAAAGCTCTATCTAATGGAACAGGAAAATGCGAATCCGAACGGTAGTCCAGACTCCAAGCGAGAAGATGATATTGTGAGAAAAGGCCAGAAAAGTTCAAGTGAAGATCTACAAGGGAAATAGCGGAGAATCTGAGCCCAAGAGAGGATCAAAGAGGTCAAAGGCTATGCCACATGTTGAATCCACCAGGTTTATAGGGAGGGAGATCCTTTGTGGACACGCTGAAAGGAATTAAGCAGCAAGGGAGTTTCTATGATGCGACATTGTAGAGGAAATGCTGTGCAAAGAAGGGGACCCAGAGAAGGAAGCAAAAATTAGAGAATCAAAATTTTTGAGAGTGGATGTGGAAGAAGAAGAGATCCGAAACTTTTGGAAACCGTGGAAGAGGAGCCTTCTGATTAAGATACTGGGGAAAAAGGTGGGTTTCAAGGTATTGAAGAAAAGGCTCCGAGAGGTATGGGCACTCCAAGCAGAGTTTGAACTGTTAGAGTTGGAAAATGGCTTCTTCCTTCCAACATTCAGGAACAAAATAGATTACCAAAAAGTTTTG
The DNA here is from genome assembly GCA_013103745.1 of Gardenia jasminoides. Taxonomy (NCBI): domain Eukaryota; kingdom Viridiplantae; phylum Streptophyta; class Magnoliopsida; order Gentianales; family Rubiaceae; genus Gardenia; species Gardenia jasminoides. The sequence goes on from CM023103.1 coordinate 15,039,152, forward strand.
GAGGAAGGGACGTGGACAATCCAAGGCCATTATATCATTATAAGTAAATGGAGACCGGGATTCCGTTTGGAGAGCACAGATATAAAGGCAACGATGGTTTGGATGAGACTTCCCAGGCGTCTAGTAGAATGCTATGATGAGGGATTCTTAATTAGAATTGGGAACGTGTTGGGGAATGCCCTACGAATTGATCAGCAAACTCTATCTACAGCAAGGGGAAAATATGCAAAGATATGCGTGGAAGTTGACCTAAAAAAACCACTAGTCCCCTTTGTTTGGGTGGACAAGGAGCTGCAGAAAGTAGAGTATAAAGGTCTTGGGGCAGTTTGCTCTGAATGTGGCCAATACGAGCATATTACTGTGTCTTGTCGGAAAAACCCGGAGGGGGACAATCTCAGAAAGAACGAAGAGGAAAAGGAAAAACAAAGTAGGCAAAGCAAAGAGGCAGAAAATAATCTATATGGGCCATGGATGATTGCAAGTAATAGAAGGGGTAGACTAGACCAAAGGCCCTAGTTGGGAGCAGTCAGCACGGACTTAAGAAGGGAAACCAACAAGGAGAACACGTCAGATAACAGCTCAATGTGGGGGTACAAAGAAGGTTGGACAAGAGAATGGGCCCAAACCAGGGAATGGGGCAAGGAACCCATTCGATGGAGCTAAACCAAGTGAAGCAGGCGGATACAAAAGCAAAGAGATGAATACATTTGGAGGCGGAAAAAACAAGTTGGGGCCAGAAATTATTGGGTCAAGGTTTGAGATCTTATCCAGATTCAATGGTGGGGCTAATACAAAATTCTAGAGAATCTTGAAGGAACTTCAGAAAAAGCAAAAGCCTAATATTTTGGTACTGATGGAAACTAGAACTTCGAGTGAGAAGGCTAATAGAATCTCAAACACATTTGGCTATAATTGCAAGGTACTTGTGGAAGCTGCAGGATTCGCGGGAGGCATTTGGATGTTTTGGGATAGCTCAGAAGTAGAAGTAGAGATAATTAATACCAATTGGCAGTACATCAATACTTTGGTGAAAACAGGAAATGGCCAGGAATGGCTGCTCTCAGTCATGTATGCATCACCAGAGCCAGGTTTGATATGGGAGTTATGGAAGTACCTCAAAGAATTGGGGTCAAAAATCAAAATTTCATGGTTACTTATGGTTGACCTGAATGAAGTGGTCTCAAGTGAGGAGAAAAAAGGTGGGAAAACATTCAAGGGAAGTTACGACAATAGCTTAATCAGCTGTATACATAGTTGTGAATTAATAGATGTAGGTTTTAGTGGCTTGGCACTAACGTGGTGCAATTTCAGGGAAGGAGGTGCACAAGTCAAAAATGACTGCACCATGCATTATGTAATGAAGGGTGGAGGTTAAAGTTCCCTGAAGCATTAGTGTTCCACTTAGCAAGGGTGCACTCAGACCATCACCCTTTAAATCTAAGACTGGAGAAACAATAGGGGAATGAAGGCTTAGTAAAACAATTCAGGTTTGAAATAGCATGGATGACATATCTGGGGTTCATATCTGAGGTAAATAAAAGCTGGAACAAGGAAGGAGACCTGCTACAAAGCATGAGCGTGCTCACGGAACGCATGAGGGTATGGAATAAGGAGAGTGGGAACATCTTTCATATGAAGAAAAGATGCCTTGCGCGATTGATCGGGATCCAGAAGGTGCTCTCCCAGAAGGAGTCCAAATACTTGGTGAAATTAGAGAAGGATTAGGTGAATGAGTACAATTTGATTTTAGAACAAGAAGAAATTTTTTGGCATCAAAAGGCACTAGTATCCTGGCTGCAGTGTGGTGATAGAAACACGAAATCCTTTCATCTTTCCATAATGGTTAGAAGGAGAAAAAAATACAATTGCTAGCCTGAAAGATAAAGACAGAAAATGGCAACTAGAACCATAGACAGTAAAGGGAAAAGTAGTGGAGTATTTCAAAGAGTTGTACATAGAAGAGGCAAACAACAAATTGGAGGTACTGGTTAATAAGTTTATGTTGGGATTGATCCTAAATTTTAATGATAACAAAACAAAATGATGATTTGGACTAATGTTTTATGTGAGAATTATGTTAGAACAGGTCCTTGACTCATTGAACAAGAAAAGAAATCAATTCAAGAAGAATTGAGAAGGTTTACCTACTATCAGACGCAGAAATTGAGTATCGGACGTCCGATAGTTGACGAGCACTTATCGGACGCAAGGATCGGACGATGAACAGGGGTCTGGACGTCCGACAGGTTGGAATGGAAGATGAGATGGCTACTGGTTCTGTCGGACGATACTTTCGAACGCAGGACAAGGGTTCGGACGTCCAACAGGCAAAGGATCGGACGTTCGACAGAGTTTCGGACGTCCGACAGCTCCAACGGTCATTTTTCTAACAGCTATATTTTTTATCGTTGAAGAGGTTGTTTAAGCCATTTCTCACACTCTATAAATACTCACAAGTTCAAGAATATAGAGGACTTTTGCCTACATAAAATACAAGTTTACAAGTGAATATTTGGGTAGAAATCTTCTTTGTTTGTTATATAGGTGTGGAAAAAGTGGGGATTGTGAGGTTACCCATTTGGAGAAGTAAAATCTTGGTGAAGGTTGCCTCACTTGTAATAGTAGTTCTTAATTGGTTAAGTGTGCTTTCAATTGTAGTTTGTTGAGGGTTAACTAGTATAGTTGTAAAACTCCTTGACTCAACTAAAGGCTTTTAGGGTGAGGAAGGAGTGAGTCTTCACTTGTACAAATTGGTTAGCTTCACCTTCAATTGAAGAAGCTACTAGTGGAGTTTGTCCAAATTCGGTGCAACTTGGACATTTGGTTTGCAATTCTTTCTATATCTCTTTTCTTTATTGCTCAATTGTAATATTTTCATTGTACTTAATTTAACATATCTTTGTGCATACTTGAGCAATAGTTTGTACTTGTTTTATTGGGTGAATTCTTGTAATATTTGATTGTTTTATTAAACAATCTAATTTACCCCCCTTTGGTTGCATTTTGGGACCTACAATTGGTATTAGAGTTTGGTCTCCTTAAAATTAAGTTCAATCGGCTTAGGAGTAAAGATGGCAACTAATAATGCATTATTTTTAGAGGGGCAATCCATTATTAGACCTTCTATATTCAATGATATAAATTATGTTAGTTGGAGGGATAGAATGGAAATTTTCTTACAATCTATTGATATTGAACTATGGTTTATTGTAAATGAAGGTCCATATGAAGCAATTGTTGTAGATGAAGTCACCCATCAGCCTAGACCTAAAACTAGAATAGAATTGAGTGCTCAAGATAGAATCAATATTTCTTGAATGCTAAGGCTATGAATGTATTGTACAACGCCCTAGATACAAATGAATCTACTAGAGTAAAAGGTTGCAAATCGGCCAAGGAAGTATGGGATAAGTTGAGAGAGATTTGTGAAGGGAGTGACAATGTTAGGGAACAAAGAAAATCTATACTTGTTGCCCAATATGAATCTTTCAAAATGCATCCTCATGAGAATGTTGATAAAATATTTTGTAGATTCAATGATATTATTAAACATCTTGAATTGCTTGACAAGGTATACACTTTGAGTGAGAAAAAGAGAAAAATTTTGAATGCCTTGCCAAAAGAATGGGAAAATAAAGTTACCGCTATAGAAGAGACAAAAGATTTAAATTCTTTGTCTATTGAATCTCTTGTGAAATTGCTAACCTCTTATGAGTTGAAGTTAAATTCAAAAATACAAGATGATGAGGAAACAAGGATCAAGAGAGGCATAGCACTCAAGGCCTCACAAGAAGATGGTGAAGATGTGGAGCTAAATGACATGGCAAGGACGTTGAAGAATCTTCTAAATAAAAGGAATTCTAGAGGAGGAAGAGTAAGTAACGATAGAAGACAAAAATTCAAGAATTTCAAAATTACTTGGGATGAATGCAATTTGGATGAAGAAATGGAAGAAGAAGAAGAAGAATCAACTCAGATGGCACTTATGGCCTTTGGAGATGATGAGGTAAACTCTAATCACTTTCTTAGTGATGAAGATGATGATGATGATAATATGCAAGTTCTTATGATCAAAATGCATAAAAGTTTGAAAGAATCGTATGCCAAAAACAAGGATTTGAAAATAAAAATAAATGCTTTATTGAAAGAAAATTTTAGACTTTTTCAAGAAAATAAGAATTTGAGAAAAGACAATGATGACTTGAAAAGCACAAAATTGATTTTGATTGCAAAAATAATTTGAAAAAGAAGTTGGAAAATAAAATAAAATTTTATGAAAAAATGTTGGAGGAACAAAATCTTTTAAAGAAAAGAATTGATAATTTGAATGCTTCTCTCCGAAAGGAGAAACAAAATGTTTTACAAAGAAAAGAAAAACATGTTTTACATGGCAAAAATGATTTTATTATTTCTAGAAAAAGAGGAATTAAATTTATTAAACCTAATTTTGTGAATGATCCTAGTATTATTTGTCATTTTTGTTGCCAAGTTGGACATATGCAAAATGATTGCTATGTGAAGAAAAATATAAGAAAAGGTATGAAATCCATGTGGATTATTAAGTGTTAGTCAATTATATGATAGAACTCTTTATGTGTTATTTGAAAAGCATGAGTGTTTGGTTCTTGATATTAGTTTTAACATTGTTTTCAAAGGAAAAATACTTTTAAAAAAAAAGGGGATTGGACGTCCTACAGGTTTTCGGACGTCCGACAACATTTTTCTAAATATTTGTGTATATTGATCTTGGTTATTTTGTTGGGCAAAAATGGATTTCTAAACTTGTTGATCATGTTGATTAGACCTTAATGGACCTATTTTGTATTTATTGGCTTTGTTTATTGCTCTTCTATACTTGTTAACCAATGAGGGGGAGTTAATATGTTCTTTGATTGATGACAAAAGGGGGAGAAATGTTAGATGTTTTTCTAAATTTTTTTAGCTCTTATTGAGGGGGAGTTTCTCTCCTTTCCCTTGCAAAATTATCATTTGATTTGTCATCATCAAAAAGGGGGAGATTGTTGGGATTGATCCTAAGTTTTGATGATAACAAAACAAAATGATGATTTGGACTAATGTTTTATGTGAGAATTATGTTAGAACAGGTCCTTGACTCATTGAACAAGAAAAGAAATCAATTCAAGAAGAATTGAGAAGGTTTACCTACTATCGGACCCAGAAATCGAGTATCAGACGTCCGATAGTTGATGAGCACTTATCGGACGCAAGGATCGAACGATGAACAGGAGTTCTGACGTCCGACAGGTTGGAATGGAAGATGAGATGGCTACTGGTTCTGTCGAACGATACTTTCGGATGCAGGACAGGGGTTCGGACGTCCGACAGGCAAATGATCGGAAGTCCGACAGAGCTTTGGACGTCCGACAGCTCCAACGGTCATTTTTCTAGCAGCTATATTTTTGACCGTTGAAGAGCTTCTTTAAGCCATTTCTCACACTCTATAAATACTCACAAGTTCAAGAAGATAGAGGACTTTTGCCTACATGAAATACAAACTTACAAGTGAATATTTGGGTAGAAATTTTCTTTGTTTGTTGTATAGATATGGGAAAAGTGGAGATTGTGAGGTTACTCATTTGGAGGAGTAAAACCTTGGTGAAGGTTGCCTCACTTATAATAGTAGTTCTTAATTGGTTGAGTGAGTTTTCAATTGTAACTTGTTGAGGGTTAACTAGTATCGTTGTTAAACTCTTTGGTTCAACTAAAGGCTTTTAGGGTGAGGAAGAAGTGAGCCTTCACTTGTACAAGTTGGTTAGTTTCACCTTCAATTGAAGAAACTACTAGTGAAGTTTATCCAAGTTCGGTGCAACTTGGACATTTGGTTTGCAATTCTTTCTATATCTATTTTCTTTATTGCTCAATTGTGACATCTTCATTGTGATTAATTTAACATATCTTTGTGCATACTTGAGCAATAGTTTGTACTTGTTTTATTGGGTAAATTCTTGCAATATTTGATTGTTTTATTAAACAATCTAATTCACCCCCCTTTGGTTGCATTTCGGGACCTACAGTTTACATGTATCTCAGGAAGGCAAAGGAAGAGCCTAATGCGCCCAATAATTGAACAGGAAATCAAAAAGGCACTGTTTGAAATGAGTGCAAATAAGGCCCCTAGGGCTGACGAAGTGCATGCAGGCTTTTACCAAAAGTGCTGGAAAGAAATCTCCCCTTCTTTGGTGAATTGAATCCAAAATATATTTAGAAGAAGAACATTGCCAAAGGGGGCCAATGGGACACTAATATCGCTTATCCCCAAAGTAAAAAATCCGGAAGTGGTAGCCTAGTTGAGACCAATATCGCTCTGTAACGTGAACTACAAGGTGGTTACTAAGGTGATGGTGAATCGACCAAGACCCCTAATTCATAAGTTGGTGGGTTCTGCACAATCAAGTTTCATACCAGGAAGGCAAACAAGTGATAATGTAAATATTATCCAAGAAGTAATTCATTCCATGAGGAAGAGGGGAAAAAGGGCACAATGATCATAAAAGTTGATCTAGAAAAGCATATGATAGAATACGGTGGGATTTTTTGTAACAGACATTGGAGTTGATTGGGTTACCAAGGGAGATGATCAGCCTGATCATGAGTTGTGTAAAAGTTGAGGCTACGGCAATCCTGTGGAATGGGTCAAAATCTAATAGTTTCAATCCAACCAGAGGGCACCTATTTGTTCTTTGTAAGGAAAGATTGAGCCATATGATAGAGCAGGCGGTGGAAGAAAAACACTGGAAGGGAGTTAAAACATCCAAAAATGAGCCCATTATATCGCATTTAATGTTTGCCAATGACTTGCTTTTATGTGCAGAGGCATCAATAGAACAAGCTTGTACTATTCAAAGGATAATGGAAGATTTCTATTGGAACTCCAGGCAAAAAATCATTACAGCCAAATCCAAATTTTTTTGCTCTCATAATGTTCCGAGTAGATTAGTAAAGGAGTTGACCAGAATTACAGGAGTAATCAAGACAAGGAACTTGAGAAAATATTTGGGGATGCCAATCATTCATGGGCCATGGCCGAGTAAATAAGAGCACATATCTGCATTTGCTTGATTCGGTTAGAAGCAAACTTGCAGGCTGGAAGAGTAAAAACTTATCATTTGTGCGAAAGCTACATTAATTAAAGCTGTTTTGTCAGCAATCCTGGTGTACTCGATGCAAACATCTCTATTACCAGCTTCAACACTAGACGAATTAGAGAAATATGCCAGAGGTTTTTTATGGGGGATAGTGAAGAATCTATCTATCTACTATATTAAAAGTATGATGAGTCTTGGTGTAAGTTGTAAGTACTTTTTGATCTTAGTTTTTGTTATTCCCATATTACCCCCAATCTTTTAATTAGAGTTATTGCATTTTAATCGTGGTAGTTATTAAAAATATAAAACATTCCAAATGATTAAACTCAATAATAATGATAATTAAAATGAAAAACTCACTACTAAAACTATTTAGTGATTCTTACACTCTATCTCTAACTCTTATGTGTGTTAAGTTTCTTACTTGAAATAGTATGACCAATTGCATTAAGCATAATTTTAAGATAGTAAAAAATTATTAGTGTCACCTATTATTATTATTATTATTATTATTATTATTATTATTATTACTATATTAAAAGTATGATGAGTCCAGGTGTAAGTTGTAAGCACTTTTTGATCTTAGTTTTTGTTATTTTCATATTACCCCCAATCTTTTAATTAGAGTTGCTGCATTTTAATTGTGGTAGTAATTAAAAATATAAAACATTCCAAATGATTAAAATCAATAATAATGCTAATTAAAATGAAAAAATCCCTACTAAAACTATTTAGTGATTCTTATACTCTATCTCTAACTCTTATGTGTGTTAAGTTTCTTATTCGAAATAGTGTGACCAATTGCATTTAACATAATTTTAAGATAGTAAAAAATTATTAGTGTCAAAAAATAGATGCTTTTAGACTAAATCGTGAAAATATAAGAAGAAAGGAGTCCATATTCATTTGGAGAATGTTGATACGAATATCACAATATAAATGTATAATTATGTACCTTTTATCATTATGAAGAAATACTAAAAGAAAATAAAAAAATAAAAGAATTCAACTATTTCTATCAATTGAGTGTCAATTGATAATGAAATAGTCAATCTAAAATAATTAAACAGTATAAATCATTCATATTTGTTTATTAACCATAATATCACCTTGGAAAAATGACAATAATCCAAAATACAAACATCATTATCTTCATCCCAAAAAGAAGTGTTCTCAAGTTATGTAAGAGTTCTCACTTGTACTTTTCTAATGAAATCTACTAAAAAAGTAAATTACAAAACAAGAAAAATCGGAAAGTAAAAAAGATGCACCGAATATCTTTAACCAAAATATCAATTTACAATATTGAACAAGAATAAAGAATTAATTAAAGATATCAGATCATTTATATTCCATTGTTTATAAAGGAATACAAAGAGTCACATGCACAGATTTCACATCTCTTCATTTTTAAAAACATGATTCTGATATAATACTGAACTATTTCATGTATCATTAACAAATTCAATTCACATTACATAGTGATAGAATGCAAACACATATGTAAGATTTATGTTTATTATGAAAGTTCAGTCCACTCTCTCAAGTAGAAATAAATAAATAAAAACTGTTTTCATATACTTCATATAAATTGATTGCACTATTCTCACTCTGTACTTCTGCTATAACAATTTATTTTACTTAGCTAAAAGGGGGAAAAAAAGAAATCCATAAGCATAGATATAGATATTGGCATAAACATTGATACTTATGTTAAAATCTTTAGTAATAGCATAGATATAGATATTCATAAACATTGATACTTATGTTAAAATCTTTAGTAATTTAGTCAAATCTTATCTTTTCTCAAGTTATAGTTTAATGGTTCTAATTCATAATTTGATTAGAAAGTGTTTTGTTGGATTATAGGAAGAATAGGGAATTGGAATAATTATATAATATGATACTTGAGTTAAATTTACATAATTAATATAAACGTATTCATTTACTCTAATGCCCGTTTAGAAATTGATATCACAATTTAACCTTTTATATTACTCATATATATATTTGTTGCACTTACGCTTAATGTCTAAATTCATTTATTCTAACTCAACAATATTATTTGTATGTAAAAAATTGTGATATTCTGATTTAAATGTAATGGTATTAAAAATGTTGAATAATTTTAGTAAGATAAGATAGTATTAAAAGAAAAAAAAATAAAAAGCATTTTAATGTGAAGTTGACAACCAAAATTATAAAAAATATTTTAGTATATTATGATACTACATATTGGGATGATAAAATCACGTGCAAAGCACGTGAAGTATTATTAGTTAAGGAAAATGCACCATATAAACTAGGAAATAGTGACTCAGGAGAAACAAAGAGGGGGTATTGGAATTAGACAGCTAAGGAAGGTCAACCGAGCGGTCCTAGCCAAATGGAGTTGGAAGCTAGGGAGACATGAGGAGTTGTTATGGAGTGAAGTACTTAAAAGATAAATATTGCAGAGGCCAATCTAATCTGAAATTGAAAAATGGCGCAAGCTCCTCACATGTTTGGAAGAGCATAATCAAAGGGAGTGAAATAGTAGAAAAATGTGCTCAATGGAGAGTTGGGAATGGAGAGACCGTTCATTTCTGGATGGATAGATGGTTAGGAAACACACCACTAATTGAGGAAGTAAAGATGAGCCTAATGGAGGAAGAAGCCAAAAAGAAAGTTAAGGATTACTGGAATGAACATAGTTGGGATTGGGAGCATCTTCAAACATTATTACCACTGGAACAAACTCAGAGACTACGGAGTAAGCAAGTTATACAAGGGGCTCATAATCTGAAAATCAATAGAAACCCAGTTGCATGCGATTCAAGATTGTGAGTGGATTAAAAGAATCTAGAAACATTTTGTAAACCCAAATAATTGGGAACTATTTATGGAAAAAGCTCTACCTGAATGGTTGGACTGGAATTCGAAAAAAAAGATTGGGCTTGGGGGAAGCTTGTAATGGAGTATGCTGTTTCAAAGAGTACTGTACATGGCATGGATGATGAGGAACTCCTATGTTGTCAAAGGGGAAGACAAATGGCTAACGATAGAACCGGAGGTGATTTCCCAACAAGTGGAACAGGTGATAGAGTTACTGATCAGGAAAGAAAGGTGTCAGAACAAAGAGGAACGGCATATAAGGTGGGAGGGGCCACCAGCAAATTGGCGTAACATGAACGTGGATGGAGCGACAAGTAGTGTAACTGGCAAAGCAGGAGTAGGAGAGGTGCTTAGAGATTGCTTGGGAAGATGGAAGAGGGGCTTCATTGTGAATCTGGGAAAGACAAACAATGTGGAAGCAGAACGTTGGGGCATATGTAAAGGGTTGGAATTAGCTTGGGAATTGGGGGGAAAGAAAGATTATAGTGAAAATGAACTCAACTCTAGTTTTGAAATCATCCAAGGAGGAGATCAGTTTTTACCATTTTACAATCTCATCCTGCAAATCAAGAAACTTTTGAACCAAAACTGGGAGTGGAAGCTTCAACACGCATGGAGAGAAAGGAGCAAATGCGCTGACTGGTTGGCTAAAAGAAGTTTAGATGAGGAATCTGGATAGAAGATAATGACAAAACCACCGGAGGAACTGAAAGAGCTATTAGGAGCTGACATTCTCGGGGTTGCAGCCCCGCGTTTTGTTACATGTTAAAGCATTCGACCCCTTTCCCTTTGTACCAAAAAAAAAAAAAAAATCAAGAATGACCAATTGTCTGATTTTCAACACTTCCCACTGTGCTACTTGCTTTAGTCCACCGAAAAACAGACAACCAGAACTAAGGGTGAATTCGAGTCAAGTCGAGCTCAAGTATCCATATACTCGAGCTCGAGGTCGATCAACCTTGTAGAATCGAGTTCGAGATCGAGCTCGAGCTTGAATGACCAATAATAAAGCTCGAAATCGACTCGACGAGTTTGACAAGTTGATCGAGCTCGAAATCGAGTATTGGTAAAAATTGTAATATTTTAAACTAACAAGACTAAAATGGTAAATTAATAAATATAATACATTAATTTTTAAATTAATTTTCATCGAGTCAAGTAGCTCGACGAGTACTCGAGTAGTGAATTCTCCGACTCAAGATCGACTCGATTTTCTTGTCAAGTAACTCGACTTCGACTTCGACTGAGCTCGACTCGAATTCGTAATCGAGCTACTCAATTAGTCAAGTCAAGTAGCTCGAAAAAATTTCATCCCTAACCAGAACTATTATCTACTATGTTGGCGTTGGCCAGTGCCATACCTGAAAACTACTGTACAGACGATTATGTATAGTTTCTTCGGAGAAGAAAGGTCAAAAGGAAAAAATAAAAAATGTTAACAGATTAATTAATTATTTACTTTGTCCATATGCTGCTTAGACGATATAGACTTTGTCAAAGAAAACGAACCCCCTAACGTATCCAAAAATGTTTTAATTCCTCTGGCCTCTACCTAGGCAATACGTGCGCTGATGCACGTATTAACCCAATCCCACAAATTTCCCATAATCTGAAAGGCTTTCCATTTTCCACAATAAGACAACACATGACCATGAGTACTTTTGTCCGTAAGTTCCAACAAGGTATTCATTTTTCTGTCCCTAAAACCCAACTGAGGTGATGAAAGACACTGAATGTCTTGGTTCGACCCTGCAGTCTTTTCTTCTCTTCTTACTTTAAGAATGGGAATTTCTCATAAACAGCCAAAAAAAAAAAAAAAATACATGGCATTTCTTGCCTTTTCCAATGGACATCAGCAGAAATGAATATTGGTTTGTTGCTGACTTCAACAGTTTGCTGCCATGCCAAATTACATCAGCAGATGATAGACTTGATCAACAAGAAGCTCTATAAGAGCGTTTCGGCAAATAAACTGGGTTGTAATGCTTTTAAAGAATTGATACGTTTGACTGGGTTGTAATGCAAATTCCAGCGGCAGCAATTCAAGAATTTTGACTACTACTTGTTATAAGTGCAGCTTCTGAGAAAAAGATCACATCCTATTGACTGCTATGCTAACAAAGAAACCCAACAGAGCACCGGCAATGACTTCAATCTCTGTGTGGCCCACAGATTCTTTCAGTTGGGTGCAACCACAAGGAATGCAAGGAATGCTTTCTGAGTCTCCTTTTACGATTGGCTTTCTCCAAGTCCTGTTTTCAGATTTAAGCGGCAGCGAAGCATTCGGTACTCTTGGTTGAGAAGATTTGAATTTGCCCAACAATCTGGGGTCAAAGGTTTCTATACTTGTAGATACTTCTTCTGGAAAAGATTCGGAAGAATCATTGACATCACAAGAGGAAAATGAGTCTGTTTTGTTTCTGAACAAAACCCTGTTTAAGACTTTTGCTTGACTTCCCACTTCCCTTCTAACTCCCTACAAAAGTGAAATGTGAGATCATATGCCCCTGCACTGACTCATAACATATACAAGATCACAGTTTTCCTGAATTTGTGGTGAAATGCAAATCTAGCAAATTAACATGGGTAATTCTTACAACCATCAGGTCCAAAGATCAATTTCAATATATACAGGATCCAGTGCCAATCTTAACTGAAACATACCACCCAAAAAGTATTACCAGAAGCCTTGTCAAGATCACGTATGTTCCAAAAGAAAAAGGAAAAGTTACACTTCATGCAACATCAGGTTAAGTTGAGAATAAGTAGTTTTTATTAATTGAAATATATGAGACACAAGTGCCAATCTTAATAGTCCTGATGAATAACCTTTTCATTTTGACTGTATCAGAGAAAATGTGGCTTTATCACTTCCTGGAACTAAATCATTCTGAAATGACAAGGAACTGCCTCTAGGGCTCCATAATAATGATCCACAACACTTTTGAGGTCAAGGCACATTTATTGTCAAAAACCGACTTTTATACATAAATATGGGATAAATATGGGCAAATCAGCACATGAACCTTAAATTTTATGAATGCCAAACAGATTAAATATGGGATAGAAAGATAGTGGTCATGTCCCTTGAACCATATTATGGCATCTACTTATTAACAGATTCAGCAACCAAAAGGTGAATGCAACTGAATGCAGCAGAATATAGCTTTACATTCTTCACTTTTGTTAACAGGTATAACTTAATTTTTCCAACCATGTAACTTTGTCTACTGGAAACAAGATAATTGTAGCATATGATAGACTTGGCTGAAGTTGGTGAAGAAGAATTACAGGAAATCTTAAGAAGCCAGTCTTTTCAATTTAAGGCTGTATCAATCATATCACTTAGTAGCCTCTATAACACAAACTGTAGAAATCAAAAGTGTCAAAGGAGAATTTTGATTTATGAGACAGTTCAAAGAAAGGTGAAAATAGAGGTTGAGATGACAACAGAATGACCTTGAAATCAAACTTAAAAATGCGAACCATAACATCTTTAACTAAACAAATATTGTAAGGTTGCGGCGAATGTACTTGGCTACTGCACCAACCTCTACTAGATTCAATCACACACAAGTAGTATTTGAATATTTTCAGGAGCTTCTATGTATCTCTCACTGACTTGCAGGTTCCTCATGTTAGAGGGTCACTTTAATCATTTTTCTGATTCTGTTGTTGCTTTTCATGATATAACATATACATCAGATGGGGCTTTGACATGTCTTAATTCCATCAAACTGAATAAGTGTTGGTTTTACTTTGCCCGTATAAACTCAAATACGAAGATATGTAGATTTCACCAAGTCTCCTTAGCCAAAGCACTCTTACCATGTTGGTTATTGCAGGCACGAATAGTCTCTGTCCTTATATCTGCATCCGTGCTTCTTAGTTTGCCAGTACGCCATGTGTAGCATAGTGTAAGGTCTCAGATATGGCATTCCTAGGCATTTCTATTTCACCATTCAGGTAACACCATTAAATTTCTTGCAACTTGGCTGCAGTGGACTAAAAATGCTTTTTTCAGGACATTCTCCTAGAAACCCCTCCCAACTAATGGAACCATGGAACCCTGCCAAACATGCATAGGAACAGCTCAGATGGGGCCAAGCCCTAGCCCAGAAACAACTAATTGGACTTAAATCATTGTCCACCACTATTATCCCCACGCATTCAATATGGATTAACTCTCAGAGGTGTAATGAAAGCTTTAACACCGTAATTTGTGCCCAGCAGCCTCATGTTTCAAGGCAATCAAACCCAATGCACGATTTAGGAATTAGGATGTTATTGAAATCTCATGTTCAGAACTTTTTTTTTTTTTGGGGTGTTGGGGAACAGATGGTATTGATATCTCCAGGTAACAAGTTCAGCTTTCAGGAATTAGGATGAAGTAAAAAATAAAATAAAACTTTCAGCACAAACCTGTGCATCATACATAACAACGCCAGCATAAACAACTGCTAAACCAAAAATTGCATCAGAGAAACCCCTGAAACAGGGGGAAAAAAAGGGAGAAAGAAGGAACTTAGATTAGTTCAGTAATATCATTCTTCCAGCTAAGACGTACTAAGAATTGAAGTCGTTAGAGCAAAACAACTCTTCTAATAGTACATATATGTCTTGCTTTGGACAGAGAGGGGAAAAAAATTACAATGATGGAAATGAAGCATACCTTTCTAGACCAAGGATTGTTGCAGTCGCAACAACTGCCTGTGGAGTGGGAATAGATAGAAAACAATGACCATATTTATAACTTCCAAAAACAAAAAGAAAAAAACAGAGTGGCAAAAAGCTACAAAGTTGAGCTTTTCCCTCCCATGTCCCTCCCGAAAGTGAAATTTTCTAGCTAAGCGAACGGTGTTAGGTTATGATAAAATATTCATCCATTTCAAGGCTATTGAATTAGCAGATTTTTTTTTATTGGAAATAAAGGAGGATTTTTTTGGTTTTTGTGTTTTTTTGGGGGGGCCGGGGGAGGGGTGAGGAGTGGAAATTACAGAGGAGTGCGTAGAAGGGAGTCCTCCAGCCTGGAAGGCATTCTTAAAATCGAATCTATTGCCGTGGAGAATCATTGAAGTAAAAGTCTTTGAGAGTTGGCCAAGCGCCGCGGACACAGCTGCTGCTATTAAAACCTATACTCATGACTATCCTCGTGTCAATAACAATAAACACCTCCATACCCAACACATTGAAAAGAATATCTACGTATTCATGTAAAGAATAGCAACCCCAACCTTGTTGTGGACGATGTCAACGATTTCCCCGACATTGTTGTTGGAAGTGCATAGTGTTGAGAAACAACTCGTACTACTGGTCCTTGCAGAAGATAAAGTCGGGCCGGCGTCGCTTCTGAGAAAGCGGTGGTGGTATTGGCCGGGTTGAATTTCCCCGAAGGAACCAGAACCACTCAAATGAGGACGGTATACGTGCTTCCTCATCTCACCATGCCTATCGCCCTTGGACACCACAACTTTCGATTGTATCGAAAAGCTCCAACCTTGCAGCAACAACATCATCCCCCCTCCTCCTCCTCTCACTCGTCCGGCAGTCCCTCTTCGGCGCCCTGCCACCTCAGCTATTCACTCTCCGGTGAAATGCAGGAAAGTGTGGCTGAGTAGACTTACAGAAAAGCCCTATAGTTTTGAAACATACACTTTAGTATCTCGTAATTTAACTAATTTAAAAAGGTTAGTTTGAACTAATTTAAAACAAGTGATCAAAATCTCTTTACAAACAAATAAAAACTCCCAAAAAACGACCTAAAAATACACTGCCTATCTTATTTTTATACACCAAACAAATAAATAAAAACTCTAAAAAAAATCACTTTATTTCTATACACAATAACATTTCTCAAATGCAACTCACTTTATTTCTATACATAAAATAAATAAACAAGGATAAATCCCATCTCATTTCTTCCTCGCCACCATGCAAGACAGGAAAGGATAAGGTGATGATAGAGGGAGAGGGAGGAGAGAGAGGAGGAAGAAGAGGGTGAGGGGTAATACAGGTGAGAGTGGCGGCAGAAGATAGAAAATGGTGGTGGCAATTAGTAATCGCACAGGACTTTTTCACAAATTGGCTTAATCATAGGAGGTTTTTATGTAGGTTTGCTGAACTAAGGTAGTTGTTAGAGGGTACTTTTAAACTACCCAATTAAGAAGGACAATGTTATAGTATTATTAACAAACAAAAAAAAAAAGGGACAAGGTTATATATTTACTAAATCCAAAAATCAAAGACATTGTCGAATGATTAGCCTAAAAATATGGCACTTCAGCAGATTCATAGGAAATGTAATCGTCGTTCTCTTCCAATTATTACAGCATTTTTTTTTTTTTTTTGGAGTAAAATTCTCTTCCACTTGGTATTACTAAAGCTGTAAATAGTATGCTGCTAGTTTTACATGACAGTTACTCTCACAGCATATGTTTTTCGTATTGAGGGCAGCACAGGACCCATCTTTTTCTCTGGGGAGGACCAGGATAGCGCACAAGTAAAACCACTGATACAAAGGTGTTTACTTCTCATTTTCTTCTCTAAACCAGGATAGACAAATTATGCTCTATGTTTCCTCTTTTGTACAGTTTAACCACAAAACCAGATGCCGAGTACATCATAACTTTATTAGAATCATTGCCCCTAGAAGTATTCAAATTCTACGTATGAAGGATCACTAGAACTACTCTTGTTTTTATCAGACGCAATCTCTGTCATCTTCTTGTCTGAATGGGCTGCCTCTTTACTAGCAAAATGCCCAAAATCTACAGGTTCAGGGATGTGGGGTGGTTGTGCACTCCTGACCAAAGCCCAGTTCACACCTTCAAAAAACGGGTGTTGCTTTATTTCTGTGGCGCCCCTCTTGTATGCAATTCTCTTGTGTGGCTCTTTAACCAAGAGCCCTCTTATTAGATCACGAGCTGGGAAGCTCACTTGTGGAGCTTCTGGGAATCGCAACGGTTGGCCTACGACATTGAACAATGTCGCTCGATTCCCAGGCCCCTTGAAAGGAGTTGTCCCATGCAAAAGCTCATATAAGAAGATTCCAAATGTCCACCAATCCACTGCACTACCATGACCCTCACCCCGTATTATCTCTGGGGCTAGGTATTCATGGGTTCCAACAAAAGACATCGACCGCACATTAGTTGGCTCGGCCATCAGTTCTGGGAGGGCTCCACCAACGAAGAGACCGAAATCTGATTTAGACTTCCGATTCTTTTTGCTAGGAAGGATACGAGGGAGAAAAGCTGATGGCTGCATACATCCATGCACTGCATTCTCGTCATCTAAAATGCCACCAGCATTAGGATTGGCATTTCCTGCATGCACAGATGAAGATTTGACAAGTGTAGGACTGACCGAGCAACGAAGTGACAGGTCAAAGTCAGAGAGCATAATGTGACCCTCATCTCTCACCAGCACATTTTCTGGCTTTAGATCCCTGTAGACAATTCCCAGCATATGCAAATATTCAAGTGCCAGCAGAACTTCTGATGCATAAAACCTGCAAAAAGTTAGGACTGCATCAGTAACAAAAGCCATCTGCAACAGAACTCCATTTAGCACTAAGCAACTAGCTCTATGCCTTAAATCTGTGCATGTAGGCAAGTTTGCGATGTATGCTTGAAGTGTTACTTCAATGGAAACCACAGCTAATGCCGTATTTGACAAAATTTCCCACCAGAAAAGAACAAATAACAGTAAGATTAATTGACATCTCAACGGCAATTTAACAAGCAGTAGAAACTGCGCTGCTGAAAGTGCATTAAAAAGAAAAGATGGTACAAACCAAGATTTTGTTGTAATTCCAAAGTTAATTACAGCAGACACAAACTGGAATGCACAAATAGAAGCACAACAAATTACCACGCCTCCCAAAACTATCACCAAACAGCAGAAACTTAAGCTCAACAGGATACACAAGATGAGAAAGCACAAGACTTGCCTTATTTAGGAGTTCACAACAGAATAGAAATGATAGTTTCTTCCTTCATTTGGACATGTACAACATAGATAGGTAAAGGTGCTTTAACAAGTCCATTATAATTCTCATTTTTCAGCATAAATCTTCATGTTCAGTTTTTCGTGGAAAAATGTAAGTATGGAGAAGAAAAATTGCCAATAAGATATCTGATTCCTTCAACAATTAATTCCACCTCCGGAGTTTTTCCTAGGTCGTATTTTCCTTTTAGAACAAACACTGTCTTCAGGCCTCTTATTTTAACCCCATTATACCGTGCCGAAAAGTCCAGTGTATTAATTTCATCTAACAAGCATCCCAGCCTCTGCAAATAAGTATCCTTGATATACCTAGGCAGTATGGAATATGCTCCATACTATGAACTTTCAAGGAACAATAAGCTGAGAACCATCAAATGCAGGAGCATAGGAAACCGCAGTGTCATATGAAGAAAAACAGAAAAGCGTGTAAAGCATCCCAACAGTCGCACTGCTGGATTCATAAAGCTAATGTGCTACAAAATGCTGCCACCTGCAATTCTTGTGATATACTGTACCTTCCTCTTTATCAAATCTCAAAAGCTCAACTAAGATTAACAACTTGCAGACGCAATAACCGGTATAATTCTAAGTCCGCTAGTCATACCTCTATGATGTTCAGATATTATAGATGGTCCACCAAGAGATCTCACAGAAAATGGTAAAAGAAAAAAGTACCTGGTAGCCATGAAAAGAGAGATAAATCAACAAATAAATCTCACCTAGCAGCATCCTCAGAAAAATACTTGTTGGGCTGCTTTTGTCGAAGAGTGTGTAGATTACCTCCACTGCAAAATTCCATGACCAAGCAATAAAACTTCTCAGTTTCAAAATAAGAATACAAGGTAGGCAAGAATGGGTGGTCAAGAAGACTGAGGATCTCCCTCTCGGTTTGAGCTCGAAGTAGCTTGTTTCGACTTGCAAGAGATCCTTTGTCCATCACTTTCATGGCAAAATAGGTATTAGTTCCTCGAAGTTCAACAAGATAGACACTTCCAATGTCTCCATAACCAAGTCGCTTCAAGAGTCGAAAATTACTAAGGCCAAGTGGAGAATCCTTTAAAGAGACAGAATTAATGGCATCCCATCGAACATCACCACCAGTGTGGGGCTTAAGATGCGCAGTGGAACTCTCTATGCTGTCACTGCGCATGCTACTGCCACTACCCCAGCTGTGGTTATTGACCAATTGAGAACTCATCGCATCATTAATCTTGGTGCCTGTACACATTACAGATGGTCCACCAGATAACGTAGATTTCAGTTGCTCAGAATGTGTCCTTGGCATTGAGCCATGCGGTGCACATGTTTCACTTGGGGGATTTAAACCAGACACGGTTACCAGATCAACTCTTTGATCATTCAGAGTTGAACTTGATTTAGATTGGAAATTTGCGTCCATGTAGAGTGGTCCAAATTGTGATTCATTACTTACGTTGAGGCTATTCTTGTCCGTGTCATCTGATTTCTTTCGTTCACATGCAGAATTAGATGCTGAACTGGCAGAGCCCTTGATATCCAGGACCATGTTAGGCTTATTAACTGCATCTTCTGATGACAAGTCACTCATCTGCACAAACAAAAGCCAGATCAACCTTTTCCCTGCCGTAACTTTGTAAACCATCCAAAAAAAAAAAGCCCAAAAATCAGGAAATAGAGATGTTCTTCCATTTCTAAAAAGTTTGTTAATGACTGCACTGCTAGTTAATGTTTAGGTCCAAATTTTACAATGGAGCTCAGTAATGAAATTTTTTCTTGAGTCAATTTTCTCAGTCTTTATTGGCTCAAAGCTCTTTATTATTTTTTTTTTGGTTTTGTTCTATAATGTTCTACTATAGTGTTCTATAAGAAGAGTCATTTAATTATGGATGAATCAGTATTGATGATTTATTACATTGCCAAGGCATACAACTAAATAACCTACGTCTCCGTTTTCCTGAAAGAGAGCTCAATAAAGCGGCAAGAGCACTTACAAAGGATGGAAGATAAAACAAAGAAAGTGATAAAAGAAGACAGATAGCAGAGATAGCATAGAAAACCTAAGCTACTGTACCTAATTTTTGCTCACGACTAATGTGGAAAATGATTTAGTAACCTCTCATAATAAGTGTTATTTCAAAAGTTAGATCTGAGTTTTCAATCTAGCGCAAAAGTAAATAATGGGGAATGAAAACATATAAAAAATAACGAGACAAAAGTGACTAAACAGAAGTGATGGGATCTAATAGATAAATTTGCCATTCAAACACGTCTGCTAGAACAATGATAAAGAAAAGAACGCTTTTGAACAGCTATGAGGCCAATAAGTCAGCAAGGGGAAAATAAGACAAGATAATTTGAAGTGAAAGAACAAGGATGAGCACAGCCAAGAAGATGTTTATAATCACTTCCAAACTAACATGCACTGCTCATTGATTTAAGATATTTCTTAACTTTGTGTGCTGCTGTGGATGGATAATTATCAGAGTTCTTGTCAAAAGTACTCAAATAGATTGCACCCTCCACAGTATTATACGAAACAAAAGAATTCTTACTAGTTGCCCCATAACACATATCCCACAGGAAACAAAAAAGAAGAGACGAATATGAAGAACCATAAGGACACAGTGAAAAAGGAATCACGGTCAGCACTTTTGTCACCAGTAGAAATCCAATCACACTCCCCTCCCAGTGAATACAAAATAGAATAAAGTACAGTAGAAAAATCTGAGCACATAATATCAATGCTATCCATCAGAGTCACCTTCAGGAGGGTGTGTATTCCTTTATCGCAATATGAGTGATCCACAAAAGATAAATTTGAAATAGACATGTACATCTGCAATGCTAAACACGTATGAGACTTTATACTTGGGCATTGATGACATTGAAACAAGACTCACAAATGATTCCCAAAAATTGCCTGCAGAAATTACGTGATCGCTATTGATTTCATGCTGCCAGCTACCACGTGCAGAATGAATTAACACTGATGGACGTTAGCTTTAGCTTTAGACTAACTTGAGTGTCTTTTTAAAAGAAAATTGCCGGCAGCAAAACAGACGCTCGAATGTACCCTTTTTTTTTCATTTTAGCAATAATAGGGCTTCTAAGCTAACAAAAACTCGAAATGCAATCTGGCATTCGCTGCAGTTCAAAAGCTGTAATGTCACATAAAAGTTGGTGGCAAGCAGCAATCAAAGGCATGGTATAGAAGAACCATTGGACCCCAGGGCTCCCTTCCAAAGCCACAAGCGAGAAGGGGAGAGGAGAACTAAGAGGAAGGAATGCAAACTCAATCAGAAGCGAAGAAAAATAGAAATGAACCTTTTGGCTTTTGCGGCCAATTAGAATGCTACGGCCTCCCTCTGGCTCACTGCATTTAGAGATAAAGTCACGC
Organism: Gardenia jasminoides; assembly: GCA_013103745.1. Classification (NCBI taxonomy): domain Eukaryota; kingdom Viridiplantae; phylum Streptophyta; class Magnoliopsida; order Gentianales; family Rubiaceae; genus Gardenia; species Gardenia jasminoides. Next base: position 15,060,515 of record CM023103.1, read on the forward strand.
TACGGGAATAGAAATTGCAGGAAGATAGGACGTCATATCGGGTGAGGTCGTCATTTCGTGGAAATGCTGCACTCCGATGGTGATCAGGGACAGAGGGGAGAAGAAGTGGAGGATCGGGGGAGGGGGAGAATGGTGGCCACAACAGGTTGGTCTTCGATTGAACACATGGCCCAACGGCTACGAGGAGGAAGGGGAGGAAGATGTAGTTAGTTGTACTACAACTTGAATTTCCATAGAAATTGTCATTGCTCCCGTCATTTCTGTTTCGGTTGTTGTTTGAAAGGAGAAATTCGTGGGAAGGAGGAGAGAGAATGGCAGCACCACTATAATTAGGAAAATGATTACCAAAAGTGGAATCCATTTCGACGTAGTACATCCCCGAATCTATATATATTACATGGCTGGCTCTCTGTAAAAGCACTACTCTGCCCCCCCCCCCTTTCCGTATATGTTGCGGACGATGATGCTTATGGTGTGGTGCCGTCTGTGTGGAAGAAATCGGATCGCAGAAAGTGAGATAATAATGCAACCAACATTTAATATCTTTTAGTAATATTTCCTAAAAATATATCACTCCTATAACAGTTAGTATCGGCAGCGGCATCGCCACCACCAAAACAACAAACAACAACAACATCGACGACTCAAAATACTACTAAAAGGAATCGGTCTTCGCAATGGCACATCAGTGAGACGGAAGGATCGGCGTTTAATTTTGTCAAACCATGGTCGTAATGAACCCCACCCTTACGCCTCACCAATCCTACAGCTCGGACAAATGGGATACTCATTTATGTACGTTGGAAAATTAATTATTAGGGGATAAAAATGAAAAAGGATGACAGGTAGTTCCAGCTATTGCTAGTTACAACAGTTTCTTCTCAATGGATTAGTGGTAAAAAGAAAAATAATGGGTCTGCAAATAGATTAGGGAAAAAGCAAAAAAGAAAAAGGATGTCGGTTATTGCAAGTTATTACTAGTTATAGGTTGCGTTTGATAAAAACTTAAATCTGAAAACTGAAATTCGAAACCTAAAATTTGAAATCTGATCAATTTAGATTATTAAGTATCAATTTTAATATATTTGAATGTATATCATATTAAGTGATAAATGTTAATTTTGAGAGTAAAATTTGCTTAGAAAATTCAGACGTTTTATTTTTTGTTATCAAACGCGTGTTAAAATTTAAACCCGTTAAGTTAAATACTGAATTGAGTTATCAAATTGCTCATTCTTACCTAAATGTCGCTTCGCTACTGCTATCTAACAACAACGGGGATAAATTATTTCATATATATTGGTTCTTTATGTAGGCTTTGGTGTGTTTTAATCATCTTGGTAAAATCCAGCTCTTACGCTTTCATATCCAAAAATCCAAATCACAGAAGTACTTCTCTGCTGCTACAGTCTAGAATAAGTTTTTGACTAGTTTTGGGTATTTTAGTCATAACTTATCATCTAAACCTTCAAATGACTTGATTCTTGATTCATGGAAAACTAACTCGATGAGTTATAATTTGTATTTTTTTCGCACAAGAGCTGATTCAAGATTTTTTATTGAGATAATTGCGCTTCAATTCAATGGTAAAACAGAGTAATATTGTAGACTCGTCACAAAAGTTCAGACCTGCATCAATTATGAATCTGTAAGCAGATCCGTTTAGGGATGATGCCGATCTAGTTGTGGTAGCTACAAAAAATAAACAATGGATCCGCTAGTGGATTTGATTGGATCTAAGCACCGATTCTATGTCGGTTTAAATGGCGGTTAGGATTTCTCTTTACTTTTTTCTTGCTTTTTCTTACACATTTCAGCTTCTCTATAAATACCCTTCAACACCAGTTTTTGCGACAATATTGGAAGGTAGAAATAACTAACGAAAATGTGGATTTTTAATTAGAGCTTCCTAATTTATTAGGTTAATTTAGAATAAATAGGTTTAATCCAATCTTGTATGTATCTAAACAAGGATGAAAATTGAGAATTGAAAATGAAGAAACTGGGGACTCATGTGATAATGGTGATTTCCCTCAACTGTTTATTTATTGTATTGAACTCCAATGTTGAGTTATAATACAAATTGGTTATTTATTTCCCTTTTCGTTATGTTTTTCTAAATTTATGCTTAAGGTTTCGTAAGTTTTTATGCTATATTTGTGATGTTTTCTTAGTTATTTGAGCTTATAAATTGTATAAGTTATTCAATACTTTTCTATCACATTTATAATTAACTAGCTATTAATTATGATTATCTCAGGGTATTAAATATTGTAGTTAAAGTAGAAGTTCAATACTAGTTCATGAAAGTGCTAAACTTAAGGAATACGATCACGAAAGTATATGTGCATTCTTGAGTTTATAGCTAGTTTCATAACTCTAAAAGTGGGGATAGAATAGTTAGAGGCATGGGTGGTATACTAGTGAAATTGATGCAAAATTACTCAAACTTTTACAACAAAACTTAACACACTTAGATCATTTTTAGCCATTTCAAGGCTTAATAGGTGTCAAATTCTTTAACATTTTATACCATTGGATTCCTTATATCATTGGGATTAGGGATGTACTCGGGGAAGTAATAAGACACGGGAGAAAGGGGGATTTTTCTCCACCCACTCTTAAGTGAGGTTGGGGGTTCCCTGTATTAATTAATTAATTATATATAATATTCTTAATACATTAATTTTTTTCATATTATGTTGGGTTAAATTATTATTAGTCATAGTAATATAAGTTTTTTCCAATAATAGTACTATTAGTAATAATTGTGACAGTAACATTAATCTTTTCTAAGACACGGGGGCAAGGGGAATTTTCTTCCACCCACTCTTAAGTGAGGTTAGGGGTGGAGATATACATCCCCGCCCTGTTCCTTGTATTAATTAATTAATTATATATAATATTATTAATACATCTTTTTTTAATATTATGTTGGGTGGAGTTATAAAACAACAATACTAACCTTCACATCTCAATGGAACTTCCTCGTTTTATATATTTATAGCAAGAGTTGATTTTAGAATTATTTTTTCTTTTCCTTTTCCCTTCTTACTCCTCCCTTTTGCACTCAAGACCACAGAATAATCAGTATTTCCCTCAAGCTCTATCGTATCCAAATCAAATGCCGAACTAGTGACCTTTTATGACAAGTTAGCTTTGAATGTGATGTAATATTTATGCTTATATTTTTCTTTTTTCCTGGTATTAAAATCAAATTTTAAAATCAGTACCAAACTATGATAGTTCAACCACTCAAAAAATCCACAAATCCTAGAAGCAATTTACAGTGAACTATTACTGTGGAGTATAAAAAATACAAAATGCCACAATCCATGTATGGTTTAGTTGGCTAAATAGTAGCCACCCCAACCTACACGAAAAATGGTTGGATTTCGGAAGACCAACCCAAAATAACCCACAACCCATTACAATCTTCAAATTAGAGGACAAATTGCAGTTTGTGGATTTGGGTTTAGATTGCCAGGTCTAAAATACTTCTCGAGTTCAAGCCATACTATAATACATAAAGGACAAGCTACAACACCCAAAAAGAGAGGCATTTTCTATCTACTACTTTAACTGCAAAAGCAAGGCCTGTGACTGATACATTACACTTGCACTGTTGTCCAGAAACTCAACCAGCTATAGTTCACCCCCATCTTTTGCCTATCACAGTAATGTAAATTATAGAAACTGTAAGCCCAGAATGAGCTCCTAAAAGTAAGGATATTAACAATTACTAAGCCAGCGGAACTTCCTTCTCTCACAACAGGATCAAGAATAATTCACCTTTCACCACGAGTCACCCAGTTTTTCCCCAAAATATGACTGTTATTGCACATTGATGCAGCCGCAGGTTGCCAAGGGCATTACCACAATAAATTGCTGGTAGTGACTCTAGTCATCAAAGGTGGAAAAAACTTATGACATCAAAGTTACTTAGTCATCAATGTCTTGGACCCATGCCAAATCTGCCAACAGAATGCACCGCAACAACATCATTTAGGCAAGGATCTTGCTTAATATGGAGTAAACATGGTTCAAGCATCGACATACAGACTAGCAATCATGTATGTAACAGTGCCCATTGCCCAAGCTTTAAAGGCAAATGTCTCTGCAATTTCTTATACCTGATACTTGCAACTTTTCTAAACCAACAAAAACTATATTACATATATAACCAAAGAAATGGTTAGCCGAAGGCCTGAAAAACTACTCAGAACCCTACTCCTCCCCAGGCATGCACATCTCAAACATGACATGACAAGTTAATGAACACAAGAAGGAAAACATAGGAGGGTTAAAAGGATGCAAAGTCTATATCATGGTTGAACCCACCATGAGTGCATGAGCTGGATTTCGATTCTAACTACATCTGATGTCCATTTTCTTCCTTTTCCAATGTACATTTTTTTACTCGTGCAACACTGAGAAATGATTAACACACAAGTAGATATATCAATAAAAAATATAATTTCCTCTTAAACATAAGATACAAAATAATTTAAGTTGGTTTAGATTGTCATATTTGCTTAAAGTGTTACTTACAAATTAGGATACATGAAGCACCCCCATAAACATGTCCAAGTCTTTAGAGGTGTTGCCCCTTAGTTTCAGAAGGTTAACAATTCTGACACCTAGACAAATACCTGTACCTAACACTGATACCCAAGTCCAAGTGACATTGCTTAAAAGAGCAGCACCTTGCTTCAGAGGAAGTGGTGCAAACCCATAACATCAACTACCAATTACGGTGTGCCATCATAAATATGGTAGACATTGCAGATAGGAAGCTAGTTTTTGACAAAAGTAGATTTACGATATTTCAATTTGAGTGCTAATCGGTTTCTTTATTTTCAGGTGCAACTCAAGAAACAATGAGGAAACTAAAAAGATAAACCCAAGACTCTGCAGTTGGATACCAACCTCAAAATAGCCACTTTTTGGATACTTTTCAAATACCCAATCTGAGACTAAAGCCAGATGGCTCGCTGATTATTACAACCATAATGAAACATATAAAATGTTCTATGGGTTGATAAAAAGAATGAAGAATGGCAAAAGTAGAGACTATAACTTCAAATTCTCAATGAAATTGTATACAGATAGCCAAGTGGCATTTGATGATACTAAACTAAATTCAGAAGTGGAATTCATCACACCATCCCCTGACATCCCTTAGATAGCCTACCAAATCCAACATTTATTCATATGACTCATTTGGTAATATAAGCGACAATACACAAAAGCATCAGACCTTGAAAAATGTGCAAAACTATAATATTGCAGTTCAAATAAAATAACAGGATGCATGAAATACAAGTTTTAGCATAGTTTCAAGGATGCACTAAAGCTTTCTCATTTCACACACTTTCATTGGCACAAAATACAAATCAGAGACAGATAGATGAAGAGAGCAGACCTTGAAGCACGGACTCAACTGCAGCATTTGGGATCAGTAATCCAACAATCCGCTGATTGTCAGTGGTGGTTTCAATCCGGACAACTCTGATCCGTTTATGGCTTTGCCGGGCCTGCATAGAAATGTAATGGGGCTTCACTCACAGGATATCTCTTTCCTCTTTAATCACATGCTTAAAAAAAGAACAGAACAGTGAAGGGCCACATTTCTGCTTAAATTTAGAGTTACATGTAGCTTATTGCTTTAGAAGATCTATACATGCTCTCTAAGCCTATCCAAAACACACACACAGAGCCAAAGACACAGAGAATTAGGCAACTGACAATCTAAATGAAAAAGCATAGATGCTTACAAATTCAAACAGAATAATGCCGAGAACAATAAAAATGAGAACTCCTTTCTTGGGCCCCTAACTCTTAGTGGTGGTACTTGCAACAAGATTAAAAAAAAAAACGTGAAGGATCAAGGGGAGACTAAAATGCACCCCTGCAACTAGTTTGCAATACTCAGAAGCTTTCATCAACTATAACTAGAGATGCAAACTAATTGACGCTCGGTCAAATCTTGACTTGAGCTTGAACTGGCTTGGTGAGCCAATCAAATCGAGCCGAGTATGGAGATATTCGGCTCTTTGGCTCATTGAGCCAGCATGAATTGATATATTTTTAATATTCTTTATTATTAGTAGTGAACTTACATGTATATCCCCAACATTTTTATTATTTCAAAAGCTCAATTGTCTATTTTATGCATTTAAAATAAATTTTTTTTTTAATTTTATTTAAGCTCAATTAGGCTTGAACTCGAGCTTGTCTAGGCTTGAATTTGAGTTCGAGCTCGAGTTCTACATTGAGAGCTCGTCAAATTTGAGCTCAAGGTCAAGCTTGGTGGAATTCAGTCGAGCACAGCTCGATTAGGCCAAAGCTAGACTCGACTCAGCTCATTTGCAGCCCTAAACTTAACATGCCCTGAAAATCATGAAGAAAGAGTACCTGCTTGGAGATAGCCTTCTCAATAGTTCCCCAGATAGGAAGAATAAGGCCACCTAACACATTTACCTCCTGCAATCTTCTGCCCACTGTACAGAAGCTCCCAAGCTTACAATTGGGTCCATGCATACACTGAACAGAAAAGTTGCAGAGACTCGTGTCAGAGCTGTAACCAGTGTATGTGCACACAAAACACACATTACATAAAACAAATACATAATACATACGCATATGTACATGATGTGCTAGTGTAAAAAGATTTTTACATTCACATAGTAGGAAAGATTGATCAAACATATATTTCTACATATATATTATAGAACAACATAAAAAGTAATGTTTGGAGCAGGAAATCATGGAAGTATTATGAACCACACTTTTAACGATCATAAGAAGAGCTTGAAGTATATGAATCAAAAAATCACATGTAGGCTTTCCACACTTTTAAGATCATAAGAAGAAACTGAAGTCTATGAACCAAAAGATCACATGTAGGCTTTCTAAATAATTATACATACTAGGAATAAAAATGTTGAGCACGTGCAAGTCCAGATGTTGAATATATATTAAAATATTCAAGCCAATAGAATTACCTGATAATATTTCATGTTACTAGTTCATCATTGCACTCAACATTCTTGTGGTTATTTGAAAATAGTACTTGTTATCTTTGAATTCCTTTTTTTTTTTTTGTTTGAACTCGATATTCAAAAAATAAACATTAAAAAAATACCCATGGATACCATTGGGGTACCTAGTCTCCGCAGGCTGGATCTAGATTTTCTTTCCCAAACCCATGAGGGTCTGGATCTGGGCCTATCCATTGACATGCATGCGTATCATTTTAAGTCACCACTTCTGCAATAAGCTTATAATAAATTTCCAGTGGACAAATTTAGATCATATCAGGTGAGTTGGCATTGCTCTGTTGTTGAAGTAATTTTATTTACTTGGGTTCTATCTACAAACTCTTCGGTTGTCGCAGTGAAGTAATTGCAATTTGCCAATATGACGTAAATATCCACTTGTGAAAATACGCCAGGAGTTCCTCAAAAAAGAGGCTATTTGGGAAATTTACTGATTGTTATTAAGTGTGGTTCCTAGCACAGATGTCCTCTTAGTGCTAGCTATGGTCCATCTCCAATTCAACAATCAGAAGCATTTCCAATCTCTTACTAACTTACACAACCGTCTAACAAGCAAAGGACTTCTGACAGTCAACAAATAGTTGATGTTCTTCTTCATGTACCAGTCATATCACTCATACCAATCTCACCAAATCCCTCAAGCGAACAAGAAAACAAAAACAGATGACAAACACGATAACTGTTTTGAAGATAAATTTGCTGTAACGAGGTCAGAATTTATTTACCTGTTTGGATGAAACATCATATTCATCTTCCCAGCCAGTACAAGCCTTCTCTAACAAAGAAATCTTCCGGTACTTATCCTTTAATTCTGCAAGTGGCATCTCCCTGGAAGATGAAAGAACCAACAAGATAGGAAGCAAGAAGATAGAAGAGATATGCAGCTGATAATAATAAGTGTTTATTGATCTGGAAAGTTACCAAAGAGAAAATTACTATTGTCACCTTAATGCCTCCCCAACAGCAGGACGGAAGATTTTGTACAAACCAGAGGCCGAACTGAAACAGAACGAGGCCATCAAATTGAGTTTCACTATGTCATTTTTAATGGAGGATGTAAGTAAAGAAAAAATAAAAGCCTTCATAAATAACCATAATCAGACACTGCATAAATAAAAGGGAACCAGAGACTACAATTGCACAGTGCTATATCGAAAAATAACAGACAAAAGAAAGGCCTAGCCTTTTCTTAATCACGCATTAAGTTCCCACGTGTATGCAACTCAAATAAATGGGCAATCTAGTGGGCACACCTGATGATAACTACCACAAACATTTGTAACTTGTCCAGAAGCTTTAGTTATTAAAATCAACTACTTAACACCAAGTATGGCTGCAATCAAGCTGATCTCAGCACTCTTTTGATGATTTTGTTTGCTTGATTTGACTCTGCCGTGGGCTCAAGTATAAACCTGAGTCAAATTTGTGATACATTCACAAGGTGAAGTTCAAATTTTAACTATATCTAACAAGCTAGGAGAAGGCTTGAAAGTTTCCAGCTCTTTTCCTTTCTTTGATGTCTACACTGTAAAGAACACACTTACAACCCCAAACTTTCATCTGTAAGCTACATTAACCCAAAATTAGTTAAGGAAATGTGGCAAATTAATTAAGGATCATGGACCGCAATTATCAACAATAAGTTAAGGAAATCAATAGCTTCATAACAATGGTCAATGCATACCCTTCCAATGCTAATAGAAAGTGTCGTCTTCCCAACCACTCCCTCTTAGATTCATAAAATCCATTGTTAGTCAAGCCACATACATCCTGTTGCCTCTCTTCCAGCAGTTTAGATGCAGACTACAGTAAGACCAAAGTAAGACCAAAGTAAGACATAAAACAAAATTCAAACTGTATTTCATAGAAGTATGCAGTATAAAATGGTTTCTGTATAGAAGTACTACCTCCCATGTGATCCCACGATCTAATGTAAAAGTAAACAATATAGTAGACGCCCCTGACATACTGTCAACATGAACAGTCTGCAAGATTATGGATGTTAAGACGTGCTAAACGTTAAGCAATAATAGTAGGAGGAGGAGGATAACCTTTGGATGCCCTTGTAACTCAACAGTATTGGCTTTCATATCAACAATGCCAGAGTCCAAATGTCCCTCAACACGTGCATTTTGAATGAGAAGATCAAGGATGCTGACAAACAACTCAAATAGCCTGTACCCGCATCAAATTTACACCATTATAGCACCACATAAGGACATAGTGTTCCCAACTTGACCAGTCAACTACAAACCTATTTTGGATCTCAGGTGGAAGCCCTAAAAGGCGATTGAGGAAGCGCCCAACATCATGCATATCTGAATCAACTATACGCCCGGAAATCTTCGCACCATCCTTTCCATTACCTTAAAGCAAAAGTGTAAGATATAACACTTCAAAGGTTCTCACTTCCTACCTTACAAATTTTCTCATATTGAATACCAAATAACTTAATAATTCAAAGAAAAAGGATAGAATATGGTAGTGGGATAGACCAAAGAAGAAAGAAACTCCTAGTCTTAGACAACAGTTTGCTTAAACATTATAATTGATTTCTCTGCCAGATAAAAAAAATGTGCACACAAACACAGAAAAAATTTCCACAAGAGGATTCTTAACAGGAAAAAAGAGGAATATGAACAGTCTCAGATGCCGTAGTTCCTAACCAAAGGTCACCACATCATAGCCTGAGGAATTAGTTGCTAAACTCTTGCTCCATTACAACCTCGGGTGGTAAAAGGAAAACTTCCCTCCAATTTTCCCCCATTGGACACTGAAGGGCTTACCAGGATTGCTATGTTCTCCATTGCTATGTTCTCCATTTCATTCCATAATTTCATCAGTGGTAAATGATAACAGATACTTGGCAAGTAAGCCACCTATAGGCTCTTTCCATATCACACTTTCTTCAAATGACAGTCTCTCTGTCTAACAGGACATCTCATACAAATCCGTGTACTTTTGCCACATTGAGTTCTCTTCTTCCATATCAGTGTCATAAAAACTCCACAATATTGCTCATCCTAGATGTATTGGTATAGTTTCAAATCATGCATGCATCCTCCAAAATCACGTAATTTGATAAATCAATTATTGCTCCTTTCCTCAGTCAGCTGCACTACCAATAACCACATAGATCTAAGGAAAATGATCTCCAAATTTTTTTTTTTTTTTTTTTTTGCATATAAAAAATCCCCCAAACCTTTTCCCCCTAAACTTGTACATTCTGCCACTAAGTTTCCAAATCTTCCTTCACTTCCCTGCACATCGCCATACCTTAAATAAATCAGCTGTTTTTGCTCCCCAAATACCACATTTTGAGTCCATATCTACTCCCTGCACATCCCCAAACAGAGTGCTTTAAGAAAAAATACACTAAAAATAAAAACCACTTCCCTTCCCCAAAATGACCTCACGGAACACCTTTACAGTCCTGATGCCAAAGGTCCCAATTATTAATGGGAGATCCAACCCTTGTACGATTAGCCAGATAGCACTTCTTTCCAAGCAATTCCTGTAAGAATCTAGATTGAAGTCGCATAGCTTTTGTCTACTAATTGCAAGAAGACTGAATTTTCTTTCTTTTTGTTTATTATGAAGTAAAAATGTTCTTCCCAGATGAAAGCAGAGCAGACGAGCAGCACACTATTAGCCTTCCCATGAAATCCAACCAACAAATAAACCTTGAACCTCCAAGGATTGGGTTTTTAGCAAGGTACGGAATGTATCATCAAAACCTAACATGATGACATGAAACACAACAGAGGGTGCCTACTTTACCAATTCATTTTCATCCCGTTTAAGGAATGGAAACTTGCTACTTGTGCAGAGACAGAAAAACAAACAAGACAGAGGAGAAGACCTATTTGTTATGGTAAAGTAGGTGAAAATTTCATGCTTCTTTGCATCCAATTTGACAGGGTTACAGGGCTGAAATCTTACCAAGAACTGAGTCTCTTATTATTCCAACAGAAACAAGAGCAGCTTTCCCCTGCAAAACAAAATCTTGGATTGCATCAGGTTTTTCAGACGCACATCCAGGTGGTACAACTGGCAAAGAGTCCTGAAGAGCAGAAAAAGAAATCAATACTTAGTTACTTTGAAATTTCCAACCAACTACCCCAAAAGAAAACCTGGAAAGAAGTACAATACTATGAAATAAACTACAAAAAACCTGCTCCATGATTCCTCTATACAGCATCATCAGAGCTCTCTTTCCATATGCACTATCATAATTATAAGCACTTAGAGATGGTCCAGCCCTATACATTTTTCAGCAGCATCAATGCTATTAGTTTGACAGAAACATGTATCCAACATATTAGTTTCTTAGCCCATTCAACATCTATGAAGGACAAAACAAGAGTTACCTGCGGTCTCCCTGTGTAAGTGCTCCAAGAGATTCCAGTCTCTTGGCAACAATGGATGCAAACCTCCGCTCACCACCAAGATTTGTAAACAGTAGCCTGAAAGGTGTAAAGGGAAGTGGCTACCACATAGTTCTTGTACATGAAAGGAAACCCATTTGAAAGGGAATTGGAAAAGAAAAATGAAGACTTGGAAGAACAAAAAGCATTAGAGGCCATGTTAAACTATGCATCATACACCACTATGGCTATACAATTGAGGTGCATCAAACGGTGCAGTTATTCACCACGTTGTTTGGTGCTGTTGAGCAATGCACTATGCACATTTAAGCAAACTGTATAGCTTTACAGAGTGCTACAATACTGCAAGGTAGATTTAGAATCTTATATGTACCTATACTCAGGTGCAGAAGCTTGATTTGATCGGTGAGTCCTGCCAAACTGTTGAATTGCGCGATCAGCACTCCATGGTAGTTCCAAAGTTAAATGGACCCTTCGTTTCTGTCGGAAAAAAGACCAACAGGCTTGTACATGAAGATAAGAGAACAAGCAAAATTCAACTGAAGATAATGAACCACGATGTGGTTCAGTGATAGCAGAATTCTAGTACTGGAAAATGTCGACAGAATCACTGAAAACTTGTAAATGAACCTGATTTAGGGCCCTTCTATCTGCTTGCAAAGAAACACCAGCTGACCCAGCTTCCGAAATAATAGCCACCAACTTTTTCCCATCCATAAACAGTTGCTTCTCATGCATATTAACCATTTCCATTGTCACATCCTTACTGAAGTAAAATAAATTCACATAGAACCAATTCAGCAACTACAAGACGAAAAGCACTGAAAAGCAAAACCAAATTAATACTGACGTGTTTCGCGCCTGATAAGTAACGCCCTTTCCACCAGAGGCCCTAATAAGCATGCCACGCCTTCCTGTAATTTCAGCAACTTTATCAGGGCCACCAAGCTGCATAAGAATTATAGGTCATAAGAAGACCTTAAGGGCAAGATGAAGAGAAAATTGATCCCAAAAAAATAAAAGGACAGAAGATAAGAGTGGACGAACAAATGGTGTTGGTTATACCAATGGGAATTAGCATCTTTTGATCTAACCTGATCTATAATATCATCCAATGGATTATTTGGAAGATCCAAAGAACGAATTATTTCCAATATCTTTGTTCTACGCTCCAAAGCTCCCTCATACCTAAAATCATTTTCATGAGCACATTGAAAAACCTAAATATCAGAAAGTCAATATATACAAGAAATTGTTTACATGCAAGAGAAACAAAGAGAAAATGGATATTTGGAGTCATTTCACAAACATGAAAACCTTTTCAGCAGTTCCACAAGATAGGCATGTCTTGCTTGGAGATATTCCTCCGTTTTCTCCTTGCATGAATGACAAGACCAATCACCGGAAACCGTTTCCATAACAGGTGGAACTAAACAGGCAGGATGTACAAGCTGGCCACAACAGGAACACTGTAGCAACTTCTTCCTTTCCTACAAGAAAAATAAGGATGGGTATGTGGCACAAGAAGAGACATTATTGAGATAAAGGAGAGAATGAATGAATGTACACCTCTTCTGAATTGCAGATGTCACAGATCTGAAACTCATCATCAGATTCAGTAGATTCTTCTTCAGAGTCAACTACAATAGTAATCACGAATCAGCTGTGTGAAATATGTAACACAATGCATAGAATATGAAATATCTAACATTCTAATTAGCTTACTTTCGGATTCTTCACTTTCAGCATCACTTGCAGATTGCCACTTAGCAACTTTCCTTACTCTCCCTCTGAAAGAAACTCCAGGAGTTGCTGAATGCCTCTTCCTTTGGAGCTCCTTCACACTTTCCTCTAAGATCATTAAAAAGTCAATCGCATAGGCAAAAGAAGGTGCAAAATATTCCCATAACCTATTGGAGCCAGCAACATTTTCTAAAGATCTGCTAAACAATGACCATACAGAAATAATATTCATACCTGGGAGTGGTTCAGGCTTTTCAGGTAATGGATAATTTTCTTCCACAAATTTTAGCAACAACTCTCGAGGCCCAGAAATAAAATCATCAAGTTCAAGACCCTGTATAAGCACATATTTGAACAATAGGAAAATCATTAACATGATCAGGCTAATTGTAAATTGCATTGAAGATAATGACTCACATATTTTGAAACAGCTTCTTCAGTTCGAGCCTCTCCAGTACTCTGCAGGCCTATGACCACACACTTCTTCTCTGCTAATGCTTGCTTAGCTAGCCTTACTACTGCAGGCACCTTAGCTGACATACACATGTGCCTAAAGAAACGCTATGACAACACAAACTTTCCTTCAACAAAAATCCAAAAGTGACACTAGTCTTTACGAGCTATATTATTAGCCAAAATTCAAGATACTCAGTACCTGATGGTTTGCCCAATATAATCTCCATAATTGACTTGAATTGGGTTTCTCAGTATTCAGAAAAGCACTCGCTGACATCAATTCCACTCTCAGCTCTGCCCAGAGCTCAGCTGCTTTCTTATACATTTCCTAGGAAAATGACAAGTGAGAAAACCAAGGTCATGCAAAGCCTAGTTAAAGTATAAAAGACCTTCTTCATACAAAGAAAAGCTATTTTCAGTCGGTGATGTTTGGGTAAAGGAGCAGTAACTATGACTGAAATAATTAATAAGTGCATTTGGATAGTAGATTTTTTGGGATAATTTGTTGAAAAAGATACTGTAGCACTTTTTCGATGTGATGTATGTGAGATAAAAAGGTTATTGGAATTTGTGTTGATGATGCAAGTACAAATTTTTAGGCCAACAAGACCAATCCAAACAAAGCCTTCTCATGAATTTCTTCCAACGACAATAAAAGTAACATAGAAGGAAAGTATGAGCTTTAAAGTGATTCGGAAGACATTTCAAAAATTCTTAATCTGTATTTGTCCCATACATATAATACCAGTTAAACAGGCACTTTTTGTAATTAACAGATGTAATTATACTCCTTTTAGTGGATCAGGTGGAACTTCCAGGGAATTTACATATGGAATAATATCATCCCTCCAAATACACATTGCTACAAGTCTTGCCTCCTCAAGTTCCGGTGTCTGTGAAAAGAAAGTCCAGCTCCAACTTGTTCAAGAATTTCAAGTGCCCCGTCATCTTAAATGCCAGTGACAATAATTGGCCTTGTATGTGGTTTAATAACAATGATGGACAATAGACCAATTCATATAGTATCACTAAGCATCTGGCAACAGAATAATCCTAATCTCAGTCAAGCTCCAGAGTCGAGACACCAGACAAAACTCCACATGCATCAAGGACAAACTGAATAGTAGGTATGACAAGCAATAAATGTGACCTTCTCCACTGGGGGAAATATAGCTACCAAGGAAAAGAAATTACCAGCTAAAATGTTCAGTAGAGATAATCATATCATCTACTTACACATAGCAGCAAAGGTATAGAGTTAACATTCTGGCAGCAAGATGGTAAAATAGTACTAAGCAACATTAACATGTAGGATATAAACGAATGACTAATTTTACTGAAAAATGCACAGTACCATCATTTTTGCTTCTAGTGGTACTTCAACAACTTCAAACTCAGCACCTTTGTAGCTCAGTGTACGACAAACATACATACCCCTAGAAAGTCGACAACAAGGAATCAGATCCTCTCATAATTTGAAATATAAGTTATCCACAAGAAAATTTGAAACCTTGCTTTCATGTCCATTGCAACGAGTTCAAGTGCCCCAACTCCCCCTTTCTCCATGGCACCTAAACAGAGACCAACTGAAACTTTCAGCAAAATATTACACATGCATGAAGGATCGTACAGCACAAGAGCATCTCCCTATATAAAAAGACTTCTCTAATAGCCGATATCTAAATTATGGCCTTTCTCATCTCTTGGAAAGTGACTAATTTACGTACTTCCAATTTCACAAATCTTCCAATCTGAAATACAGAGACAATGCAAAGGTCCCTCAGGACTTCAAGGATGCAGGCTAGAATCAATCAATAAATGTGAAGGGTTAACCTTTACCACCATATAATGCTTTGACTACAACCTTCCATCTATCTCTCACTGTGCATGTCTTCAATCACAGACAGTTCAATAATATACAGCATAAGATTCTCTAAAAATTGTTTGTTGCATCAAACAAAAATTTCACCTAGAAAATCACGGAAGCTAAGAAAAGAAGTTCCAGCTCCCCAAAGACCCAAGCGAACCATATAACCCATATTGCGAGGTTCTGAAGCACCAGTTGCTGAACAATAAATGACACGAGCTTGAAGAAGCCGAGCCTGTAACACATGATCAAGACAACAAATTAGAAGTCAATTTAGCTCAATTAGTGGCTCGTTAGAACAATGACTAAATAATTTTTGTGCCCAAAGTGCACAAATTATTGTCTGCAGCAGGAAATATTCATGATCCACATGGGTGATAATACATCTAAATTTGCAAGAAAGAATTCTCTAAAATGCAGATAACCAGGAGATGAAGCATTGTAGACATATGCAATCTTCACATCTCATGAGATGCAAAAGAAAAAGGACAAAAATAAAAGTAGACCCACTGGTTCTCTTTGTTAGATCGTCTAATTCCCCTTTGGGTTAACCCAGAGAGAAAATATATTTGAAATCCAATGATAAAGTACAAATTACTTCATTGCATTAATAAAAACTAAGTAAAGGTTGCATTGCTAGATTTCAGTCTTTAATAATTGCAAACCTGGAGCCCGCAAAAAATGGATTTAAAAACATAAATCAAATCTCATATACTGGGAATAGGGGATCAACATGATCATGATTAAAGAAACAGAAAAATAATTTAAAGAATCACAACTTCTCCTTCTTAAATCCATTATAAACAATTCAGCACCCCTTCTGCAACAAAAAATCAATTAGCGGGAGTTTGACAAACTTACTTGCATGTCTAAGAATCTGTTAGATTATTTTAACACTAGTACTCCCAGCACACTCAATGTGTGTGCAATTATCAACATGAAGACAGCGGCTGTTTGAAGTTTAAGAAGTGAAACCCGAATTGAAAGTGAGAATTGAGAGCAAAGAATCAACTATGGTGCTTAGTCTGTTTTGTTTTCCAGGAAGGCAAAATCAAAATGCATATGAGGTGCAAGATAGAAAGTGATGTACTGAAGTACACCTGATTAGGAGGTTATTGAATGGTGGAGGCCCAGATGTGGAAAGAGTATAGTGGTGGCAGTAATGTAGGAGTGGGAAGTTTGGCAGATAAGATGAGGGTGTATGATGCTGAATCTTGAAATGATACACTTGGAAAAATAAATAATGACACAATTTTTTAACACCAAACCCATGGCTCATGCATTGTATATGGAGAGATTTTTTCTCTTTTTCTGGATGGTACTCAAAAGACTGCAGGTAGCAAAAGAAAAGACATGCAACCAAATTTGGATCCTTTTAAGTTTCAATTGAATGGAGCCTGGTAGCATTCACCACCTGTGTTGGCACATGTAAACCAATCCTAAAGTCAGCTAGTAAGGTAATGTTTCCCCCCTCCACATTATGCATCACATAGATGATTATCTCTAGCTCCTTTTACACCTAGTACCGCCAGTGTTCTGGTATTCCATCTAGTCCACTTACTATTAGAAGCATAGTCCATCTTTTCTGCAAAGGAACCAATTTCAAACATGACCTTATTGAGTAAAGCATATAATATCTAGACAAACTGATTCAAAGAGAAAAGAGGGAACAAAAAGCATATAAAATAATTCTTTAGGTTGTTACTTGAAACTTCAAAAGACCCAACAAAGTATAAGTTGGCAAGCATCACTTCCCAAACAAAACCCAGCACATCAGCATAGAAGTTTTGTAACTTGCCTCGCACCTTAAAACCAGCACCTCCATATCCATAATTTCGAAACCCCTAACCATATCCTAAAATTTCTTATAATTCCAATGCCGGTGAAAATCTCTTCTAATCTACAGTATTTAACTCAACACAACTCAACTTGTTGAGACAACTTTCACACTACCTGAAAGTTCGCAAGTGTCAGCTTCTAATCATGAATGCAAATCGATTAGATAAGGCTTCTAAAATGCTCAACCGGAAACTGCTGCTTTAGTTCATACTCAACCTAATTTATCAGTTCAAAACCTCTTCACCTTCAACATTAGCTATCATCAGTAGCATTTAACAACCATTCTCTTAGCAACTGCACCCTGCAATCAGTCATCTTCAAACCTAACTGAAGTAACCCTCATTGCAATTCAGGACTTAAAAGTGCAATGGTTTTAACTACCTCCATGTATCTGCAAAAGTTTCAACTTTTCTACTTAGAGCATGATAGTACCCAACCCATGTGGCTTCAGAACAAGTGAAGAGACACAGCTACACGCCAAACATATATGTGTGTGTGTGTGTGTGTGTGTGTATATATATATATATAACAAAAAAAAAAATCAACAGATTTCAAGCAAGCAATACCTAAAACTGGGAATGAGGACATGCAGTGAATGTCATGCATTATATACTGTAAAAATGAGAAATCTAGAACTTCAAAGAAACTCAATTGATGGCTGGCAGAAATTACACGTAGGTACAAGGAAGAACACTCCTTATAACACCTTCTGCTTTTAACAAGAAGATCTGAACCACAAGAGGCAGAAGGGTGTGGGATATTTGGGTGGAAATGTATGTGTTTTTTGCAAGCAATGCGAATATGTGCGAAGACTGCACCACAGAGAAATACAGCTTGCAATGCAGCTTGCAATGCTCGAATTTCCTTTTTGACCAAGACGTCGGACAATATAACAACAAAGCCAATATTTACACTATATAGAGTTTGATTATAAAAGGTTAGGACATTGCAAGAGATACATGTTTTCAGTCATTCAGCTTTAAGGATAAACCTGAATCTCAAGAACAGCCTCCCCGGTACGTGTTGGCTGCCCTCCCGCTTCAGGGACCAAATTTTTGGCTTTGTGACACTGCAATAAAGCGGTTAAACCAGATAGCATAAGACAAACTGGATGTGACATTTTTATCTTGCATGATTCACAACTGCTGCCCCACATTTATGTCGTGACTGATATGCAAAAACTGTGAAATTGCATGATTCACAACAACTGCCCAAGATTTATGTCCTGAATGATATGCAATAACTGTGCACTAAATAAGACTAAGATAGGCATACAAACTTCAAACTAGAAACATACTTTTTTTTCCGCATTACATGGAATACTTTGTACCTCGTCAAAAATAATCAGACCATCATATTCTGGTCCACACCATTGTACAAGCTGTTGCAAACGAGTACGGCCTTTTTCTGATGATGCAATGAGGCTGCTGTATGTCAAGAATATAACTCCTTCCCTAATGCCAACAGACTTTGAATCAAGCTTAGAGTAAGGCAGCTTGTTTAAGGCGTGCACTACAAAAGTCAAATGGATGAAACTTAGCTCAGAAATACATAAAAATGTCAGCCAAAAACAAGCAAAAACAATTATCAGCTCAAGACTAGTTCCTACTTATCGAGGATGAGACAACATCACAAAACCGATTAAGTTTGCAGGCGAATACACTTACTCTCTGAACTGCATAGAAGAGTGATAAAAATCCATTACAATTTCAGATACATATATTGTGCATTTATATAAATAGACAAATCATACATACATATATCATAGGCCAACAACCACCTTAAAGCATGTTGATCAGGTAAGTGGTCCATTTTTTTGGAACACATGAGATCTAAAAGGAAACCCCACTAAGCCAACTCAACATGCTACCTTGATCGAGCAAATTGACCTTGGCAGCAAGACTGCATCCATGACTCTAGCAGCCTTGACATGTCCCCCTCCGACTTAATGAAATTCTCCACTGTTCACTCCTCATGCAACAGATAGCAAAGCAGTGCCAAATGAAATGGGTTCACTTCTGGTAAGATATGTAGATGTGTTGTAGTGCTTTTTTATACCCAAAAGCTAGTTCAGTTAATCCAGGTAAAGGCCTGCATCTTCCCAATGGGAAGAGGGGTGCAAAAAGGCCACATAGTCATATGAGTGTCCATGTCCTCAAACAATAGGTTTGTTCGTAGAGGGATTAGATCTTAAGTGACAGATCTATATCACAGTCAGTCGTGTGAGCAACAGACCTGATAGATTTGTACCATATGGGCGAATTGGTATACATAACACATGTGCATATTCATGGCCTATGCATTGCAAATAGTCAGTTGGATATGTCCTAAGGTCTTTCTGACCAACAACCCCCCCCCCAACCAAAAAAAAAAAGGAAAAAGATGAGCAAAGACCTCACCCTACAACCACAAAAATTATTAATGCCTATTACCTTGTTTCCAAACAATTAAGAAAATTTGTATTCCAGCACCAAGAAACTGGACAAGCCACCAAAGCTTTCTACTTAACAGAGTTCACAAACTGCAAATTTCAAAAAAAAAAGGGTCTATTCAAGTGTAATGTTTCTATAAGTTACCTTTTACGGAAGGCATTAGACTGATGTAGCACAAACTTTTAAAGTTATACTAGAGCTTAAAGAGGAGGCATATAAAATTTGTCCTAAATCAGGACTACCAA
Source organism: Gardenia jasminoides (assembly GCA_013103745.1). Lineage (NCBI taxonomy): Eukaryota > Viridiplantae > Streptophyta > Magnoliopsida > Gentianales > Rubiaceae > Gardenia > Gardenia jasminoides. The sequence goes on from CM023103.1 coordinate 15,080,546, forward strand.
TACAACACTCCCAAAAAAAAAATCTCTACATAAGTACAACCTTAAAGTAGAACCCCAGCACTGTTATCCAAGCAATCAAACAAAGATAAAGTATAATTCCATATCAGTAACTCAAGATACTGTAACCATAAACAGCACTTCTTTGCCAGAATCAATTCTCTAAAAGTTGATATAAAAAGTCCGCAGATGTTTTGTTTCCTATGATCAAATAGATGCCCTGACAAGAATTTCAAATTCCTTTTCTTGTCTTTCATCTTTTATAAATAACATAAACTGAAGAAATTCCAGTCCTAGCTTAATTTCTGCAAGCTGAATAAAGCACCGAAATCTATTGGAAGATGTTCCAGTATTTTTTTTTTTTTAAATGCCTCTTCCAAACGAATACACAGATAAATTAGATTCAGCCATTTTAGACATCCATTGTGTATTTTCTGTGGGGCTTCTCCACATCAAACCATACACCATCACAATCTGCAATGACCTAAGTTGCATCAATGACATGGCATCTTGGTGCCGAAAAAATTGTATCATTCTTACAAATTTTCATTCAGAACTGAATTGCATATCTTCAAAGGTGCTCTCAACACTGGCAAACTGACAAAATGTATCCTTAGATTGACAACTACTCCTACTAAGCATGATACAGAGTGGTGGGGGAATGGCCAAAAGGCAGAATTATATCTTCAAAATCCAGAGTTTCAGGTGAAACCCAGAGAAAACCTTGAAAGAGGGCCGACTTAGCACAGAACCCTGAAAAGCTACTCATTTCAGGATAAATAATATTCATCATAAAGCACTCACACCAAAGCAATGCTGCTAATAGAGCCTGTAGACGTCTAACCCTAAATCAGAATCTCCTCGAATCAGAGCTTCAAATTTCAAAGATTGAAGTAAAAGGTGAAAGAACAGCATTAAAATTGTGAATTTAAAAGGACAGAATTAGCAGGCATAAAACAGTAAGGTTTCATCTTGTGCTCAGAGATTGTTCATCTTCAAGATGACATGCTTCAAAAAAATCAAGAACTGATAATATGACAGTTACTTCCTACCTTCAATGCAGGATGCCCCCACATCGTCTAAGTCTCTCCTTGCATCGAATTTCAAGTCTGAACCAACAGAAATCCACCTGTATACAATCATTTGAAACAGGGACTACAACATATGAGTTTCAACTATAAGACGGCATTGACTGTCCACTGATGGGATTATAAAACAGGGAAAAAATGAACACAATCTACAGCACATTGAGGCATAATATGTGAAAGCATTGCTAAAAGTAAAAGCTTACAGTGCCTTCCTTCTCTTGTGATGCCAATTCTCCCATATTAACCCAGCTATTGTTCTCCCCTTGCCCACTCCAGCACCATCTCCAACAAAAAAGCCTGCCCTTGCGCCACTTGGAACGTGCTGAAGGTGTCTCTGGTACGAAATTACCATTATATGGCAAGTGACATTTAAATGAAATTTTGATTCCAATAGCTGAACTGACAACAAACCTGACAGGCATAAACCAAAGTCTCAATCTGCAAACATGATAATGCCTTTGAGCTTTCCAAGTCATCCTTGATTGTAAGATCATAAGTTGGTTCAGGAGGCTGAACTGCAGATAATGATGACGTCTCTACAACAGGATCGGGATGGGGTGGACCAATTGACAGTTTTGGAGGCCGCTGCACAGAATCCAGAGTTTAAAGAAGATTAGAAAATGAAATCGTAAGACTGTCCTTCCTAGTTTCCAAATACCAAAACATATAGGTGAATGCTAAAAATGGCTGAGGTACAAAGACGTGTGAGGATGAGAATAATTACATAGTCAGTGAATGTTTCCCCAACCATACCACCTTCATCTTCTTCTCGTTCCACCTCAATTGCAACCTGAAAAGTTTTACCACGGAAAGGAGATATAAAGTATGAAAATCTTCAACTCCATGCATAGAATATGCAGTGTCACTTTTATGGAAGTAAACAGTATCTAATTTTACATTCCAATGAAGCCCTAACCTGGGACATAAACTAACGACCTTTTCTTTCATTCTTTCCAATGGCCTATTAGCCACACCATAGAATGACAACTACAGCTACTTGGGTAGCATACTAAGCTGGCAACTTTCTGATTTAAGCTACTGGTCTAAACTAATGAACCAAGTTGTTACTCTCATTGCATCCAAGTATTAGAAACTGTCAAATTGTTAAAAATCATTCAACCTGGGAAGCATTGGGAGTTACAACCATCCCGGGGATTACGACCGCAATCCCCTTGCTAGTCCTGATCCAAGCAATTCAAAATCAGTACATAATCAAGAAATCTAGAATTGTAGAGGTCACTCTATGGACTCTAGACGTGTTTCCTACCCTTCATGGACAGAGCATATAGACCTCTTACCATTTAGTTCCTACATTTGAGGTTAGCTACCACTCTGATACCATGACAAATGAAGCAGCCAACTTGGCGCTACTCTTCAACTTGACCTCAGTAGCAATTTATCTAAGGGTCTTATTGAACCACATTTACTAAATTCAAGTAGCCCATGACAGACACTTTTAACAACTTTCTCTGTTACATTTTACAAGCAAAATTCTCTCTATCTAGATAAAAATCATCAAAGATATACTAGGGGATACAAATAAATGGGAAGGTCATATTTGATTAAATGGCTGCAACATGTCTTCTAAGCAACTAGTAAACTTACAAGCACTACAGTTCAAAAATACTTGGAAGCACCACAGTTAAATAATGAATGTATTTGGAGCATGTGTTTATCTAGACTTCATATCAACATACTGGAAATGGTATGGAGAGCAAAATTAGGCTGAAGCAAAGGTCTAGCATTTGGATATCAAAATACGGGTGCTTCAGAGGGGACTAGTAACATCACATGTGAACACCAGTTTTGTACTCTGCTCATCATTGTTGCCAGAGAAGCAACAAAGTTTCAAAATGCCAGAGAAAATAGGAGATATAAAAATAAAACCTCGTTGACTTCTTCAGGGGGGGCCGGTATAGGCAAAGGAGGAGCGTCTGGGAGAGGCGGAGCGAAGAACTGCCTAATCTTGGAGAGATCAACGGCAAGGTCGACCCCGCATTGAGGGCAATTGAAGCGGGAAAGGCCGTGGGGGACGTTAAGTATGGCTTTGCACTGAGCGCAGGGGAGCTGGATCTTTGTGGGATCAATGCCATGGGCAGCGGCAGTGCGCTGCAGTTGCTGTGAAGTTCGCAACAGCTCCGGGGGCAGCATCTGAGGCAAATTGCACTTAGGGCATACGAACTCGGTCAGGCCGGCTCCCACCGTTAAGATCATCTTGCAACCCGCGCACCGCACTTGGCAACCGACGTCGTTGGCACCAGCCTGGATGACAGGCAGCGGTGGTAGGGATGGCGGAGGTGGGGAGGGAATTAGGGGAGACGGCCCGGACGGCTGCCCCATTTCCCAATCTTTCAGCTAGCGCTCTAAACTGCAATTGATTCAGTAACTACTATCAAATAAAAAGCTCCCGATTAGCAATAAACATACGCAGTGCTAATCCACAGCAGACTCCAAGAAAAGATGGTGAAGATGCTAGGATTGGATTTTGGGTGTTGATGCCGCCAGTACTGTCGCAATTGTGATAACCGAACCGGGACCAGACCAGTCAGTCCAGCTCAATGAGGACAGAGGGCCACGCCCATACGAGACCGCGGCTTTTGTTTGGGTTGGAGCGAGCGGCAAAATGGGAAAATCCTAGTCTCATGTGGACAAACTTCTTGATCTTTGGGCGTCATTGTTCAAAATCAGGCGCCATGCTTCGTGACTCCAGCACTTCTTCACCTTATGGGTCCGTTTACATTAGTTGTTTTTAAAAAATAGTACTATAACATTGGGTCCGTTTGGATTGGGCTGTTTTTGCCCTATTTTTGAAAAACTATTTTTCGCATTCTAAAAACTACAGTAAAAATAACCCCAAATACAACCCTAAAAACAACTCCAAAAACAACACATTTATTTTTCACAATATTTTATATTTTTTTCTTTTTCCTTTTCCATTTCTTTTTCTTTTTCTTTTCTTTTCTTTTTTCTCTTCTTCCCACCGATCGATCTTTTTTTTTTGACATCTTCTTCTCCTCCCTCCTCCTCCCTGCCCTCTCCTCTACCCTCCTCCTCCCTCCGTTTACTCAGGATCGGTCAGGATCTGGTGTGAGGGTTGGAGGGAGAAGGAAGAAGAAGAAGAAAAGAAAAAAAAATCGATCTGATCAGAAGAAAAAAAGAAATGAAAAGAAAAAGGAAAAAGAAATGAAAAGAAAAAGAAAATTAAAAACCATCAAATACAACTGATGGTGTTTTTTATTCTGATGTCTCTGATCTTTGTTTTGAAATCTAACCAAAACAATAATCAAACGAACTCAATATTATTGTAGTAAAAAATAATTACTGTAGATGTATTTTGGGTTATTTTTGAAATTTCTATTTCTTTTTTCTTTTTCCTTTTCCCTTTTTTTCTCTCTTCTTCTCCCCAGCCTCTCTTATCCCACCCATTCCGGTCATGGGATACTGCCCAACAATTGGGAAAAAAAATTTTTTTTCCCTCCCTCCCACCTCTCTCCAGTCCGACCGTGAGGGGAAAGAGGAGGAGGAGGGAGGAGGGTGGGGAGGAGAGGGATGAGAGGAAGAGAGAAAGGAAAAAAAAAACTTCCCAGTCATCGGCGCCGGCGACCAAAGAAAGAATAGAAGAAGATGGAAAAAGAAATGGAAAAGAAAAAAGAAATAGAAAAACAAATATAGAATATTGTAAAAAACAAATGTTGTTTTTACTGTAATATTTGGGGTGTGAAAAATAATTTTTTAAAAATAAAGGTAAAAACAAGGAATCCAAACAAAGCCATGTTTTTATCTTTTTAATAACTAAGGGTCCGTTTGGATTCATTGTTTTTGACCTATTTTTCAAAAATTTCACTAGTCAAAAATAACCCAAAAATATCAAATACAAATAAATATTCCAAAAATAACTTACACACACAAAAAAAAATTACCTCTTCTTCTTCCACCCTAACCCCACCACCACCCATCCCCACCACCACCTACTGCCGCCCCCACCCCCATCTCCTCCTCATCCCTCCTCTCTCTCGCCTCTCTCCCTCATCCACCTTCCTTTTCTTTCTCTCTCCCTCCCCCTCTTTCTTTCTCCCCCTCCTCTCCTCACAACCTCCCTCCCCTCCTCTCTGATCACCAGCCGCATGGACTCCACCCAATATGGGTGGATGATCACAATTAATTCGAAGAGTTGCACGCAAGCCCCTTTCTCTCCCACGTGTCTAACCCTTTGCCACGTGGCGTCATGCCGTTGACTGGTGAGTAAATGTTTGTGACCTATGGAATAGGCCCCTGTTTTCCCTTCTACCGATAGGCACAAGCACAAGAGTATATTATCTATGCAACCATGTGGCAGCATGCCATTGGTTGCCAACAGTAATATGTACCGTGTGTAGTACAGACCTAAGTGTGCATTTTTAGTGGCACTTACGCTTCAGAATAGAGTGATTATGCATATCAAAATAGAGAAGACGATCTACATAGGAATACATGCAGTGCTGAAGGCTCGGCCCTTTTAAGTTCGTCAAAGAGATGTTTCACGCGGTAGAAGGGATAAAAGAAATGCTGATGACCGAGAGTGAGTGCGATATGTGATTCGATGGCCAGCAGCAGTGACGGTAATTGACAGAGATTTGGATGTTCGATAGAAGAAATGGACCCCATCATTAAATGGCACTGTACAAGCAACCCAATTAAAAAATATATAGTATACGCACTGAGTGCATAATATAACTGCTTTTATTAATAAAACTGAATTTATTGCATTTGTATTGAAATTTGGGACACTCATATTCAAGGTAACGATTACAGTTAATCCATACACTCATATCTAATGCTAATTGATTACACATTTTGTTTGGATTGCTTTAATTTGGCTAAAAAATTTTGCTTGCATCAGCGAGACAAATTCCAATCACCTTTTTATCTCACATACATCACATCAAAAAAAGTACTACAGTATTCTTTTTAACAAATTATCCCAAAAAATCTACTATCTAAATTAATTCAGTCGTACATGGACTGATAAGAGCGTAATTACTAAGTTCGCAAATAACTAGTGCGGGTGACCCATTGATTATTGCTATTTTCAAATATATTCTCTAACTTAAGAGATGTCTAGATCCGAATTCTTGCCCGTAATACATTGAGTCGGAGTCTTTTTCGGAAATTGTTATTTGCGCGTATTAACACTAACCAAATTGTCTGCATGGTCTGGTACGTCGTGAAATGCAGGGGATCCTTCAAAAACTCCCAAGTATAGTAGCCTTATTGCATTAATTCAGAGAACGTGGTGTCTATCTATGCATCCATGCCTGCTTACTAGACAGCATCCCCAATGAAATTTAACTGGTCTCCTACTCCTGCTCCTCTTATTCTTAGTGCACTTGCGGTTGCTGTCTGTTCGAGAATAACGGGTGATCAAGGAAGTAGAACCACTGGTCATCAGAATGTAATATATGCACTAAGTGCATAATGTTACTTCTTTTACTAATAAAACGGAATTTATTACATTCTGTCTTGAATGACACAAAGCCTGTGATATCTTTAATGATCGTACGATCGGAACAATAAATGCATGTGATATATACGTGTACAACGGATGTAAACACGTCCATTGTTGTGCCGGAAAGTAGAAAGTTGTAGCATGAAGAGGTACCTTCCTCCAAGAAAGCCAATTAGGCCGTTTGTCCGGAAGCGAAAATTGTTCTTAAGCCCTAATAGTGGGCAATGTGGCAATTTCTTGTTGTAACGTACATGAAAGTATGTATCAATCACCACAATGCTCAAGAAAAGGTCACCACTCCATCAAGAGAGTAAAACAGTCATTCTGAAGAAAGGATAGTAGTGCAATAGTTTGAAACAACAATTGATACTAATGCATGAAGAAAGGATATCATATTAATCAGCATCACTTGGTGCTCTCATCACGAGTTGTTTACATAAGAACGAATCTAGTATAGTAGATATCTACCTACAAACAGGATATTAGTGCTTGTTAAATACTTGAAGAGTGAAGAATATACAGTGAATAGGTACGAGAGGAACTGTGGATGAATAACATAAAATCTGTGATATCTTTAATGATCGTACGATCAAAATAGGGAATACGTGTACAATGGATGTTATGCCGGAAAATGGGAAGTCGCAGTACGAAAAGATACCTTCCTCTAGGAATGCCGATCAAGCCATCCATCCTGAAGCAAAAGTTGCTCTTGAACTCTATCAGCAGTAATTCCAGTAGTATGTTAGGAAGGTGATCGGGGCTGTTCGCTCTGGGCAAAAAGTGACAATTTACATAGACAGACATTATAGACGAGATGTTTGATTCAAATAAAGATATCAAAAACAATATGGTGTGATCGGAATACATAAACGTCCCTTGGTTAGGATCTGAGAAATAGGTACGGCAACAAGTACAAGGTCGAGGCCATAAATTTCAACGGATGCCTCATGATAGATGGGGGTGTGATATATATGGACGATGGTAATTTAGTGTCCAAATCAGGCCTGTGTAGCGTTTTGAGTCTATTCATTGTTCTGGACCAGGAGCCTAATAATCAACGAAAACCCACGTTTGCGACGTATTTGGCGAGGTATCTGGAATCCACGGGTCCAAAGTGGACCTGCACGTGCAATTTGACATGCTCATGCGATTCTGCATGTTGATGCGGGAGAAGATGGTTGTACGTAATGCTAATGTTGGAAGCCGGATCTAGATTGATATGTACCTTCCACTGTTTGAATAGAATAAATTATTGACAAAATTCAAGGATTACGATGCTATAACGGACGGACGTTAAGGCAAGGTTAAGGAGAATGCAGTTATACTGTACATAGTGTATGTGTGCGTATCTGACAATACGATTATTACTAACAGTAATGTGTACTATAGGTCATACAGACCTAAGTGTATGTGTTGAGTGGCATGTACTAATCACTGGGCATAAAGTATGTTACTGATTTCTACAGAGCCCAAGGTATGTACTTGGACAGGAATCTGGTTGGATCCACTCGATTCAAACACAAATCCATTAACTTTAAAGTAAATAGCGAGAATGGTCATTTAACCATCTAAAACAACATATCTAATCATTAAATTTTATTTTTGACCAAAGAGGTCACTCAAATCCTTAAAACACAACTTTTGGTTGTTCTTTACTAAATTAACCAAATGTGATGTTAAATTGACTAACATGACCCAAAAGACTTATTTGGCAAAAAAAAGAAAGAGGATAATTAGACCGTGATAGTTTAATAACCATTTTCACTATTTATTCTTGAATTTATTAATATCTAAATTTAGACTCAAACCCTTATCAATACAGAATTGAAAATCTAGAACTAAATCTTCATAAGTTTGAGTTTTCAATGATTACTCTTTAACGTGTAATTAAAAATTAATCTAAAAATGATGAATAGCATATGAAATTTAAAAATAACAAAATACAATCTAATTATTCCTATTCTTTTTAACTAAATAAGCGACATTGAATAAAGTTGCATGCAAGAAATCAATGAACTAAAAAGCACCAAATAGGATCAAAAAATTATATTTGCTTGAAAATATTTTTTATCAATACTTAACATTGAAACTTACATGTATTTAAACCTCTTCTACCTTTCTTCTCATATATATGATATTAGTTTTATTAAAATCTAGGTTTGGATACATATCATACAAAATTGAACCAAATCGATGATTTTTTTATTCCCATGCAAGCTTTTTTCTTCTGGTGTACGTGAAAATGTTCAAATATGAGATCTTTTGACCTTTCACTTATATTCCATTCTCATATTCTCTGAATCATGCAACCCATTCCTACTTTTATCTTTTTGAAGAACTAAGGCTAAGAAGCCGTTTCGTTCAAATTTCTCAATCACTATCATTATGAATATTTTTAACTCCACTATGAGTATAAGTTTGATGATTCCTCCTAACATGTTTGGTATAGTAATGGGCAATGGAATGGGCATCATTATAAAATTACTTGTTTGGTTTGCTTATGATCAATAATGACTCTCAACTAAAATTTAAATTTTTTAAATCTTATTTGTATAGCATACATGTTTTTTAAAATTTTAAATCATTTTTGTATAATATACATGATTTTTGTATTTTCTTTAGAGAAATTTTTAAAATGTCTTCTTCAATTTTATATAAAGCCAACCTCTAATTTGAGCTATATGTTAAAAAAAATCACAATTTATTTCAATTGCATAAAATATAAAAAAGATATAATTCAATAATAACAAGTTAAACCAGTTGATTTATTTCAATTGTGCAAAATATAAAAAAGATTCAATTCAATAATAACAAGTTAAACCAGTTGAGATATGATAGCTTTAACAAGTTATCACAAAATCAACACTATCTAGAAGTGCAATGGTTGCATGAGCAAAAACTTTCTATTCCTCTTACTCCAAATTTGATAGATTGCATCTCCCAGAGCAATCTTACGGATCAAATTGCAGAAGCTCTTTTTCGTTAAATGAACCAAATAACTACATCTTTCCAAGGTGAAGCTCCTCTGCATATCAAAGTACAATCTTGGACTTTGGACTAGATTCAAGTAGATTAGCAACCACAGTAACAAAAGGATGATCACTTGACTCAGAAATCACAGTAACAAAAAGGATGATCACTTGACTCAGAAGCTATGCTACACGATGAGCACCAGGATTCAAAAATCACTTGACTCAGTCTTGAAGAGTCGAGAAATACAGCATGCCCTCAAGGACACTATGCTTTCTATTAAAGAAAGCAGCATGTCTACAAGGGAAAGCAGATAAAACTTATCTACACCAACTTGAATAGTCGGGAAATATGCATCCTCACCAGACTCTATAACTTGGCTTGATTCCTGAGTTGATAAAGTAGCACTTTAACACTTGGGATAGTATGTGCATAAAGAAGACAAACAGATCTGTTATAGAAAAGAAAAATTGCTTCCAATACCAATCAAGTAGAGTCAAGAATTGGATCCTAAGATCAATGACCGAATGGCCATTCTTATTGAAACAATCTTGACTAATTGTTCATTTTTCCTTGTCAGAATGCAAGATTTTTAGTGCATGTTGGTAAGCCTAATGGCCTCAAAATAGATAAGACTTCTTGGCATCAAATTTAATTCACAAAACTCTATCAAATCAATAATCATTTTTAGCACATGTTGCTCAACTTGTTTGCCTAGTAACTTCCAAGAAACTCAATCCCATGTATTAAATTTCAAAAAAAAAAGAAAAAAATTGAATCTATATTTGAATAGCATAACAATATGAAACTAGAATTTTAATCAATATGAAACTAGAAAATCACGAATTTAGAAGTAGACTTTTTCCACACAGAGTTGACAGAGGAATCAACATTAAAATAGAAAATCATTCATATTTCACCAACCATACTCAAATCTCAACTGCATAATCAAATGCATAAAGCATGTAAGATTAAAAAAAAAAACAGCCAATAAGGGTAAAAATTATTATATAATTTTGCTATCCTAAAATTGATAGCAAAATTTGAGGACAAGAAATGCAAAAATAGGATAAAAATACCGTGTATTTTTGTCAAAAATAGTACTGCCAATCTTTAATAGAAACCCTAGAGATGTCCTGTAAATTGGAGAGCTGATGTGAATCATCAATTAGGCACAAAAAATTTATAAAAAAGAAAGAAAAAAGAGTTACTGGAAATAACATGCGTTGAGGATTTGCATGAATCACTGGATTTGGGATCAAATTTTGAAGGAGAAGTAAACTAGGGAATAGAGATGAAGAGAGATAAGAGCGTACCAAGAAGGAAGAGGAAAAAGCATATTCTTTTGAGGGTTTCAAATGAGTTAATGAGTTTGATACTCTAAGAATTTGGGGGTTTCATAAAGGGTTCATTTGGTTCATATGATAAGACAGGATTGGATAACTTATCCTCTGTCTCATCCAATGTTTGGTTATATTTTAATAATTGGATTAGATATCCGTATTAACTGAATTAATCATCTCTAGAGGGAATAAAGTCATCCCATGGGGGTTGTTAGTATTATTTATCCCGAGATAATTGTGAGAGTCGGAATCTTTTACCCTTATCAAGAAAGACAACCATATTAATACGACCACTTCATCCATCTCTCCCAACTCCATCGATCTCTCTCCTCTCTTTAACTCTAGTTCTCCAACTCTCGTCACCTTTCCAACTCTCATCATCCCTACGAGGTGATAACTATTTCCTATACTATCACTCTACTCCAACACAATCATCTCCTCTACAACAACCCCTTAATTACTACCAAAGCACTCCTACGGCACTCCCACGATAGTTGACAATATTCTCATGGCACTTCTAGAGAAATTAACAATTGAAATTTGAGGTATTATTCTTTATCCTGGTTAGTTACTGTAAAATTTTGGATGATTATTTGTGACAATTATGTATATGTAAAGGTTACTTTTATATTCCATGGATACTATGAGTATTGCTTTAAATTTCTTTTGTGTTTATATTTTGCCTTAATCAATGTTGTTTACTTTCTTATTATTTAGATATTGCAAAAAAATTGGTGTTTTAAAATTTTTAAATTTTATTTCATTGGTTTATGTTGCTCCATGAATTCTTCAAGAAGAATGGACAATTTGCTTATAGGAAATTATTATGGAGTCTATATATCTCGATGATTATAATTGCTTGTCATCATCATCTACAGTATGCAAGTAATTCCACAGTTAGAATAATATTAAATTATAGCATAAGTAACAAAATACAAGACCAAATTGGATATCTTTATAGGCTTACCAATTTCAATGATGCATGGTGCATAGATAGCTTGATAGTGAATAGGAATGCATTTGCTAGACTATGTTTTTTGTTGCATTTGCTAGACTATGTTATTTGTTGTAGGTTAGTGGAGGGATAGTTGATTCTAGACATGTTAGGGTTGAAGAAAAAGTTGCAATATTTCTAAATATTTTGGCACATCATCACAAAAATTGTACAATCAAATTAAATTTTTTAAGATCTAGAGAGACAGTTAGTAGACATTTCTACCCAGTGCTAGCAGCAGTTCTAAAATTACATCCCATATTCCTAAGATTCCAATGATTCAGGATGGAGATTCCAATGATTCAAGATGGAAATGATTTAAGGTAACTCCTTTTATATATTTATTCATATTATCTACATAATTTAATGTCTAAACTCTAATTAAATAAAGTATTTTTATTGAAATTATGGATGTTTAGGAGCTTTAGATGGAATATATTAAAGTAAGGGTGAGTGAAACTGACAAGCAAGATATAGAACGAGAAAAGGCGATGTAGCAACGAATGTTCTTGGAGTTTGTGATAAAAATATGAGATTTATATATGTGTTACTCGGTTGGAAAGGATTTGCAGTAGATGGAAGAGTTCTTAGGGATGCAATTAGTAGACCAAACGGTTTAAAAGTTCCTATTGGTATGTTTCACATAAAATCTAGCATATACTTATATAATTTTAAAGTTATATATATTTAATTTAATTAGGATGTCATATTTTTAGAAAATTACTATTTGTGTAACGCTGGTTCTGCGAATGCATCAAGACCTTATAGAAGACAAAGATACCACTTAAAAATAGTGGAGGGAAGGCTCTCTAGTTCTCCAAAATCATCATGACTATTTTATACGAAGCATGCTGCTGCACGTAATATTATAGGAAGATGCTTTGGTTTATTGAAACAACGGTGGAATGTCCTGAAACATGGCCCAACATTTTATCCAATTAGAACACAAAATCAAATTATAATGGCTTGTTGTCTCCTCCATAATTTTATTCGTATGGAGATGCCAGTTGACCCTATGGAAGGTCAAGCGAATGATGATGCAGATTGTGAATAAGATGAAATTCAAGGAGATGAAATTGAAGGAAATAATGAAGATATAATTGATGCAATTGAGACATCTAATGAGTGGAATGACTGGAGAGAAAATTTAGTCAACTCTATGTATAATGAATGGCGAGTCACATTTTAGAATTTTTTTTAGAGTTATTAAGTGTTATATTTTTTGGCATTTAGAGTAAATTTATTTTAATATTGTCATTGTCAATTTAATGACACTTGTAGTGATATCATGAACGTTATATAACATTATTTAGTTTCTTTAATTCCTGGATAGTTGGACAAAGTTGTACTGTACTCTCTTATCTGTTAAATGATAGTCGTTTTATATCTTGTATTGTATATATGGCATTTTCTTGAGAATGATTCACGTCATATGTATTGTCAGTTTCTATTTTTTAATTTTTTTGAATGCTATTTATTTTCTGTAATGTGAATATTATATTTAGTTGTTACATGTTTTTTAATAGACATGGAGTCCATTCTAATTAATCAAAACAAAGGCAAAGGGAAGAAAACTGAAAAAAGTAAGCGAGTAGGGACAGTTAGAGAAGAAGATGTACTAATAACTGCTCGCTGGAAGTGTGATAATGGCACATTCTGACCAGATTATACTTCGTTGCTTGAGAAAGCAATGGTAAGTGCATTTCCTTCAACTGACATAAGGGCAGTTCCACAAATTGAATCAAAACTGAAAATATGGAAAAAAAACTATGGTTCTCTAGCATCTATGCTAGCCAAAAGTGGTTTTGGCTGGAATCATACTGATCAAATGATTGCGGTCGACACTGATGATGTTTGGGAGAATTATATTAAGGTAGTACTTTTTCATTGTTATTTATTAATATTTCACTTATAGTGTATGTATTTAATAATTTTACTTAATCTATTATACATGGTACTAATTAATGAATTTTTTTTATAAAATAGGTTGATCCAGATGCAAAATCTATGAGATTCAAATCCTGACTTTATTATGAAGATTCGATTGAGATTTTTGGTAGGAATAAGGCTACAGGAGAGCATGCATGCAGAAGGTATGAATGATGCAATTAATGCACCTGAGAAAGAACAAGAAGTTGATGAAGATAATTATATTAAAAGATTAGAAGATAATTATGTTATTCCGGAGACACCAAATGTTAATCACGCAAGTTCGAGTAATCAATGAAAGATTTTGACAACCAAGTTAAGGAAGGGAAGAAAGATAAAGGTAAAAGAAGGAAATTAAGATCTGAAGAACAAGATAATGACTTAACTACACTAGCTAATGCATTGGAAAGTTTTACAGAACAAACGGAGATTAGGTTAGGGATGATTGTTGAAAGACTTGGATACGAACGTAATGTGTCATTAGTTAGGATGAAAGTTTATGATACTTTGACTCCAATGACTTGGTTATAAGTGCCACGGGGACCTCCTCCAGTTACCAATTGGTTGGATGGTGGTTTCTCGTGGGTCCCGCTTACTTTCGAAACGTTAACTTTCAAGTGTTTTCTAATCTAATTGCGTGTGTGTGTTTCTATCATTTCGAAAGAAAAAAAAACTTGGTTAACTAGACAAGAAAAACTGAAAGTTGCTTCACGTATAACAAAAAATGAATAACCGGATTCTTAATTTGTTGGTCCCAAATGCAACCAAAGGGGAGTGGATTTGGTAGTTTAACAAGATAAGTAAATACGTAAGAATTCACCCAATAAACCAAACACAAACAATTTCTCAAGTGTGCACAAAGATATGTCAAACTAATCACAATAAAGATGTCACAATTGAGCAATAAAGAAAAGAGATAGAAAAAGAAATGCAACCCAAATTTTCAACTTGCACCGAATTTGGATTCGCTCCACTAGTAGCTTATTCAATTGAAGGTGAAGCTAACCAACTTGTACAAGTGAAGATTCACTCATTCCTCATCCTAAAGGCCTTTAGTTGAGCGAATGAGTTTTACAACTATCCTAATTAACCCTCAACAAGTTACAATTGAAATCTCACTCAACCAATTAAGAACTATTATTATAAGTAAAGCAGTTTTCACCAAGGTTTTACTCCTCCTATTGAGTAACCTTACAAACCCGACTTTTTCCACACATATACAACAAACAAAGAATATTTCTACCCAAATATTTCACTTGTAAGCTTGTATTTCATATAGACAAAAGTCTATTATTCTCTTGAACTTGTGGGTATTTATAGAGTGTGGGAAATGGTCTCAAGAAACTCTCCAACAGTAAAAAAATATGGCTGTTAAAAAATAGATGTTGGAACTATCGGATGTCTGACACAATGTTGTGCGTCCGATAGGTTATTTCGATCTTTATTGGACGGCCGATGCATATTTCTGCGTCCGATGAAACTTCCGTCCGATGCTCGTCAGAGAGTTTAGATTTCATCTTTAACTCTATCGGACGTCCGATAATGATGATATGCGTCCGATATTTTCCCTGTCTATCGGACGTCTGGTACTAGTATTCAAGCGTCCGATAAGTTAAAATCTTCTAAGTTAAAATCTTCTCAATTCATCTTGAATTGATTTCTTTTCTTTTCCAATGAATCAAGGACTTGTTCTAACATAATTCTCACATAAAAATATTAGTCCAAATTGTTTTGTTTTATTATTATCAAAATTGAGGATCAATTCCAACATTATTTATACTTCAGCGTTCCTGACGATGAGAAGCCTGATATGGTGCAAATGATACTTGATGGAAGCATCTAATCATTTTAATTTAATTAAGGACACTTGTTTTTTTTTATTTTAGTTATTTGGATATCAATAATTAATTTCATGCTAAGACGTGAAATATATCTATATTTCTATAGGAATATTGTGGTTTGATTAAATTATTTTTTTTATCATTTTATTAAGTAATGTTTGGATTGTTCTTTGATATTTATTTTTGTCATAAGTGATGTATTGTGGAATAAAAATCACAACTAGTAAGTATGCTTTTTTTTATATAATTTTTTTTATTTTGGACGCCAACTTTGATTATGGTATACTTATGAAAACATGAAAAGCTAATTTTAAATAAAACTTTTTTATACTTATTTGTTGCAAATTCTAAATTTAATTTGTCAAGGTAATATATTTAATTTTAGTATTTGTTTCAATATTGATTAAAGTTTAAAAATAAATACAATATTTTAGTGATAGCAGCATTTTAGTAAGTAAATCAATAATCCCATCTCACACCACACTCCAACCAAACGTGGTTGAGATGCGTACTACTATATCTCAATCAAAAATTAATAAACCAAATGCTAGATAATAAGGATGACTCTCATGATGATTAATTCAGAATTAATTATCCAATGATTAGTCATCCCATCTCATCCAATCAGTGAATCAAACGAATCAAATGGTCTATCCCCACGCCAAACACGTGCGTTTAAAAGAATACTGTAGCACTTTTTTGATATGATGTATCTGAGATAAAAAGGTGATTGAAATTTGTGTCGATGACGTAAGCAAAATTTTTTAGGCAAATATAAGCAATCCAAACGTGATGAGATCCAGGTTAATCTCATTCCTGCCCTCTCCTATGCCGCCTTCAATATTTACTCTGTGTGAACAAAACTATGATGCCATTATGCTGGCTTTATGGCTTTATTACAATTTGCTCCAACCAAAGGGGTTTTAGTGTTAGAAAGATAATATATTGGGGGTAAAGTAATATCGACCTCAAACCACAAGGAGTTTACCTAAAATACCGAAGGTCAATTACTCGCATATGTAAATTGTTATTGGCATCCAATTCTCAATTTTGCATCCATTCTCTGTTGCTTCCATTTCAATTCACCCTTGCTGGTTTTGTATACTTAGGGCTTTCGACGCATGCAGAGCGTGGGAGAAGGCAGAAACGAATTATAATCCCAAATTCAGGCTACAGAATCTCGTCGCCATCAGTAGAAAGAGGACGGAAGGAAATTGCTATGCCGCTTTTCTTGTCGTCAGAGGAGTTCCAGAGCTGCTCGAATGACGCAGCTCTGGTGGCGGAGAAGGCGGACGCTTTCATCCGGGAACTTATGAACCAACTGGAGACGGTGAAAGCCGAAGCTGATGCCGCTTCCATTACTGCCGAACAAACATGCTCCCTCCTCGAGCAGAAGTACGTCTCCCTCTCCTCCGAGTTCTCCAGCCTCCAGTCCCAGCACTTTCAGCTGAACGCTTCTCTGAAAGAGCGCCTTAGTGAACTAACTGAACTCCGAGCCCAAAACCACCAAATTCATTTGCTATCCGTAAACTCTTTTTCTCTCTTGGCTATTTTTTTTTAATCTTTCCGGGGACTGATGCTAAACTTGATTCCTTTCTATGTCTGTTATCCCCTCTTCACCACAAAATCATTATCCAAAAAGACCGGCAAGGATGGGGCTATTGAACGGCTGTCTACTGAGGCATCAGAGCTTCATAAATCCAAGAGACAGTTGATAGAGTTACTGGAGCAGAAGGAATTGGAGATCAGTGAGAAGAGTTCGATAATCAAGAGCTATCTTGATAAGATTGTATGGCGCTATTTATTTCCTTCCCTCCGTGATTGTATTATTTGCACAATCCCTTTTAGTTTAGGCTCTCTTGACCTAATTGCATCTATAAGAATCTATTCTTGCTGCACTGCTGCTTTAATTAGTACGCATATGCTCTGTATGAGCATTATCTACCACCGAAAGGAAAAGTACATATATGAAATTAGCAGAATTTGAGCGTCCATAATATTTTGTCAGTATGCTCGTGCTTTCAAATCTAGGACTATACTTCTAAATCAGGTTATCTATTATACAGGCACAAAGTGCATGCTGGAAAATGTTTGTGAGCATGTGCTACTATGCAGAAGATTTTTGTTGTTGAAGATACATTTATGGTTATGCATGATTGCTATTAATCGTAGGGAAAATGCTGCTGATACTTTCTGTTTCTATGTTGTAAAGGTCAACTTGACTGAGAATACTGCCTCTAAGGAAGCACGAGTCAATGAGTTGGAGACTGAGCTTGCACGATCTCAGGCTTCTTGTACCCGTATTTGTCAGGTAGGTTGAAATTCTGCTGCATCGATTATTTGTTTCTGTAGAATGTGGAACAATGTATAATAAACTTTGTTCATCTTTGTCAGTTGTCCTTTTTTCCCAAAAATAAATGGCAAGAGAATGAAATAGAAATTATTTGAAGCATATTGTGGAAACAGAGCTACTTATTGCTTGTCTACCCTTTTTCGTTTTCAACATTTTGACTTTAAAGATGAGAACCGTATCAAATAATCTATACTGAAGTTACTGTAGGTAACTTACTGGTTTGTAAACTCCCTCTCAGCCCCCCTTTCCCCTTGAAAAGATTGAATTGTCTTTTTATTTATCTTGTCCTGTATCGGCTTGATGTGGTTGTTGGGATTTGCACTAAAATCCATTGAATCAGAGGCATAGTTAGTGTAGTAGCTTTTTCGGTTGTTTCATCAGTTGCAGTGTTATTGTTCTTCATGTATGTGCATCTGCTTTGTACCAAAATTCTTTATATAACAAAGCATTTAGGATAGGATGATGATTCTTTTGTTTTAACGCTAAGTAGTAAAGCATCTGTAAGAGGCATTTCTCATTTTTTTTTTTGGGGATCAAAACTTAATTTATCAGCTTAAAGCCTACAATGAGGTTCATGTTTTACTGACCCGGTCTCTGGTTTAATTCTGATGAGGAATAGTTATTAAGAGTCTTCATCCACTTCCTCCAGTTTCTCCGTTCATTCTTAGAAGCTGTTATTGATGTCATCTTTTAAAATTTCAATGTGTTTAAGGATAGCATCAATACTTATTTCATTTCAGTGCCTTCAATTATTTGTTTTTTCTGTAGCATGAATTAGAATCTTATCGCTTATTGTCAGCTCACATCATTTACATTGACTTCAGAATGGTACGTTTTCTGAAGGTTGAAACTGAATAAATGATTGTTGCTTGTTGACTTATTTTGTTCGATGTAGTGGAGCTCTATCTGCTTTCAACCATACTAGAGCTTGATTTAGGTTCATATTCTGATGGTCTGGAGTCTGTTAATTGCAAGCATTCTTATGGGATGCACAACAGAAGACGATGTCATTCTAAGGCAGGACTTGATTTTGACTATGTTTATTTGATACTAGTAATTTTTCTTAACATAATGAGGGAATCTGTGTTTTCTTTTTTGGATTTTATTTTCCTTAGTAAGTCATCTGAAGTAATTTATGATGAATTTGCTGACGTATAAGAGCAGAAATGCATGCTTAACTGAGTTAGTACAACTAACTTGGCTATGGGCCTGTGTTGATTGATAGTTTCTCCCATACTGTTTTAGACTTTTGTCTATTCTCATATCTGACTTGTTCCTTTTCCTTGTGTTATTCAGAATGATGCAAATGTGTCTACATAATTGGATATATGGTGTCTATTCTCATACTGTTTGACTTGGCTATGGGCCTGTGTTGATTGATAGTTTCTCCCATACTGTTTTAGACTTTTGTCTATTCTCATATCTGACTTTTTCCTTTTCCTTGTGTTATTCAGAATGATACAAATGTGTCTACATAATTGGATATTTGGTGTCTTTCTGTTTTCTGTTATAAAGCTCATTGATTTTTGAGTGTGAACGTTTGCTCTTTGGCAGGAGAAAGAGCTCATAGAGAGGCATAACTCATGGCTTAATGATGAGTTGAAAGTCAAAGTTGATAATCTTATTGAGCTGCGGAAAGCACATGGTGAACTTGAAGCCGACATGTCTGCTAAGCTTGCAGATGTGAGTCTTTGTAATAAATTGTTCATGCATTTGCTGTCAAACTGCTGATTTATAAATTTGGTGGAACTTTGTTTGTCTTTGATTTAGGCTGAGAAAAAATGGAACGAGACTTCTAGCTCTTTGAAGTGGAATAAAGATAGAGTGAGAGAATTGGAATCAAAGTTAGCCTCCTTAGAGCAGGTGTGCAGAATTGTATCCCTCTTCAAGCTTTGTTTTGTGTCTCAAAATATCTGCTTTATTATGTAAATATTTATTTTCGCTTTTGAAGGAGTTGCTGTCAGGTAAGGATGTGGCTGCCACTATCGAGAAGCAGTTCTCTTCGGAAATCTCAACAGTAAGTAATTGTAAAGATGTATATCGATTTTTGATTTTCTTCCAGCTCATGTTTGAGAAGAAAATTCCTGGTCCACCCATAAACATGGTACAGGATTTTAATTTTTTTCCTTGCACATAGCTAATGATGCTTATTGTTTTTGTGTATGTATGTGTGCCTTTTTTGTTTTTTTTTTTTTTTGGTTTTTTGGGGATTTTGACCTTGTCTCTTGGTTTCTATGTGGGAGTTGCATCAAATGAAGACTTGAACCTTTGAAGAGTTTAGTAATTGTAATTCTATGTTTTATCCCAAAGAAAATCAAATGACTTGATGGAGGAGTAAATGTAAATGTCCTTGATGAAGATTATGACGCTGTATAGGCTTGACTGGAGGATAAGAGTTCTTGAACCTAATGCTTTGAGTTTACCTTTGAATCACAATCCAGATAATGTTGGAGTAGTGCGATGATAAATTTGAGTTAGTGCTTGCATGAAGGGTTGGAAAGTTTTTGTGAAACATGAAACAAAAGTCTAGAATTAGTTGGTGCTGTTAGTATCTATAGAATGGTGGTTCTTGATGTTTTGGGCTCTTGCTGCTCATTTGGCTTTCTAATGCTGCAGTCATCAACTGGCAGCCAGCTTAAATAAAATAACCACTTCTTTTTCATTCCATCAGCACTTATGCATATCTGATAAATTCTCTATTCTTGCAGTTAAATTTTAATGTTAATTTAGATTGCCTTATTGACAAATATTTTTTTTTTCCCTGTTCTACTTGTAAAGTTGACAAAGCTTGTCGACCTATACAAGGAGAGCTCTGAGGAATGGTCCAAAAAGGCTGGAGAGCTTGAGGGAGTTGTCAAGGCTTTGGAGGTAAGCCTTTTGAAATTGAGTTTCGTGTGTATTCATCCACTAGAACCCTTGTCCTTATCCTATGTTGCAAGTTTCCATCTTGCTCATTTTAAAATAAATTAAATTATTAAAATTAATCAGCTTGCTTCGTAACTAGTAAATATATATATCGACACACACATATATACACTCACAAACACATATATTTATATATATGGCTCCGTTTGGATTGATGAGTTTTTCCCTTGTTTTTGAAATGCTGTTTTCACACCAAATGCTACAGTAAAAACAACCCCAAATACAACCCAAAACAACCCCAAAAACAAACCAAAGTTTTTCACAATATTATATGCTTTTTCTTTTTCTTTTTCTTTTTTCTTTTTTCTTTTTCTTCTTTTCCTTCATCTTCCCCCACCCAGGCACCGGTCACCGGCGACCAAGGGTTTTTTTTTTTTTTTTCTTCTCTCTCTCTTCTCTTCTTCTTCTTCTTCTTCCTCCTCCTCCCCTCCCTCCCCTCCCCTCCCCCACCCTCCCCTCCCCCTCCCATGCCCTTCTCCCCTCCCAGATCTGGGGTCAGGTGGGGGTGGGGGGGGAGGGAGGGGAGGGGAGAGGAGGAGGCAGAGGGAGGAGGGTTCTTGGTGGAGGGCAGAGGGGTGTGGGGGAGGGAGGGGAGGAAGAAAGAAGAAGGAAAAAAAAAAAACTCTACTGGTCTGGTCATGGCTGGCATGATGGGGAAGAAGAGGGAAAGGAAGAAAAAGGAAAAAGAAAAAAGAAATGGAAAAGAGAAAAAGAAAAAGAAAAAAGAAAATTGAAAAAAAAAATCTTCCAAATACACCAAATACCGCTACAGTGACTTGTTTTTCGCTACAGTAATGCTACAGTACTGTTTTTGAAATACAACTCCAAAAACACCTAATCCAAACGGACCCTATATTATGTACATATCTCTGTTATTATGTATGCATGCATGCATGTATATTGACTTTCCATATTTGGTTTGGGGCAGACTCATTTAGTTCAAGTTGAAGATGACTATAAGCAGAGGCTTGAGAATGAAGCATCATCAAGGAAGGAAATTGAAAAGGTTTGAGTGTTTTTCTCCTCTCCACCTCCTGCTCTTGTGGTCCTTTTTTGTGATTACATTGGGGCTTGATGTCAATGGACTTTTCTAGTTCTAGCTTGTTATGTGCATTCATCTAGTTTTCGTATGTCCCTGGAAACAATTCTTGCCATGAGTTATTGTGCCTTCAACTTCTTTTTAGATGGTTATGTACTCTTTTGTCATGTAGGTTACTATGTAGAACATAAACTGGTTGCCTTCAGAGTAGTTTGAATTCATATAGTGACATTGTTAAAGTACAAAGAAGTGTTAATGCTTCTCAACTGGTTGACAAAGTGTTAGCCAAACATGTTAATTTCAAATTTAGTGATCCATAGGTTGTTGAAGTACTTCCCTTTCTCGTCTACTGGAATCACTTCCAGATGTATCTTTGTGCTTTATTAGTGTTATTTATGATTTAATTGCATCTTGGTTTTTGATGGTAATTGTTGGGAATAACTTTTGTCCGTGTACAACTTGTACAAGTGGAGTATGCGCATAATTTACAAGGTCTGGGATGGTTTGCTTGTGATTGCTTGGATTTGAAGTCTATAATTGCATAAGTTGATGGATTTTTCCTGTACTGGGCCCAGAATTTGTGAGTTAATATCTATGTATCTTAGGTTTTTTTAATAGGTAGGGAAAGTTAATGTGATTTGTGGGTTTAGGTTTTCCCTTTGTGTGGTTACTGGTTGAATTACCCATTGAGTCCTATTTTATTGTATCATGTCAGTTCTTGTTGTTTTGTAATCTGTTATCGGTAATTCATGTCAAATTAACAGACTCTGGACAATGTGGGTGTAATATTTTCTATTATTTGAAGCAATTGTGCTGCAAACTTTTTCTGACCCTTCTGTGTAAATTGGTAACTTTCTACGTTGAGCATGAGAAAACTATTAACATCAATCTTAATTCATTTCCTCAGCTGGACTTTTTTTGATCTGGTAGGTTTTGTCTCATTGGAGGTAGATACTGTACTATCTGGTGGTCCTTCTTTTGAATAATATGGGGAAGAAAATGACATCTTAGCCAATTAGTTTTTAGTAGAACCTTTTATATGTTTTGGAGTAACAATTTTTATTTTGACTCTTAATCATGAAATTTGAGCTGCTGATTTTCCCACCATGTTACAGCCTTCTAGTACTTGCATTTCATTGATGTATTGAATCATTTTATTTTGGTTTGATTAATTGTGTTGCCTGTGATTATAATTCATACTATGGCCATTGCTGTTTTTAATTTCATACCTTTCTCCTTTTGAATATTTAGGAGGCTGATTGTTTGAAGGAAAAATTTGAAAAGTGTGCAGCCGAGTTGGAAAGTTTTAAGAGAAAGGACGAGCTAAAACCACTTCCCTTGAGTAGTTTCACTTCTGAGTTGTAAGTCTAATAGACATATTTTGCAATGCAGGTCCATGTGACTTGTTCCTTGTTAACTTCATCTCTTAATGTAAATGACTTTTCGTTTGGAAGATACCTTTTGTATTTGAAGTTGCTTTAGAATTTGCATATGGTGCATTTACAACTCTGTTTTCCTACCTTTCCCTCTAAAACCTTTTTTAAGTGAGTACTTGAACTCTATGCATGACAACCATTTGTACTTTTGGCTCTATTGCCTGCATAAAGTGACTAATTGCTTCTTTAGTCTTTGCCTGTAAGTGGCCATAAAGTAAATTTTTTATTCTCTACTCTTGCTGTTGATAATTGCAGATGGGTGGACCCAACTGAAGGTGCAAACACTGTTGAGGAAAATCGGATGCTTTTGCCGAGTATTCCTGTGGGTGTCTCTGGAACTGCATTAGCAGCATCCCTTCTTCGAGATGGTTGGAGTGTAAGTTAGAAATTCCAAATCTCTTTAGTCCATTTCTGAGGAGAAATTTAAATCTTGTTGGGTTCATGACCTCATTCGGCTGTTTATCCCTTTTTTTCCCCTTTCTAATATTCTTCTCTTTTGTTAAGTTGGCTCAATTGTACACCAAATATCAAGAAGCTGTTGATGCTTTACGGCATGAGCAATTGGGAAGAAAACAATCTCAAGCTATTCTGGAGCGTGTATGTTTTTGAACTCTTCTTTATATCTAGTATGCTTAGCATGTTGTGAAGAACTTCCAACTTGTCTCGTTTATGATACATTCACTTTCCCTTCAGAAGTGCCTGTCTTAGGTCTTCAGATGAGATTCTTTAACAAGATGTCTTGATGTTCATAAATCATTTATGTTTTGTGAATTGAAAGGGAAAGTTTCTGTTCCAAACATTCTGTAGTGGGTTCTTGCTTCTGAAGGGGTGTAGGAATGTATCAATATTGCTTTTATTTTCTATAATAATGAATATTCACATTAACAAGTTACTCTGAATAGCCTGGAGAAGGAAAATATAGTTTCCAGGAACATTTTCAAACCTCGCCTGTGGATATGTGTATTGATATGATTTTGGAAATACATGTTTTTTCCCCTCCCCCAATTAACATTCGAGTTGTTTATTGTTGTTACGATATGGCTTGAGGAGATAAATGTTTGTTGGTGCTGCGGCTGATTCACTGAGTGCCATGTTTAACAATTCTCTGTACATTGGATGCCTCAAAGACTCTGTCCAATGTGAAAATGCTTTTGCAATTATTAACTAATGGGGTTGAATCTAGTTGACTTTGAGCGGGCACTGGTTGAAATTCGACTTGAAGTTCATCATAAGCTGGAGTCCTACTAAAGCTTTCTAGCTAGCGATGAATTTGTCAGAAATCCTCAACCGTTCTGCATCGGCATTTTTTGTTTCATCTTGCCCTCATTGACTAGTTAAGTTATGACATGCACCCATAAAAGTCAAATTCTTATAGCTGTAGTTGAAAATTTGGAAATTGGTTCACTTTACTACTTGTTGACACTTCTTAATGGGGTAGCAAAGGACTTGGAAAGCAATTGGAGCTGACGTATTGCAATGTTCATGCTGTTGCACACACTGCTGTTCAAGTAAGTTTATTTAAAGGTCGTCTTGTGGGAAGTGAGAAAAAGAGGAGAGCAGTGAGTGTATGAAGGAGATAGCAATGAGAGGATACCAAGATTAGATGAAGCAGGGAGTAGGGGGAGGAGGAAATCCCCAAAAATTAGACAAATGATGTTATTCATGGTTTTCTGCATGGGCATGTATTGACAAGTTTGTAAATTGTAAATTTGTTGATATATGTATTTGTAATTTGTTGATATAGATATGCATCATAAGTGTTCATGAGCTGAAGCTTTACTTGTGGCACTGGATTAATATGTATGTGCCACTATATGATCTTAATCTGGTGTTATTTTTGTACTTTTCTGAATCTAATATCATTTTTTTAGGTACTCTATGAAATAGAGGAGAAAGCAGGTGTCATCTTGGATGAGCGAGGTGTGTACTTGATTTCAAGAAACTTTTGTTTACTTTCTGTTCTTTTGCCTCTTATTCTTTTTCTTTTGTATTTTTTTGGCTCTTATTCTTCTGTGAACATTGATCTCTTTCCCTGTGATATGAAGGTCATTGTTTTATATTTGTGGGGTATTTGGGATTAGAAGAAAATTGAAATTAATTTCTTCATATCAACTAACCTTCTTTTTTCAGTCAGTGATGATGTTTTTAACTTTCACTCAAACGTGGAAAGTTTCCACACAATTTTGTGACAGACTGTTAAAATGTGGTTCATGAGGTCATTACTTCACAAAGAAATTAACTCATTTTGTTTGATCATACTTCCTTTTCTGTGTATGCGTTCGTCACATACCAAGTAATAAGATCTACCTTCACATACCAAATAATAAGATCTACCTTGGCTTAGGAATTGTGCTAGTATAAACTTGTTCTTACAGTTAGGTAATTTTTTTCCCCAATAAGCATGCAGTATAAGTATTACTGACTCAATTTTGGTGGATGCTTTTCAGATATGTATATCCGCCTTTAGTTAGAGGTTTTGTTTGTTACCAAAATCACTATTCTTTATTATTCTTTTATTGTACTTTGTCTTCTTCTTCTTCTCCTCTCTCTTGTATGTTTCACAACTGTCTTCTTCTTGAATGATAAATCCTCAATAAGGAAATGCCTCTATGAGGTATGCAGGAGCACGAAGTATGAAGGTTTCTTTTTCTGTATGTGTGTGTTTCATTCAAGTACATTCTTGTTCAATGATGATTCCCTCAGAAAAACAATTATGCTTGTAGTTATGTGGAGCCATGTTTTGGTGTGGCTGGGCAATTGCCCTCTGCAACTTTGAAAAATTCCTGATGTCAGCATGAAAAACTTGGAAGTTTTTAATTTTGTCCTACTACTGCATTGCTTCTTCTTCTGTCCCTTTTGACTGTAGATGCTTCAGAAAATTAGTCAGGTCATATTTGATGTTGTTTGTGAGTATATGTGACTTATGTTGTCCATCTTCTTATTTTGTCCTACTATATGCATGCAATATGCACATTTAATTTGTCCATCTTCTTTCTTCAACACATCAATTTGCATGATCAATGCAGAGTATTCTTGTCTTTGCATAAAGATACTGCAGAATCTTCTTTGCTTGATTTCATTCTTTTTCATGGCTATGTCATTGGGGGTTAATTGCCTTTTGCAGCTGAACATGAGAGAATGGTTGAGGCGTACTCTTCACTCAATCAAAAATTGCAACACTTTCTTTCTGAACAGAATGCTGTTCAGAGTCACATCCAAGAACTAAAGGTTTATAGACATTTTTTAGTCTAAGAATAATGCTTTTCAGTTTTGATCATGAATTACATAATTGGTTTCAGGCCGAATTGAGGAGGCATGAACGTGAGTATGCTGCAGCTCAAAAGGAGGTTATTGATCTCCAAAAGCAGGTTACATATGAGGATGTAAAAGCTGATATTTTTTCGTCTTTAGCCACTCTTTCATTTACTCGAGACCTTCTGAAGCTAGTGTTGCATCAGCTGCTGTCTTGTAGTTGTTTTTATTATTAAGTAGAAAATGAGTTGAGGTCTTTGCATCATGTTATAGCTTCTAGATATCCCCATGCTAAAGCAAACATACATGCTGCTAGTGGTTTTCAACCTGCTCTTTATTCTGTGCTTTTGACTGAAGTAAATTGCAGATGGAAAACTTCAAAACTAACAGATACCTGTTACTGTGTCATAAATGTAGCCATGTATCTTAACTCTGAAAAATACCTGTTGGGTAATTATGTTTCTGTGAGAATAAAAAAAATGCCTTTTTGGATAGCCAATTTTTTGGATTTTTTTCCGCAACACAAACTCATATTCTAATCACCTTTTTATTTGTTCAGCCTTTTTTTATCTCACCTATGTCATATCACAAAAAAGTGCAAAATTATTATTCTACAAAAAATTCCAGATAATCTTCGGTCCGAACAATGTTTCCCATGCATCTCAGTAATGATTCTAGTTACTAGATAATTAATTCGTTTGGCACCTTTTGTTGCCTATGCTTGAAAGTTTTGTAAGGAAGTTGTGCTCCCCTGCCAAGTTTTGGCAGCATAGCAGATACAATGGGCAATAATCTCATCCTTGATATTAAGCCTGACTTGTCAATCTTGTTCTTAGGTTTCTGTTCTTCTAAAGGAATGCCGGGACATACAACTGCGTAGTGGATCTGTTTGTCACGATGATGGTGATACTTTTATGGCTGGTTCTAATGTGTCAACTGAAGATGCTTACAATGCTGATGATGTTATTCCTGAGCAGTTGGTATGGTCTTCTGCCTGTCTGCACACCACTACATTCACCAAATACAGAAAAATAGAGAAGAAAAAGGAACCCATCCTCTGTCTAGTGTACACTAGTGATGTGCTTTTTGCATAAAATGTGTTCAGCTGGCTTTCGGAACTAAGGAATGCATCCTCTGTCTAATGTACCCTAACGATGCGCTTTTTTCCTAAAATATGTGCAGCTGGCTTTCAAAGATATTTCTGGATTGGTTGAACAGAATGTCCAGCTCAGACGCCTTGTTCATAGCCTCTCTGAGGATATTGCATCTCGGGAAACTGAGTTAAAGGTTTTTTGAAATGTCTGCATTTAACAAGTGCAGTTAAATTTTTTCAATGCTTCATGGAGCCTTACCTGCATAACTGTAAGTTGCAGGAGAAGTATGAAAAAGAGCTTCAGAGGCATACTGATGAAGCTGGGTCTAAAGTTAATGCTGTATTAACTCGAGCTGAAGAGCATGCGCGTATGATTGAATCACTTCACACCTCTGTAAGCTTCTCCAGGGACTATGGCTTTTGGAACAGCGCGTGCCTGTTTTGTTATTGTTGACAGAGTTAGTAGTAAAAAGTACTAGTGCTCATTCGGTGTTTGTCTGTCATTTCCTCCATACACAGGTGGCAATGTACAAGAAATTGTATGAAGAAGCTCATAAACCTCATTCTCCTCATCCTCCTCATCCTCTAGTTCAAGAAGCTGTACCAGGTTTCTGCTTGTTTCTTTGATTTAGCTATTTTCTTCTGATATTTATATGCCATGCTGTGTCCTCCTTTCCTGCTGGATGCTATTTTTAATGCATGGTATGTTAAAGGTTCTGTTATGCGTTTGTTGCTCCTTTTTTTTCATTAATGAATCGGTTCCTTTTGTCCTTCTACCAATAATCACTTGCAAACTGTGTATTAGTGTATTAGTTATTTAGGAAGGAGGGCACCTGTATTAATATGTTAACCTTTTTTTGTGTGTATGAAGCAAAAGGTTAACATGACTATGGTCTTTGGTAAACCATATTCTGTTTGGTTACTTTTTGCTTTCTCTGTTTTCTCTTTTGAGAAATTATAATGTAGGTGCAACAGAGGAAGACATCTGTACAATTTGGAAAATATCTTGTAATAGATCTGTATCTGGTTCTTAATACGTTTTTGAAGCATCCCTGACCGTTCGGTATTAGCACTGGGTGGGATTACTTGATTTGTGTTTTCTTTTCTTTTTTTTTTTGTTGTTTTGTTTTGTTTTATTCAGCTAAAATATCCTTCTCTGGTAAAGAAGTGTTCAGCTGACACATGTCATTCTCTTCTTTTCTTCAAGTAAAGATTAACTGTGAAATTCTTTTGCGGAAAGCATTTAGATAGACCTGACCAGTGTCTTGAATGCTTGTAATCTTACTAGAAGACAAATGTATTTGTAAACAACATGGTACAAGCAATTGAAGCTAATGGTCTATGTAGACCAGGTCTACCTAATTTTTCCCCCTCTCGTAATGAGTTGCTTTCTGACAAGTGTACCAAAGCAATTGCAATTCTTGGTGCTTTAATGGTTGAAGATACAGAGCTTTTCTCTGGTACTTTTCTTAAACAACACTTGCATTCCAAGTTACGGTTGCTGGCGGGGGATTGGGTTATAGTGGTGCATGACATCTTGGAAATTGGTCTATGATGAATGGCTAAAGTTTGTACAGGAATCCTTTGACGTGCATTTAGAAGGATATTGAGAAGAAGATAAAGGAGTTGGAAATAAGATATGTAGTTGATTTATGACCATTTGGGAATTGTCCTTTTAAGTAACTTTTTATGTTAAGTGGAGGCATGACTTGCTTCTTTGCTGTTGTTGTTTGGGTATGGTTAAGTTTATTTATTTATTTTTTTTAGCAAACAGGTCCTAAACACACACCAACTCAGCAAATATAACATAAAATTGAGGCAGGCTAACTTTGTTATTCCATTATGTCACAACAATCAAGGCAAAATAATAAAGAAATGATCTTCAGTTTTATGTATAAAAAGGGTTTCATGTGAAAAGGCATTATTGTTAAAATAACTATGAGCCAACTAAGATTGTGTATAGCAGATGTTTATTCAGGAAATAACGCCTCAAATCTTTGTAGAAGTATCACATATTATAATCAAACATTCTTTTGATTTCTCAGGCATATTAATCAGCTAATTTACATTTATTTCTTCGCTTTTTATTTTTTTTCCTTTTTGGTGTTTCTTGAGTGATACAGAGAGGGATAACAACTGCTGTTATCCTTTTTAGAAGTATGGATAGATACATGTTATACATGAACTATCTAATTTCTTACTTCCGGGAGTTGAGCAATCATGAATTTTGCTTCACCTAATATGTTAGTCAGATGTTCTTGATGTTTATCATAGTTCTAGAGACGGCCATTTGTTGTCTACTTTTAATGAGGTTCCTCCAGGGTTCATATCTTGTTACACATACCTCCCCTAAATAGTAATGTCTGTATAGGATGTGCTTTGGATCACTAAAGTCATGCTGGGACAAAATAGTCAACATCACTGAACCTGGTAAAGTTATTGTGATTTGAAAAACCACATGGGAGGTCTTTGTTTTCATGCGAAATTTAGGTGAGGGTCAATGTGTTTTACCCTATTGAATTGCGATTTTTATTAATATCTTGGTCTTCCTGGATTATTGGCCAATATAAAAAACTATCGCTAATTTATCACATGTTAGTTTTTAATTGATATTGCTTTTGAAGAATTATGGTTAGAATTTTTTCCCTTTTGGAAATAGTCTGCTCATTCAGTGCTGTTCATTGTATCACTAGTCCTCCTTTCTCTTATCAGAAATATGCATGGGAACCTTATGTCTTGGCAGCATCTGATTTTAAATAAGGTCCTTTCTATGTTTTGAAACGAATAAAGGAAAAGGAAGGCAGAAGTAAGAAGGTTCATTTCGGCACTGACGGGATAGGATTTGTATTTATTCCTCTATTTGTTGTTCAAAGTTTCATGTTAACATCTTAATACTGCTTTATAGATTGGAAGACCAAAATGTTGTGGAGGATCCTTTTTGCATGACAGAGTATTACTAACAATAGTGCTTATTGCAGTGGAGCGAGGGAAGGATATCATGGGCCTAGTTGATGATTCTCATGTATGGTTCTGAAGCACTTCCTTGAAGAATATAAATTTTATCTCTTGGAGTAATATGAGTGATCAGTTTTCTTATATTCGTTTAACATGATTCAGGAATCTTTGAAGAAGGCACTGGAAAAGGCTCATGAGCAGGTGAAATATCTTGATGAAGCATTAGGGAAGTCAAGGTAAATGGTACAATTTTACCTTAGTGTCTGCCCTCTTGTACGTACTGGTATTGTTTGTTTTAGAATAGGTTACACCCAGCCACTTAACTATGCAATTTATGACTTTTGGCAGGGTATGCTTGCATTGAGTAAAATTGAGAGCATGAACATTAGACATTAGGGAGTTAGGTTTCTTCAAGAAGCTTATTAGGTGGTGATTGTAGGACATATGCGTTTGCACTGCACAATATTTTACAGATGCCTTTGGATGATGTGTTGCTTTCTCTTGTCATGTTGCTCTCATTTCATATTATACATTTCTTGTCTGGATACTCATACAGTGCTTACTGTTTCTTATCTATTCTCTTCTTGTTTGGTTCTCTATTCTTTTCATCCTTGAATAGGGAAGCAAGGGGTGGAGGGAGGTAGCAAGAAAGGGGAGAATGGTCTCTAATTTATTTGTGATCCTTATGTCTGAGGGCTTGAAATGGTTTCCTGTTGAATATACTTATCTGATGGTTAGAATTATTGCCTAGGTGAATAATTTGGTATTTTTTATTGATCTTGGCTTTGTCAGTTTCGATTCCTTGTTATCTCCTCGTGGTAAATAGGTCATACTAATATGTCCTTTATTGCAGGTGTGAGATCATATCGTTGCGATCAGAACGTGACAAGTTGGCTCTGGAAGCACAACTAGCACGAGAAAAACTTGAAAGGTTTATGGCAGAATTTGAACAACAGGTCAATCTTATTCATGGAATCTTTGGGTATTGTATATTAATATCTTTAATTGCATGGTTTATCTTAATAAATTTGTTCTTGTTGTTTGACACATCAGAGAGATGAATATAATGGCTTGCTAGCAAGAAATGTTGAGTTTTCGCAGTTGATAATTGACTATCAAAGCTGCGTGAAAGCTCGGACTCACAGAAGGCTGCTGAGGAGCTTTCACGAAAATTAACCATGGAGGTGAATGCCATATCTGTTTGTTCTACCATGCTAAGAATTTGTTTTGATTGACAAGGTTTTACCTTTTATTTACAATATTTCAACACAGTGCTAGCTTCTTCATGAAGAGGATAAGGGGGGTGGTACCTGCCTCTCGACAAGAGAGCATCACGTTAAAGTTTAAATTTCTCTTAGAAAGAGAAAAATATTCAATTCATTATTTCCATGTTGTAGCAGGACAGTCTTGGTCAATGTAATATCTCAAAAACTCGATAAAAGGACAGAGAATATCTCACACAAAATCTGGCTTAACAATAGGTTTCTTATTGTGGCTAATGTGGTCCAGCATTAACTGGAGGCTGCAAAAAGCCGTGCTAGAACACATGAATGGAGCTTTGTGCAAGTCAGTTAACAAAAACAATTTAATTCGTTATATGATAGTATTCTATCTCCTGTTAAGTACTTGGGGTACTTCTCATGCAAAAAATGCCATCATCTTGGCCAGATGTCCTTATTTGTGTCAAGCAAAGCAGTTGGTCCTCAAATCATTAAGAAGATCTTGAAAAGAAAAGCATCCATTTTCCTTTGTTTGACAATTGCTTAGTACTCCTTGTAAGCTTTATAATTGATTTTAAAAGTTTGTCAGATGTCTTCTGATATTGTAAGCTCAAGGACTTAATTTCGGATCTGGTAGATGGTTGTCCTTCTCATCCCAAAGAATTCTCTCATGATCTTTTTAATGTGGCTAGCTCTTCCACGTATGTACTCCTGAGAACACATAGTGAATACTATTCTCCATGATCACGGGATAACTGAAAGTTGTAACTTCTTGTTGCTGTACTTCACTTTCTGTATTTTTTGCAGAGAATGCCAAACAGCCTAAGTATTCAGATTAAGTTCAGCTTGTATCTCTAGAATCATCTTTTCATGAGATGACATCTAATTAATCTTAAGAATGGTTTCTTGCGGCTTGTCTTTCTTATTGCTAATTTTGTCCTAATCATAACTTGAAACAAGTATATTACCTTATAGGTCTCTCTTGTCAAGCAAGAAAAGGAAATGTTGTTGAATGCCGAGAGGAGAGCTGCTGATGAAATTCGTAGCTTGTCAGAGAGGGGTTATCGTCTGCAGGTCTTTGTTTTTATCCTAAAGGCTTTCTCTAGTTTTTCCAAGGTGGAATTATGGTTATAGATTGTGATTTCTGTTACTTTTTCCTCATGTGAATTTCTTCAGGCTAGTTTGAATACTATAGAGAGCACAGAAGAAGTTCGAGAGGTAGCCCTTTTTTTTTTTAAATTTATTTTTTATTTTTATTTTTTTCTCGAACGTGTTGGTTCTCACTGTTGTTTTGTCAAAATCATATGAGCTTTGTTAAGTTCTTTTTTTGTTTTTCCCCCCCTTTTGGTGGAAGCAGGAGGCCAGAAGTGCTGAAAGAAAAAAGCAAGGGCTATACATAAATCAAATTGAGGTTTGTTTCCAGTATTGGACATGCTTCATCGCTAGTCTCTTCTTAATTAATAGTTTGAGCTTTTAGTGGACTTGTAAACAGATGTGGAAGGGTAGAAAGATGCCTTCCCTTTTCCCCGTGTTTTTCTCCAGTGCTTCCATGATTTGCTACTCTTTTCAATTATGTTGTGTGTTCTGCTTTTGTTTATTGATGAGTAAGATGGATGCAGAGAGAATGGGCTGAGGCAAAAAAAGAGCTTAATGAAGAGCGCGACAGGGTCCGAAATCTTACACTTGAGCGGGAAAGTTCCCTGAACAATGCATTGAAACAAGTTGAAGAAATTGGAAAAGAATTAAGTAAAGCCTTACATGCGCTGGCTGCGGCTGAGGCTAGGGCGTCTATTGCTGAGGTCTCTGTTGTTTAGAATATTTGGCCAATAATATCTCCTTTTAGTTCATGCTGGTGTTTAATTGGTGCTTGGTAACATAGTGAATGGGTTTTAGACTTTGCTTCTCACATGGTTTATTTTATCCAGGCCCGATGCTCTGAGTTGGAAGAGAAGATGAAGTCGGCCCATTTTGAGGTGATTTTTCGAACTTGCATTTGTTGTGAAATATCTTAATATAGGCTTTTTACTTGGTTGAAAGCGGCCCACTTGCATCTGTTCTGAAGAATTGTGGCACTTTATCCGTGACATTTACTTGGTATTTTGGCTGATATTTATGGGTGTACTATGTTTCATTGATAATAAAGTTACTTGGTTGATAACTGATTTTTATGCTTTTCTAAGTTAGTTGCTAAAAAGTTGTTTGTTTCTCTTTTCAGTTTTCCCCTGCACCATATCCTGAGCCTTTTTATTCTTTTTCACTGAATTAAGATATTTGTGATTTTTTTCCCAGCTTCATTTTCCGAGCCTTTTTGCACTCTTCCCAACCTGGATATTGCTTTCTCTAGTGGAGTGATGTTGTGAGGTTTTGAATTGCTTTTAAAATATATCCTTTGTTTTCTGATGAAATTTTGGTCATCTGTTTGAATGATGTATGGTAACCTTTTTTCATTTTCTTAATTTTTCTTATTTTCCATGGCTTTTGTGAACTGAACTACATTTTACTGCTTATAACTCAGGCTTCTGAGAAATATGGAAAAGACTCTACTGCTAATAATGAGGTAATCTTGTTTTGCATACAGCATTCTAGCTTCTATCTGTGTTTCTTCTTCTCGAACAATGTCTAGTTGGCACATATGCTCCCCTTCTGGGGTTTAGTGTTTAAAGTTAGGATTTATGGGGTAGAAAGAAAACAAGAATAAGTTTCAATGTTTTACCGTAAGGTCATGTCCCAGCAGTGGGGCAACCTTGAGACCTGGAAAGTTGTAAGATTTGATTCCTGCTGCTTGGGACCCCTAGCCTGCTGTTTGCTGCAGCTTGCCCAGTTATTGCAGCTGTACTTTGGTATAGCAAATATCAAAAAGGGGGAAAACAATAAGAATTTTGATTTTTTCAGTAGGACCACCAATTTGTATCATGTTTGATCTCCATTCATTGACCTTTTCTGTTTGTAAATAATTGGATTCAAGATTGTATTGGATTTGCAGACTTTTGAACTTGAAATTGCGAAATTGAGAGAGGAAGCACAAATCAACAAGGATCACATGCTTCAGGTAATATCAATGATTCTGGGGTTACTGCTTGAAATGAGTGATATGCTAATGTCTTTTGGCTACTATGGCAGTATAAAAACATTGCTCAGGCTAGTGAAGAAGCTCTTAAACAGCTGGAAGTTGCCTACGAGAACTCAAAAGCAGAGGTTGTCCGAAAGCTTTTTTGTTTTCTAAATTAGTAAATGTTCTCATTCACAAGTTGGTATTGCATGTTTTCTATAGGCTGAGAATTTCAAGAAGTCACTTGAGGCAGAACTTTTATCTCTCAGACAAAGGGTTACTGAGCTTGAAGAAGAATGCAACTTGAAAAATAAGGAAGTTGAGTTTGCAACTGTCAGGAAAGAAGAAGCTCTTGCTGCTGCTTTATCAGAAATTGCATGTCTAAAGGAGGATTGCTCGGTTAAGATGTCAGTGGTTGACTACCGATATCTTTGTTGGTTCAGTTTGACTTTAGAAGAAACTGCTATGCCATCTAAACTGATCTTTTTCTGAAATTAGCATGTTCAAAATTGAAAAATGTGACTCAATGTAACATCTCTATAGGTGTAACGGTCTCTTGCAATTATGGTATTCACATGATGGCTAAATGGATAATTGCAACAATTTGTCCATTCTTTGTACTCGATTTTATTTTCATCTTCATACTTCACCCTCCTCCTCCTTGCTGTTAACCTCCCAGCTCATCACTGCTGCACTCCTCCTCCATCCTATCCATATTTCACACTCCCAATTCGCAAGCATAATGTATCAAATGATCTGCAACAGCCACCAGTTCCCATGTGTTCTGCTTCCGCCCCCCAATTCCCAGTGTTTGACTGTGCACTGTGTGTGTTGGCAATACCTTGTGGCCCGTGTGTTGTGTTGTGGGCAAAAATAGGAGTTGGGCAGTGGTGAAGGTCCCTGCCATGGGGTTTTGATTTGTTAGTTGGCTCCTGCAGGGGGCTTTGTAGAACTGGGTTTTTCTTTTCTTCTTTTGTCTAGCATTAGGGAACTTTTCTGTGGCCAAAGGAGGACAATTTATGTGAAGGGCAGCTGATGTCATTTAGCAAGTGCAGTTGTATTACTGTGCATGTGATGAAAAACTATGACCAGTTTGTCACAAATGTTCACGGAGATGTGAAATTGAGTTTCAACTTTAGTGTCAATTTGAAGTGAGATGACTTTAGATGGTTAAATGGGATGTTGAAAATATTGCATAGGAAAATTGGCTGTTATTTCCTCCTCCAATGCCTAATCATTGTTTTATTTGCAGTTCTCAAGTTGCTGTTTTGGAAACACAAATTTCTTCATTAAAAGATGATGTAGAGAGAGAGCGTCAAAAGTCACGTGCTGCTCAAGCTAATTATGAAAGACAGGTTGCCATGCTTGTTATAACTGCATTACTCTATTGTTTGCTTGTTTTTAGATCACCAAAAGTATTTGGGACTGTATGCCTGTGTTCAGTTATTTGAAGCACTTTAAGAGAGGTGCTGCCAAATAATTTTGCTAAAGTAACATGTGATCTTGTAAAATCTCTTGTCCAAATTAGACTTCATGAGAGGATTTGGTTTCAAATGGTAACTAATTTTCTATATCTCCTGCCTTCGCTCTTAATTCTGTATATATCAGTCAAAAAAGGTGAAAATTTTTCTTTTCGTGTATTATAATTTTTTTTTGGAAGACCAGCTAAGAAGATCCGAGAAAATGACTATACAGTGATTTCTAGGCATAGACTGGTGAATGGCAGATTATTATCAAACGTTGTGACATGCTTTCCATCTTTCCTTTTCTTGGACTCCGCAACAAGTTAGCGTTTTGTATCGTGGGGAAATTATTGAAATGGAACTGAACTGTGGCTTTCCGTTCTGTTAGTTTTGATGTTCTTCAGATACATATAGTATTGCTTTCATTTAATTGGTGACTGTAATTTATTCTTTATACTTAATATGCAAATTTTTTGTAATTTTGGTAGGTTATTCTACAGTCTGATACGATTCAGGAGTTGACTAGAACTTCACAAGCTGTAGCTACACTGCAAGAAGAAGCATCTGAGCTTCGCAAATTGTCAGATGCACTTAAAGCAGAAAATGTACCTTCCTTTCCTGTGACAAATTGTTGTTCCTTTTCTCTCAATATTTTCCAGTTATCTTGTACTGTTGTCAATGCTGCACTTTTGGATTTAAATCCATTGAGTTTATTATCATTCTTTTTGATTTGATATAATTACAATCCTTTCATGTCATTCTGTAAATTTGAAATTTTTACTTTGAGAGCCAATTTTATGTCACCTGAGGAACCTCTTCTGTGGCCTATATGGTCACAGGTGTTGCATCTTTAGTTTTCTTGCAGCTCCTAGCTTTTATGAAGGTCTAACATTGTAGGGCAATTCTCTATGCACTACAAATACTAAGAATAGCATATTTCATATTTTGTCAGTTTTGAAGTTCTTTTTTTTCCTAATCCATCACAAACTATGAACAGAATTTAGCTGAAATACTCAGTTTATGAACTGTCCACCTAATGCCGTTGCGTTTCAAAATTTTTTCCATTTGATTCAGCAGTCAAATGGTGATCTTGTTCTTCTGGATTTTGTTAATCTGAAAGTAAGACTGCATTTCTCGCGGTCATATATATGGTCAGTTTTTTCTTTGATGGAAGTTCCATTACTTCAGCTTTTTGTTCAGTTGTGTGTTAGCATGTGGTAATGTAATTAGCTTCCTAACTGCCTCTGTCCTGTTAAAAACTTTAGCAGAACTTATTTATACGTCCTTTAATTTCATTACCTCAGAAATATGTTTAAGGGTTAATGTAAGTTCTGGGCTATTGTTTTAGAGGGCTTATATCTGACGTTTGACTACTTAATTTGTATCGATTTTCACCAACTGGCTGTGATTCATAGAATGAACTCAAGGCCAAGTGGGAAACAGAGAAGTCAGTGCTTGAAGTTCTGAAGAGCGATGCAGATGCGAAGTACAATGAGGTTAATGAGATGGTAAATGATTACTTATTTTGATATAATTTTGTTTTCGTGTTTATGTGTCTTTGCCATTTTTCTTTTTTGTTTTTTCCCCTTTCACATATATCTTAAATTTAACATCATTATTTTTATTTTATTGGTTTCTTGAATTCTTTTTGAAAGATTGTTGCTTGTTCTTATTTATTTATTTTTTGCCTTCCGTTTTTGATTTTTCCCCTTCTGAACCCATGCACATCTCAGAACAAGGTATTACATAGTAAGTTAGAGGCTCTACATATTAAATTGGCCGAGAAGGACCGCCATTCTTCTGGTGTTCCTGGAAGCTCTTCTCATGATTCTCTTGATGATGATGGTTTGGGACATATTGTAAATTACCTCCGACGCTCAAAAGAAATTGTATGCATGCTCCATCTTCTTCTTGTGCCTTTCACTGATCTCGTTTATTTAGCATCTAACTAAGTTGGACTTCTACAGGCAGAAACAGAAATTTCTTTGCTGAAACAGGAAAGACTGCGACTTCAATCACAGGTAGCTTGATGTAACGTTTTGATTTGTCTAGACACAATTATTTATTTTTACGTTTCTGTTTTGTCATTTCTTGTATCCTTTGGGCTTAGGGTTGTCAAGTAGGGTAATCGTTTGTTGACATTTCTTGTCTTAAACTTAACTAAATCTTGAATGCCTCACTGGTAAAGTAAATGTGGATGTCTCTGTTGAATTTATTACTACCTGCGCTTCTCCTTGGTCCATATGCTTTAATTTTTGGGAAGCAGGGTAATCGTTTGTTGACATTTCTTGTCTTAAACTTAACTAAATCTTGAATGCCTCACTGGTAAAGTAAATGTGGATGTCTGTTGAATTTATTACTACCTGTGCTTCTCCTTGGTCCATATGCTTTAATTTTTGGGCTTTGTGCTTCCCTATAAGGTTTTGAAGAGCATGATGTGTTATCCATCGTTGGCATTTTGTGGCTTCCCTGCAACGTTAGTCATCTTACATGTGTTTGTCTGCTCACATTTGGGGTTGGTTTTCCTGATAGTATGGTCATGTTTAGGGAAGTCCTGTTGTTCAATTGAATAGATACTGATCTTCTGGATTAAGTAATGCTAATCTGCATGGGACTATAATGGATATCTGTTGTGCGGGCATACAAACCGAGTTTTCTAAACACAAGCATTTTTCATATCTTTGCAATAAGTGGCTGTTTGATATCCTTAGGATTTAATTTCTTCATGCACTATTGCTACTTTAGGATTTAGTTTCTTCATGAACTATTGCTACTTCAAGATTTTGAATTTTTAGCTGCAGCAGAGTTTTAAGCAGAAGGTTGTGTAGTTGCTCGATGCTTTATTTAATTTCTTGAAAAGGGGCTCCTTTTGCATAATTTTATTTAATCTTACTTCGAATGTATTTTTCTTCTGTTTGCTCTTCCAGCTTGAAACTGCTCTGAAGGCAGCAGAATCAGCTCAAGTATCACTTAATGCTGAGCGAGCAAATTCAAAGACATTGCTGTTCACTGAGGAAGAGTTCAAATCTCTGCGACTTCAGGTTAAAATTATACCTTGTGTCTTCTTTTGATCCTCGCATCATAGTTTGCCTTCTGTACTTGACATTCTGTTGTCCTTTTTTTAATTTTTTTTAATTTTTTTTTTGGTTGAACTTCCTTTTTAGATGTTGACTTTTTTCTTGCTATTTCCCTGCCCCCCTTCTTATTTTGGCTTTTCCCTAATGTTTCATGGACAATGTATTCTGGGGACTTGAAATTATGCTGTTTAAACCCATGCAGGTTCAGGAAATAAGTTTGCTTCGGGAAAGTAACATTCAACTCAGAGAGGAAAACAGGCATAATTTTGAGGAATGTCAGGTTTGAATGAAAATTATATATCTTCTGTGGAATTGTGAGTTGACGTATTTTGTGCTTTTTGGTAGCTTCTCTGACAAGAAAAAATTGCTGCTTTGTCCTAGAAACTTCGTGAAGCTCTTCAGAAAACTAGTATTGAAATGGAAATCAAGGAGAGAGGTCTCGAGGAGAGGCAAAATGAGGTTGAAGGTTGTAGAAGAGAGATTGAAAAACAGGTGATGGAGAAAGAAGATTTTAAACAGAAGGTTGATGAGGTATCGTCTTGAAACAGATTTTACCTTTTAATCCCTATATCACTTTGGTTTGCCTTCTCATGGTTCTTTTCACCCCACTCTAAGTTACTGGAGAGGTCCAAGAGTTTTGATGTGGAAGATTATGATCGTTTGAGAGAATCAGTTCAGCAGATGCAGGTGGGTTGTATATTTTCCTGAATTGATCTGATCTCTGTTCCATTTTTGGTGATGATTTTGAAAATGATTTTATGCTCTCTCTTTGAAGTTATCTTTGGATTTGATCAAGTCCTTGAATGATTTTACATTCGTCATTTGAGCTTGATTGCTGAGGGCCAAGGTTTTTTGGTTCACCAACCTGTGGATTGGCAAGTTTACCATGTTAAACTCGGTTGTTAACATAGTAGCCAGTTGGTGTTTTCTTCCTAACCCTCGAAAACTTGTAGACCATTCTTTTAGGTTTTGTTGATTTTCTTGATTGATTTTGGAGGAAGTTGGAAGAGGATTTTGTGATGGCCATTTGCCATACCAAGTGGAAATCCTCGAATAGCAAATTATTTAAATGATGATGCTTTGCTTCTTTCGGCTTATTATTAGTTTTATTTGGTTTCTCCAAGGAATTCAATTAAATTTAGAAATAGGATCCACAAATATAGCTTATAATATTGATTACTTGGAGATAATATGTTTAAGATGGATTGAAAAGGAAACATGAAAGTGGACACGCATAATAAGGTTATAATATGGCTTCTGATTTCTGCATCTGGTGGTAAACCTTAGATCCTTATCAACATGGCTTCCGATTTCTTCATCTGTAGGTAAACCTCAGAGAAAAGGAAGCTCAATTAGAAGAAATGAAGGTGCTATTGTCTGAGAGGCAAAGTGTGATATCACGTTTGGAGCAGGATGTTTCGAGGAGTAAAATAGAAAGGAATGAAAAAGATTCCAGGATAAATGAAATATCTCAAG
This sequence comes from Gardenia jasminoides, assembly GCA_013103745.1. Lineage (NCBI taxonomy): Eukaryota > Viridiplantae > Streptophyta > Magnoliopsida > Gentianales > Rubiaceae > Gardenia > Gardenia jasminoides. The sequence continues at coordinate 15,121,531 of CM023103.1, forward strand.
TTGAGGTAATCCTACTTGCATTCAATATGTAATTTCACCTCAATTTCTTGATTTCTGTGTCTTGAGTTTTTTCTTGCATATGTTGTGCTTCAGGCTTCTTTGAGATCAGATCTTGAGAAGCAAAGGAGAATCATAGCTCAATTAAAGGTCAGCAGTGCCGTCATGGATTTACCTGGTCTTTGTTTACTTCTTGAAGAAATATCTTGGACGTTGTTCCCAGTAGTAATTGGGTGTCCATTCTTCTGATACTGCTTTCACTAAAAAAGGCGTTGGATGTTGTTTGTTGTAAAGATGGGGTGTCTGATTACCTTACATTCTTGTGATACTGCTTTTACTTTGCAGAAGAAATCTGAAACCTTGTCAAAAGAAAAGGAAGACATAAGCAAAGAGAACCTAGTTCTTTCCAAACAATTAGAAGATGCTAAGCAAGGTATGGGTTCCTTACCGTGCTTTATGGGATTGAATGAGCTCGAATGCTTATCTGTTAGAGCATGGGGGTCAAAAAAAAAAATTGGTTTCTTATGTCAAGATATGCCACTTACTTTTGGTGCTTATGATAGGATTATAGCAGTACAAGCTTACCTTTCTCAGCAATGTAGTCGTCTTTTACAGGGAAAAGGAGTCTCGGAGATGCTGCAGGTGAACATGCCATGAAGGAGAAGGAGAAGGAGAAGGAGAAAGACACCAGAATACAGGTTCACATGACTTGATATTTTGTTGATCTGTTATTTTCCTCTTTTAATGATTTAGCTGATATTTTCTTCCAATTTATGAAAGATTCTGGAAAAAACTGTGGAGAGGTTGAAAGAGGAATTGAAGAAGGAAAAAGATGAACATAAAATGGAGAAAGCAAGGCGACTGAAGACGCAGAAGACAATTAGTGACTCGTATGAGACTGTTTCTCAGGTGCGTTTGCTTGTTGAACTGCCTTTTTTATATTTTAGACTCGTGAAGTGGATTCCTTGTTGTATTTGGATTAATGGTTATCAAAATTATAGTATTATACCACAGCTTATGCGTGTAAATGAAGATCTAAGGATCCATGAAAATAAATTTGATTCATCTTTTAGATAACCAGTCCTGGTATATATGTGGATAAATTAGAAAATGTTTCCCGAAGAAATAATTGCAGGCTTGTATTTGATTATTTTTTCCTGTTATAATCCAGCATCGGGCGAAGTTGTTAGATGAACTGGAGAAGCATAAAGCGGCTTTGAAAATGCTTGTAGATGACGTTGAAAAGCTAAAACAGTCTAGTGGAAATCAATCAGAGGTAAAAATTTAATTGCTGTATTGCACATTTTTGTTTCATCATATCCCATTTCCCCTGCTTTGTGACATTGGTTTGTCTGTACTTGTACATTTCATGTTCTAGTGACAGAGATTACCAAGTGCTTGAAATTGATGTCTAAGAATCATACCAACTCGTAAATTTGGGAAATGCCAAAACGTTTTGCAAGCTCTTTTTGTTTTGGCAATCCCTTCTTTCCTGCCATATTATGTTACCAGTACAATTTATGCTACTAGAAACTTAAGGTCATCTGGAATACGTCTACGGATAAAGCTGTGTACCTTCTCCTTGAATTTCTCAAGTCATGCAGAGTTCTCCAGCATTATTTTTCCTTTGCTAGACTAGTTGAAGAGAACCTTAGTGAAACTGTGGACAAGTTTGTGGAACGTATGATTGTTTTGTGGCACTAACTGTGGTCCAAGTCTTTGTCTATGGAATTTTTTTTAACGCAAATTGTAGTATATACTGCTCATTGTTTCATGCATGAGAATGATCAATGCTGAAAAGAGGTTGCAGCGTTGCAGATCTTATTTGTGTATTACTTCTGCTTGTGATATTATTTGAGGCACAAGATCTTTGGAAATTCATATATCGGATGATGGCTTCCTATGGGATTAATGCATACATGCTTGATCTTAGGGAACCACCGAAAATCATATTCTTTCTAGTAGTCTGTTGGAGGACCTTGCTACTGCATATCGTCTAGCTGTAGAAAGTTTTCATCGGTCTGCTCAACCAGTATCTGTTGAGCCTGGGGCCTCTGCTGTGGATTCATCATCAGCTTTGGATACCACTTTTGCAGGACCTAGCATGGGTATGTATCCTAAAGTGCATCTTGTTTCCTTTACCATTATCCTCAAGGTGGCTTTTAGCTTTTATATAATCTTCCGCTTTCTTGGAAATTTGTTCTGATAAATGATGCTTTTGTCGTCTGATACTCAAATAGTTTCTGCAATGGCTCCAGCAATCTTGTCACCTGCCCCCTTTACAGCAAATGTTCCTTCTGCTGAAACAATGCATGAAAAAGAGAAGAAATCTGTTATAGTGAAGCCAAGTTTGGAGACACGTAAGACAGGAAGGAAGCTGGTCCGACCTCGTATTATAAAACCTGAAGAATCCCAGCCTGATATAATGATGTCAGAACTTGAAGGTTCTGATAATAGTGCAAAACCTTCATCATCTAATGATTTGGAAAATCAAGTAAGTCTTGATGTTCCTGCATCAGCACCTGGTCGTAAGCGCCCATCCGCGTTTTCAACTCCAGAGTCATGTGAAGAATTGGTTGTTACGGATGAAACAGGCTCAGATGTTGCTGAACCAACACTGAAGAGGTCCAGAAATTCAGAGACCCCACAAGAAGGTGGTGAAGGACTGCCGCCAGAGGGCAATGATTTCCAAGCTGCTGGGAAATTGGAGGATCCTTCTGAAGTTTTGCCTGCTAGTGAAGAACCTATGGATGATATTCCAGATCTTCCCCATGGCTCCAAGGATCTCTCTGTTGACAAGGATGATGGTGAGACTGCTGCTAAGCAGGCTGAAGAGCCAACTGGGGAGGTAAAGATGCTGGAAGAATTTCAGAATGATAGAGGTGATGTTGCTGATGAGTGCTCCAACAAGCTGAATGGAGTATTATTATCTGACGTTCCATTAAGGCATCAGGCTGATCAGGAGATTCAGCATCCTGCAGGAGAATCTGAAAGTGAGCGGGAAGAAGGAGAACTGGTTACAGACAGTGTCGATCTAGAGGGTGGTATGTCCACTACACCGGGAAGCCCTGAACCTGATTTTCAGTCTGAGCATGGAACAGCTTCTGAAATTCCGCCTGGAGTTGATGATGATCCTGTGGATCAGGCAACAGTGGAAGTGGGAGATACAGAAATTTCCCAAGCTCTGGATGATGTGAAAAATGATGAAGGTATTATAACTGAAGACATTGGTGAGAATTCTCAGAAGAATGATAATATTGAGCAGGCTGCAGCTGAGACAGACGAGGTCGAAGCTGCTACAACTAATCCCGAGAAAACACCAGCTAGCACTGGTGTAGAAATTGGTGTTTCTAAACAAGGTGGAACAAGTGCCATGAATGACACAGAAGAAGAGAAACAGGTGTCACCCATTAATAGGAGCTCAACAACGATTAATCTGTCTGAGCGGGCAAAGGAAAGGGCTTCCATTAGACAAGGTGGCATGCTTTCTTCCTTGACAAGTAGAGGCCGTGGAAGGGCACCTCGAGGTCGGGGTGGACGTAGTGCCCGTGGCCGTGGCCAAACATCTGGTAAGCAGGGCTAGGTATGGCAGGTTATTGGGCTGGGGGCTACTGTTGCTCTTCTAGTTCTTTTTGCTTGGTCCTTTTATTTCTTGGCGATTATCATCATGCATATCTGAATCATTCATGCGACGGATCTTATGACTTCTGATCAAATGCTCTCCCAAGCTCAACGATTCAAGCTTTGGTTTGCAGGAGTAGAGTTTTCGTTCAGATAATAACTAAATTTGTATTATTTCAGTCACTTTTAGAGTTGTCATCCAATGTCATTGGAATCTGTTGCTGGAATTGTTTGGAACATCATATTATTAAAAGAGCTTAAAGGAGAAAATGTGTCACATGTATAATACTGAAATATGCTAAAATTTATTTGTATACGTGGAAAAGATGATCGGATATAGCCAGTGTTTCCAAAATTGGGCACAATTGACTGGTCAAATCGTGAACTGATCATGTTATTGGTCCGGTTCGTTAGTCAATCTAGAAAGTGAATTGAAGAATCGAATTTGCATAATAAATAAATGAATAAAAAATGGAAAATAATTGTAATAGGGTTGAACTGATTTGAACTGTGAATGGGAACCTCGCTTGAATCACGGGTTTGTGTTTAGAAACATTGGATATAGCCGGTGATGGTATTTGGAAGTATTAGCCATAAAGTGTGTACTTACCGGTGCGCGTGCACCCACTAATGCTGATGCGACTTCAGGAGCAATTCGGCTGATTGGTGGTGTTTGAATCTCAGATTTTGGCCCTAGTTACTTTAATATATAGAAACACAGCTTATCATTACCGATAATTAAACACCGTTACGCCTCGTTCAAATCTCTCAAATTTGGGATGTTATTGTGTAATGTGTCTCTATGTCTTTTTTTTTTTTGGGATTTGGGGAGGGGGGGGTTTGGGGGTCTAGCTTAATTGCCATTTCATCATATTCCTTGAGTTTCTTTGTAGTTTTGAGGTGATAATGGTTTTTTTGTTGAAAGGAAGAAAAGGGAAAAAATTGGCTGCATTAGATATAAACAAAAGAAAAAAGAACTAAAAAACGTAAGTGCAATGAATAAAAAAATTGCTTTTGAACAAAAAAACAGACAAGTTAGATGGTAAAAGTGGATAAATTACAAAACAAAAAAGAATTTTAAATTTGAGTTTAAGGTTTAGAGGTTTAGAGTTTAGGGTTCGGGTTCGAGGTTTTTAGATTCAGGGTTCAATTCAGGTTTTTTTAGGTTTTCAGTTTGAGGTTCGGGATTTAGAGTTTAAGGATTCGATTCAGTTCAGAGATTCAGATAGATTCAGGGTTTTCAGAGATTCAGATTTTCAGGTTCAGGTTCAAGATTCAGAGATTCAGATTCAGAGATTCGGTTCAAGGATTCAAGATTCAGATTCGATTCAGATTCAGATTCAAATTCAGATTCAGAATTCCGATTCAGATTTTCAGAATTCGAGATTCAGATTCAGATTCAGATTCAGAGATTCAGATTCAATTCAGATTCAGATTCAGATTCAGATTCAGATTCAGATTCAGATTCGAGATTCAGATTCAGATTCAGATTCAAATTCGAATTCAATTCAGTTCAGATTCAAATTCAGAATTCATTCATTCAGATTCAGATTCAGAGATTCAAATTCAGGATTCGATTCAGATTCAAATTCAGATTCGATTCAGATTCAGATTCATTCAGATTCAGATTCAGAATTCAAAGATTCAGATTCAGATTCGATTCGATTCAGATTCGATTCAGATTCAGATTCAGATTCAGATTCAGATTCAGAATTCAGAATTCAGAGATTCAGATTCAGATTCAAATTCAGATTCAGATTCAGAATTCAAATTCAGAATTCAGATTCATTCGAATTCAGATTCAAATTCGATTCAGATTCAGGATTCAGAGATTCAGATTCGATTCAGATTCAGATTCAGATTCATTCAGATTCAGATTCAGATTCAGAATTCAAAATTCAGATTCAGATTCAGATTCAAATTCGAGATTCAGATTCAGATTCGAGATTCAGATTCAGATTCATTCAGATTCAAATTCAAATTCAGAATTCAGATTCAAGATTCAGATTCAAGATTCAAAGAATTCAGATTCAGAATTCAATTCAGAGATTCAGATTCAGATTCAGATTCAGAATTCAGATTCAGAATTCAGAATTCAGATTCAGATTCAGATTCATTCAGATTCAGATTCAGATTCAGATTTGATTCAGATTCAGATTCAGATTCAGATTCAAAATTCAGATTCAGATTCAGATTCAGAATTCAGATTCAGATTCAGAATTCAGAGATTCAGATTCAGATTCAGATTCATTCAGATTCAGAATTCGAATTCAGATTCAAATTCAGAATTCAGATTTCAGATTCGATTCAGATTCAGAATTCAATTCAGATTCAGATTCGAGATTCAGAATTCAGATTCAGATTCAGATTCAGATTCAGAATTCAGATTCGATTCAGATTCAGATTCAGAATTCAAATTCAGAATTCAAATTCAGAATTCAGATTCAGATTCAAGATTCAGGATTCAAATTCAAGATTCAGATTCAGATTCAAGGATTCAATTCAGATTCAGATTCAGATTCAGGATTCAGATTCAGATTCAGAATTCAATTCAGAGATTCAAATTCAAGATTCAATTCAAAGAGATTCAGATTCAGATTCAGAATTCAAATTCGAGATTCAGGATTCAAGATTCAGATTCAAGATTCAGATTCAGATTCGAGATTCGTTCAGAATTCAGAATTCAGATTCAGGAGTTCAAGATTCAGATTCGAATTCAGATTCAAGATTCAGATTCAGATTCAGGATTCGATTCAGATTCAGAATTCAGATTCAGATTCGAGATTCAGAATTCAGATTCAGAATTCAGATTCAGATTCAAATTCAGAGATTCAGATTCAGATTCAAATTCAGATTCAGAATTCAGATTCAGAATTCAGATTCAATTTAATTCGATTCGAGATTCGAGATTCAGAATTCAGATTCAGATTCAAATTCAGATTCAGATTCAATTCATTCAGATTCAGAGATTCAAGATTCAGAATTCAGATTCAGAATTCAGATTCAAATTCAGATTCAATTTAATTTAAAGGATTCGAGAATTCAGTTCGAGATTCATTCAAGTTCGATTCAGATTCGATTCAGGATTCAGATTCAGATTCAAGGATTCAGATTCAGGTTCAAGATTCAGATTCGAGATTCAGATTCGATTCAGATTCAGAATTCAGAGAATTCAGAATTCAAATTTAGATTCGGATTCAGGATTCAGATTCAAATTCAGATTCAGATTCAGATTCAGATTCAGATTCAGATTCAGATTCAGATTCAAGATTCAGATTCAATTCAGAATTCAGATTCAGAGAATTTGAGATTCAATTCAGATTTTCAGGATTCAGGATTCGATTCATTCAGATTCAGATTCAAATTCAGATTTTCAAATTCAAATTCAGATTCAATTCAGATTCAGTTCAGATTCAGATTCAGATTCAATTCAGATTCAGATTCAGATTCAGATTCAGATTCAGAATTCAGAGATTCAAATTCAATTCAAATTCAGATTCAGATTCAGATTCAAATTCAAAATTCAAATTCAGATTCAAATTCAAATTCAGAGATTCAAGATTCAGATTCAGATTCAGATTCAGAATTCAGATTCGAGATTCAGATTCGATTCGATTCAAATTCAGAATTCAGATTCAGATTCAGAATTCAGATTCAATTTTCAAAATTCAGATTCAAGAATTCAGATTCAAATTCAAATTCAGAATTTGATTCAGATTCAAGATTCGATTCAAATTCAGATTCAGATTCAGATTCAGATTCAGATTCAGAATTCAAATTCAGATTCGATTCAGATTCAGAAATTCGAGAATTCAATTCAGAATTCAAATTCAAATTCAGAATTCAAGATTCAAATTCAAATTCAGAATTCAAATTCGAGTTCAGATTCAAGAATTCAAAGTTCAGATTCAAGATTCAAGTTAAATTCAGAGATTCAGAATTTCAGATTCAGATTCAGATTCAGATTCAGAATTCAAAATTCAGATTCAGATTCAAATTCAGAATTCAGATTCAGAGATTCAGAGATTCAGATTCAGATTCGATTCAGATTCAGATTCGAGATTCAGAATTCAAAGATTCCAGATTCAGATTCAAATTCAGAATTCAATTCAATTCAAATTCAGATTCAAGATTCAGAATTCAATTCAGATTGATTCAGAATTCAGAATTCAAAGATTCAGATTTAAATTCATTCAAGAATTCAGATTCAGATTCGGATTCAGATTCAAAATTCAGAATTCAGATTCATTCGAATTCAGATTCGATTTAATTTAAAGATTCAAAGTTCAGAGATTCAAATTCGAGATTCAGATTCAAAGATTCAGATTCGAGATTCAGAATTCAGATTCAAGATTCAAGATTCATTCAGAATTCAGAATTCAGATTCAATTCAGAATTCAGAATTCAGAGATTCAGATTCAAATTCAGAAAATTCAGATTCAGATTCAGAATTCAGATTCAGATTCAGAATTCAAGATTCAAATTCAGATTCAAAATTCAGAATTCAGATTCAGAATTCAAATTCAGAAGATTCAGATTCAGATTCAAATTCAGAATTCAGAATTCAGAATTCGAGATTCATTCAAATTCAAATTCAGATTCAGAATTCAGAAATTCAGAGATTCAGAATTCAGATTCAGAATTCAAATTCAAATTCAGAATTCAGAATTCAGAATTCAGAATTCAAATTCGAGATTTAAATTCAGATTCAAGATTCAGATTCAGATTCAGTTCAGAATTCGAATTCAGATTCAGATTCAGATTCAGATTTCAAATTCAATTCAAATTCGATTTTCAAATTCAGGATTCGATTCATTCAGAATTCAAGATTCAGATTCAGAATTCAATTCAGATTCGAGATTCTTCAAATTCAGATTCAGATTCAGAGATTCAAATTCAGGGAATTCAGATTCAGATTCAGAAATTCAGATTCAAATTCAGAATTCAGAATTCAAAATTCAGAATTCAAATTCAAATTCAAATTCAGATTCAGATTCGAATTCAAAGAATTCAGATTCAGATTCATTCAAATTCAAAATTCCAAAAATTCAACAAATTCAAATTCAAATTCGAATTTTCGAGGTTCGATTCAGATTCAGTTCGAATTCAAGATTCAAATTCGGAATTCAGAAATTCAAATTCGAGTTCAGAGATTCAGAATTCAAATTCAGAATTCAATTCAGATTCAGGAATTCAGAATTCAGATTCATTCGATTCGATTCAGATTCAAGATTCAGATTCAGGATTCGGGATTCAGATTCAGATTCGGATTCATTCGAATTTTCAATTCAAATTCAAAATTCAGATTCAAATTCAAATTCAAATTCAAATTCAAATTCAAAATTCAAATTCAAAATTCAGAGATTCAAAGTTCAAGATTTCAGAGTTCGAGGGTTCAAATTCAATTCAATTCAGATTCAAGGATTCAGATTCAATTCAAATTCGATTCCAGAATTCAAATTCAGTTCAATTCGAGTTCAGATTCAGATTCAGAGATTCGATTCGATTCAGATTTAAGGGATTCAGGGTTCAGATTCAGGGATTCAGATTCAAATTCATTCAGATTTAAAGATTCAGGGATTTAAATTCAGGTTCCAGTTCGAGAGATTCGATTCAAGGATTAAAGAGATTCAAGTTCAATTCAGATTCAGAATTCAATTCAAATTCAGAATTCCAAGTTTAGATTCAGAATTCAATTCGATTCGAATTCAAATTCAAATTCAAGTTCAAATTCAGATTCAGGTTCGATTCAGGGTTCAGAAGTTCGATTCCGAATTCAAATTCATTTAAGATTCGAAATTCAGATTCATTCAAATTCATTCAGAATTCAAATTCAATTCAATTCGATTCAAATTCAAATTCAGGGTTTCGATTCGATTCAGAATTCAATTCAATTCAGAATTCAAGAGATTTCAAAATTCGAATTCAGAATTCGAGATTGATTCAGATTCGATTCGATTTAAGAGATTCAAGTTTAGATTCAGATTCAGATTCGAGATTCAGAATTCGAGATTCAAATTCGAGATTCAGATTCAAGATTCAGGATTCAAATTCAGATTCAGATTCGATTCAGATTCAATTCGATTCAGAATTCGAATTCAGATTCAAGTTCAGGATTTAAAGTTCAGATTCAGATTCGAGATTCAAGATTCGATTCAGGATTCAGATTCAGAATTCAAAATTCGAGATTCATTCAATTCAGATTCAGAATTCAGATTCGATTCAGATTCAGATTCAAATTCAGATTCATTTAAAATTCAGAATTCGTTAAAATTTAAAAATTCAGGGATTTAAGATTCGGTTCGGATTCGAGATAATTCAGAGATTCAGGATTTAAGGTTTAAGATTCAAGTTCGATAGGAGTTCGGGATTCAGTTCGATTCAAATTCAGATTCAGTTCGAATTCAGATTCAAAGTTCAGGTTCGAGTTAAGGTTTTAGAGTTTAAGGAACAGGTTCAGATTCAGAGTTCAAGATTCAAAGTTTAGATTCAGATTCAAGATTTCATTCATTCAGGGATTCGAGTTCAAAGTTCAAGATTTCAGAGTTAGATTCAGTTTAGTTCGATTCGGGATTCAAGATTCAGATTCAGATTCAGATTCAAGATTCAGATTCAAGGTTCCAGATTCGAGTTTAAGTAAAGGATTTAAGATTCGATTCAGGATTCGATTCAATTCAGGATTCAGGGTTGAGTTCCCAGATTCAGAAAAGATTTAAGGTTCGAGTTCGAGATTCGAAGATTCGGAGTTCGATTCAGATTCAGGTTTGAGATTCGAGTTTCAGATTCGATTCAGATTCAGATTCAAATTCAAGATTCGATTCAGAATTCAAAATTCCAGAGATTCAGATTCAGAATTCAAAATTCAGATTCAAATTCAGATTCGGAATTCAGAATTCAAAATTCGATTCAGAATTCAGATTCGATTCAGATTCAAGATTCAGATTCAAAATTCAGATTCAGATTCAGATTCAAAATTCAGATTCAGATTCAGAATTCAGAATTCAAATTCGATTCAGAATTCAAAATTCAGAATTTAAAATTCAAAATTCAGAATTCGAATTCAGATTTCGGGTTTAGTTTGGATTCAGATTCAGATTCAGAGTTCCAGAGGTTCAGTTCGGTTCGGTTTGAGTTCAAGTTCAGATTCAAGTTCAGGATTCAGATTCAGTTCGGATTCAGATTCAGTTCAGATTCGATTCAAATTCAATTCAGAATTGAATTTAAAGTTTAAATTCCAAATTCAGAGATTCAGGTTTCAGATTTCAGATTTAAGGATTTAAAGGTTCAAGGATTCAGGATTCAGGAATTCGATTCAGATTCAAAATTCAGATTCAATTTAAAGGATTCAGAGATTTAAAATTTAAAGATTCAAGATTCGAGATTCGAGATTCAAAGATTCGAGATTCAGATTCAGATTCAGGCAGAATTTGGGTTCAAAGTTTAAAGATTCAGATTCAGAATTCAAGATTCAAGATTCAAGGATTTAAAGATTCAGATTCAAAGGTTCGATTCAAGATTCGGATTCGAGATTCGATTCAGATTCAAGTTAAGATTCAGATTCAAGATTCAGATTCAGATTCAGAGATTCAGATGATTCAAGGATTCAAAGATTCAAGGATTCAAGATTCGAGATTCAGATTCAAATTCGATTCAAGGATTCGAGATTCAGAGATTCAGATTCGAGATTCAGATTCAAGATTCAGGAATTCAGATTCGATTCAGATTCAAAGATTCAATTCAGAATTCAAAATTCAGAATTCAGAATTCAGAATTCAAATTCAGAATTCAGAATTCAGAATTCGATTCAAAATTCAAATTCAAGTTCAAATTCAGAGATTCAGAGATTTCAGTTCAAGGTTTAGATTCAATTTAAAGGATTCGGAGATTCGGGATTCAGGATTCGAGATTCAGATTCGATTCAATTCAAATTCCAGAGATTTAAAGGTTCGAGTTCAGGTTTAAGGTTCAAGTTCAGTTCGAGTTCAGTTCGGAGTTCAGATTCAAAGGGATTCGGGTTCGGGTTCGAGTTCGAGATTCGAGATTCAGGATTCAAGATTCGAGATTCAGATTCGAGATTCAGATTCGGAGATTCGATTCGGGATTCAAGTTCAGATTCAGATTTTAGATTCAGGTTTCAGATTTCAAATTCAGGGATTTTAGATTCAGATTTAGGGATTCCAGTTTAAAGTTCAGATTCAGATTCAGGATTTAGAATTCAGATTCAGGATTCAGGATGAGTTTAAGATTCAGTTTAAAGGTTCAGGGATTCAAAGGAATCTGGGAGTTCGAGGAGTTTAAAGTTTAGTTCGGGATTCAGATTCAGATTCAGATTCAAGGATTCGAGATTCAAGGTTCCAAGATTCGAGTTTAAGTTCAGATTCAGATTCAGATTCAGTTTCAGGTTTAAAATTCAGGATTCAATTCAGGATTCAGGGTTGAGTTCCCAAGTTTAAAGTTTAAGATTTAAGGTTCGAGTTCGAGATTCGAGTTCGGAGTTCGATTCAGATTCAGGTTTGAGATTCGAGTTTCAGATTT